>CM021701.1:29692472-29711613 GCA_011074415.1 Stictonetta naevosa
CCCCCCCCCCCCCCCCCCCCCCCCCCCCCCAATAAAAAGTCTCCGATCAGTGCTCTCGCCAAAGGAAATGGCAGGCATCCTATCCGCATGGCTGGAGGAGGAGTTTCTGTCTGTCCTTCCAGCCCAGGTTGGTGCGTGGGGATCGGAGCCAGCTCCTCTTGGGCATGAGGGGGTCGAGGGTACCGTGTACCCCCCAAAAACAAGGATTTGAGGCAGAGCCGGTCGCATACAGCATGCGTGGGGCTGGTGACGGTAGGACAGAGGTCCAGGACCAGTGCTTGCATCGCTCGGCATTGTCACCCAGGGGTGCCTCAGTGCGAGGTTCCCGGTGCCCTGCAGAGCTCGCTGCAGCTGCCTCCGGGCACAGCGGTGGGAGCAGGGTGCCTTCCCTTCCCGCAGCTGTTTGTGGGCATAGCTCGAGTGCTCCAGGCTTTTCCGGGGTGAAGGGGATTTTACTGGCGTGATGCTTTCTCCATAGAGCCAGCCGTGCCCTCTGTCAGCTGTGCGGGGTACTAAGCACACAGCCTATGGTCACCCTGTGCCTCGCTGCAGAGCAAAGAGCTTCTCCGGAGTCAGGACAAACCCGTCATCGGTCTGATGATATTTCAACTCACCAGAGACCCCTGAAAAGCAAAAAGGCAGCTGGCCATCAGTCTGACCCTGGAAAAAAAAAAAAAAAAAAAAAAAAATAATAAAAAAAAAAGGTTATTTTTCAGCCAGGTGGGATTCAGCACCCAGGTGCTTGCACTGGGGCAGCTGCAGGGACCCACTCAAAATCCCCTGGCAGCCTCGCCTCTGGAATGATTTCTCTTGCTGCAAACCTTGCTTGGGTACAGCCAAAGCTCGCAGCTTCTCCACCAACCCTGAGCATCACCTGGGGGAGTTTTAAAAACAAGAAAAACGCACCCAGGGCAAACCTGATGGGGCAGACATGGCTGTGCCCTTCCTCGGCATGCAGAGCTCAGCTGTTCTTGGTACGAGCTGTCTGTCTGGCCAGCCCGGTTGTGTTTCAAAATACAAATACAGCCCCCAGTGTTCTGCCCTCTGGTCAAACAGCCTCCAAGAGGCTTGGAGGGAAGGCTGCTGGCAGTACCCAGCAGGAGGGGGGGAAGTGGGTGCTCGCTCTTTCCTCTGCCTCCTGATCCTGCTGCCGGCCCCAGGGAGGGAAGGGCAAGCTCCGGTGCAAAGCAACAGCGCCTTGCGGAGGAGCTGGGAGTGCAATTACTGAGGAAGCGTGGCAGCAGTGCTTGCCCTGCCTGATTTTGCAGCTCCTTCCCCTCCTGCTGCTGTTCAGGACCCTGTTACTGGCAGAATTTTACCATCTCCCCGGGAAGCATCCCTAATCCCTGTCCTCAGGTGCATCCACTGTGGGGAACAGGGCATCGGCACAGATATACATTCACCCTGGCCTCATGCAGCCACTTTTATTCCCTTAAAACCCCAAGCATCCCAAAGCAAGGGACTTTTTTTACTTTTTTTTTTTTTTTTCTGAGGAGGTGGCTGCCGTCGCAGCAGGCAGCCACACGCGTCCTCCTTTCTGCTGACTCAGCACAATTCGGAAGAAACCAGCTCTCGCTGGTAGCAGCGACGTCTCCCTGCAGCTTTCCACCCAGCTTCTTTTGTTATTAGAAAAGGCCTTTCATCTCCACGACACCTATTATCTTCGTTGCAGCATTGCCCAGCAGCCGCAGACAGGATCAAGGCGTTTTCACCGGGCGCCCTTCATGCGTGCTCCAAAACCACAGCGCCCGTGAACGCCCCAGAGCTGCCACCAGCAGCGCCTCCAGTCATCACCTTCTCCTTGAGGAAGAAGTTTTAAGATGGAGATGAATGTCCTTGGAGGACAACATGGGTGTTTGAGCATCCGGAGAGGTGATCCCCATTGATCCAGGGTGCAGGAATTGTTCACCTCCCGCAGTTTGCTTTATTTATGTGAGTGACGGGGGGGGGAGGCTTTGGTACAGCACAAATCCGTTCCTCTTGCCATCTTTTTGCCCTCTTGGGGCCATGATTTGCATGGGTATGGGTGGCATCAACCTGCTGCTGGCCCCAAATTCCATTTCTTGGAGGGGCACAGGGACAACCCTGGCTATTGGCATGTCACAGCAGCGTCCGTCGGGTAGCAAGGCTGGCACAGAACAGCGAGCTCATGGAATACAAAGGAATAAACAACTCCAGGGCAGGCATGGCTTTGCTGAGTGAACACCTTTGTCCCTGCCACGTGAGCATCTTACCCACCACAAGGGATTGCTGAAAGGTTAAGTATTTTGCCTGGGGTTGTCACAAAAGTTTGTAGCACTCACAGTTGTTTTTTAACATTTCCACTCTAAAAAAAAAAAAAAAAAAAAAAAGCAGCTTGGTGCTGTTGGACTTGGATTTGGTGCTCAGCCAGCTCTTCTTCTCATGCCTTTCTCCATGAAATTAAAAAGCTCTTTAACACCCAATATTTTCTCCTCTGCAGGTGCTTATGCATCAGCGCTCTGGCAGATAACCTGGCTGGGTTGATGTCCGTAAGCATCTCACAGTGAAGCTTTTCCTCCAGCACCAAATAAATCATCTCTGGGCTTTTTCTCTGCAGCTCTCCCCTTCCCTAACGTCCATCCCTAACCTCAGGCTCCCCAAACAACAAGGTCAGGCCTGGGCCAAAACAGGCAGAGCAAGACCTGCGTGGCTTATCTGCCGCAGGGCTACTGCCCCCCAGTTTCTTGATCTGTGGTGCCTGCCATGGGAAAGAGGAGAAATTCTCCCTTCCTTAATACAAGGTCTGAGCGGCAGCGTGCAGTTGCAGACTGCAGTTTCCTCTCCCCACCTGATGCTTGAGATGGGATAAAGAGACATGAAACTGCAGAGCTGCCCCAAAAGGCTGAGCAGGAATTGCACACCAGTAGCTTTCATTGCTGCATCTCTTATTCTGACTGTGCCCAGAGAGCAAATCCCAGGTGATTACAATGGACAATGTCATTTAAATCAATTATCTCTCCATTCAGACCCATCCTTCCTTCACTGCTCCTTCCACGCACCCCATAATTTATTCATCCTGGGCTGCACTTAAGCATCTGCTCTGGTGCCACTTGAGGTTGGCAGAGCATTAGCTTTAAAATTTTATGAAATGTAGTGCAGGTGGCAAAATCAGAAATTAAGGATTGTAATCACAGCGAGGAAAGGCTGCTGAGCAGATCTTGGCTGTGGTCAATGGGCCGTGCTCTTCTGGGGTTCCCTTTAACTAAAGACAAGGGGCATGGGGGAAGATCCTGGGGATTTAATGACTTTCAGGTATGCAAATCATTTATTTTCCCTGTTTCTCCATTTCTGAACGGAGTTGGATGAGGGGTTGGGGGGACCTTTATGTCCTCGCTGCATGGAGTTGGATGCTTAAAGAAGCCAGAGGAGAGGCAGTGAGCAAAACCCACTCCCCCTCACCTCTAATGCTCTATAACCAAATCAGAGGCCGTGCCGGGAGAGACGATGTCCTTTTGAAGCCGCCTTCACAGCTGGAAAATCTTACCGGGTTTCCAGGAGGAAAGAGCGCAGTGGCTGCCAAGGGGACTGCTGCAAGGCAGGCATCCTGGGCATCCCCCTTGGGATGAGTGGGATCGAGGAGCTCCTGGCTTAAACGAGGCTACGCTCATCAAGTCCATCACCCAGGCTGTTAAAAACCATACTGAACAAGCAGAAAAAAACATTTCTGAACTCTGCAGGACTTTTTTTTTCTTTCTTTTCTTTTTTCTTTTTTTTCCAGGTGACTGCAAATTGAGAGGTTTTTTTTTGTTTGTTTGTTTTGTTTTTTGATTTTTTTTTTGATTTTTTTTTTACTGGGATGCTTGTGGGTTGCTGCTGGTAAAAGTCTGGGGAGATGCTGTGCACTGGGAGGGTAAATTGTATATCTGGGAGGATCTGGCTCAGCCAAAAAGGTAAGGAGGCCTGACATGGTGCACGGCTAATGATTTTATCTAAAATAACACAAAGTAGGAGCTCAATTTGAGACCCCCACCCCCCCATCCCCAATTCCTGCTTCAACCACAGAGCTACAACCCTCTTTAAAATGTGGCTGTGATATGCAAAGTTTCCGTGTGTTTATAGCTAATGAACGGAGCTTTGAAATGAAAATATTTGCTTTAGAAATTCCTCTCGAAGCTATTGAAGCCACGATCCAGTGGGGTTGGGGGACGGAGGAGCAGGAGGGAGGGCAGGGGGCTCGCCAAGGAGGGGAGCAGTGGATTAAAGGGGATTTCGGTGTTTTTATGCAATGCCCCCGGGTCTGCTGACATCGATGCTGAAGAGCTGAAGCATCCGGTGATTTCTGACCTGGCAGTGGTGGAGGAGAGGAGAAAGGCAGATCAAGTCCTACAGCTCTTCCCAAATGTAAAAAGACCAGGAGGATGATAAAGCACTCAGCGTTTCTTTCATCCCCGGAAAGCTTCTGCAGTAAGGGGTTTTATTAAAAACCTATTCAAGCAACCAGCCAGTGTGGGTTTCTCAGGGTTTTATAGTCCTGCATCAGCAGGCATTAAAACCATCCCCGTATCAGACACCAGCAAGCGACCGCCTTCAGACTACCCACGATAAGAAGTTGCTGCAAAACGGCAAGGGCTGGCCTGGGAGGCCTCCAGCAGCGCTATTAACACGCAACTCTCCGAAGCCCCTCGTTACACGCTGCCCATTTTGGCAGCCTCCATCTCCTAAACCAGGGGATGGTGTTTTCATGGAAGGGCTGCTCGGTTTCCAGCCCCTGCAGAAGCGAATTGCCGGGGCACCAGCAAAACTTCTTGCTGGGGATGAGGCTCACGGGCTGTCCGAGAGCTTTATTTGATGGAGAATGACAAGAAAAGGCTTGATGCAGAGATGATGGTGTGCTCTGAGGCAAATTTTGGGTGAAATGTAGGACCGTATGCTTCCATGAGGCATCCCCATCTACGGGTCCAGGACTCTGCAGAAAAGATGCACCTGAGAAAGTAAAATGCCCCCACCATTAGTGACAGGGCAGCAGTTAGGATGGATTTTTTTTTTTTAAATCTTTTCAGTGAATGGCAGGGAAAAAAAGGTCTTCTTTTCTTTTATTTCTGCCCCCGTCTGCATGCAGCAGCAGGCGGCCGGGGCCAAGAGCATGCCTGTGCTGCTCTGCCAAGTCTGGCATTGCCAAGGCTCTGTTTTACTGAGGTTTTCCAGAGGACAAAAAAAAAAAAAAAAAGCAGGGAAGGGGAGAAGTCCTGATGCCTGCTGTGTTTCAGGGTGCTCCCACAGCACCTCAGAGCTCTCTAACAACAACAAAACCACAGCAGAGGCTTGCAGGAAGAGCTGACGATGCCCTGACGGCTGCTGCGGTGGCTTTGCCCTGCTGCCGGTCCGTGCAGAAACCCCGCCAGCAGCAACTCTTCAGCAAAAATGAGTATTTCTTAAAATGCCTGCTGTTGTCTGTCGTTCACCTTTTATTATCTTCCTGGTTTGAAAAGTTCTGTTCACCCTCCTGGGAAGCAGGTCCAGGAGAGCACAGAGGCAGCTGAATCACCCCACAAACAGCAGAAAGTCCTGGAGAAGCAGGCTGCAACCTCCGTGTGCTCCGGGGAGAAATAATTCACTGCACAACGTGGTTTTGAACTCAAGATAAAGTTTATAGAGGTGATGCCCAAGTGAATTTCTTTGCTTGTAACTTCATTACTTTAAAGCACTTTCATTCCCCGATTTTTGAAGGAGTCAAAGTCCGTGGTCAGGAGCAGCTTTGTTGTGCATTTGAGCTTTGAAAATTCACCTGGCTCTGAATTTCCCCATGCAAATCTGAATTTTACACCATTAGTGACACCTATCAGCAGTTTTCCTGCCAATGAGCTCGGGAAGATCCCTGGTGCTGCACACCATGATGCTGGCTGAGACCCGTGGCAGCCTCGCAGCAGGTCAGAGCCCCAATTCCCCCTTTTCTGGGGGATGCAGCGGGTCTGGCAGCAATTGCCAGCCATGGAAATGGGATGAAAGAGGATCTATCAGCACTGCTGCTCTCAGGTGGACTCTGTGCATCCTGCAACAGCCTCCAGCCTGGAGAGGAGCTGCCCCACCAGTCATTCGCACCCAAATACACCCTCAGCATCCCCAGGGGTTGTTTCCAAGGGGGGTTTTGTACTTCGGAAGTCTCCACTGGATCCTGGTTGAGTACAGGGGAGGGAGGAGATGTGGGATGGGGCCAAGGTCCCCTGGCATCGCTCAGCTCCACTGTCTTCCCGAGCAAATCCAGCAGGAGTATTTCAGGCAACCGAGGACCCCGATGTCAAAATCCCGGCACCTTCAGATCCCTCCAGCCGAGCCAGGCTCACTCAGGTCGGCATTTACAATTCCGAAAGCGGGTCCCCTGCGAGCCTGGCGCTGTCACTTTGATTGAATTGTGACTTCCCTGGCTAATTGTCAGCGCCCAGCTGTCACACCGGGACACGCTCGCCGTTCGAAAGCACCTTCTACCTGCGCGCCCAGGAGAGCGGCACGGCTGGGTCCGTGGTACGGCCAGCATTCCCATAGCAACAGCCAGCCAGGCTGCAAAATGAGAATTATGACTTTGTTCCACATTCTGGCACGAGGAGGAGCCGGGCTTTATGGGATTAGGCAGATCCCAGCTCAAACATCCAGGGGAACACTGGAGGGAATAATGAATGGTAATAGCAGAATAAATGGCTTTTGATGTAAGGCTCTGTCCAAACAGAGCTAACGACCCACCTCGCTTAGACTTGGGAGAGGCTGACATGGTTTCCACGATGAGTATGAATGCATTTTGGTTTTTGGAGCTTGTCAAAATGTCCATCCAAAACCTCATTTGGCACAGCTTTCTGCAAGTGACTCCTGATCATGTAGGTCAAGAAAAATTGCATGAACCTGCATCGAGACAACCCACCCCAAAACGCTTTGCTCATCACGAGTGTGATATTGCCCAGCCTGGATCTCCCTGAGCAGAGACTTTTGCCTGCAGCAGGTCATGGTGCTGGGGCTCTGCCCTTCTCCATGTCAGGCACTGGGAGGTTCCTGCAGCCCTGGCAGCTTGCTTTACTTCAAGCACACTCGGGTTATCAGAAAAGATGAATATTCACACTGTGGGAATACTTTCAACTAGCAGAGCTGAAGTTCTCGGTGAACACCTATTGAGGATATCGAGGTTTCTTTTGCAAAAGCCACAGCAGCCGGGCCCCTGAGGTAAGCCTCTTCTTGAGCCCAGGGCCGTGGCCGTCTGCACCCACGGGGCAGTACGCGCAGAAGGAGCTGCTGAGACGTCCCCTCGCCTGCAGCATCCCACGGGGAGATGCTGCCACCAGGAAAGGACCTTACAGGAACTGTGGAATCTCCGTGGCAGCGGTGCCAGAGCATCCCTGGAAAACATCACACCCTTGTAACGCGCTGAGAAAACGGGCTCAGCTCATCCCCCACCAATCCATCATCTCCACAGAAAAGCCCTTTTTGTGCGGCCGTGCCACTCCGGCATCTCATGCGGCCTCGTGACGGCTCCTCCAGCACTTATCGGGGTCACTGCTGCTTTTCCGCGGGTTGCTTGCACCGAGCCGAGCGCTGCCTGGGGTTGCTTGAAAGCCCAGCGCATTTCCCGATGAAAAGGATGCCGGCGAGCGAGCCCGCAGGCTCCCCGGCCCCGCTCCTTACAACTCGCTGACCTCGCCAAGGTGTTCAGGAGCGTTTTCTGCTCAGGGCTCAAAAAAGGCAAAAAAGAAACAAACAAACAACAACAACAACAACAAAAAATACAAATAAACAATCAAAAACAAATAAAGAAATAAACAGGTGAAAGGGGATGGGGAGCAAAGCCCCAGCTCAAAGCTGCTTGTGGCTCCTGGGGAGATGGGACCTCCCCAGGGTTTAGGGCTCTCCTCCTCCTGCTCCGGGTGCCCAATTCCCAGGCAGGGAAGCTGCAGTGGCTTTCCTTTTCTCATGGGAGTTGGTGGGAGCTAGTCTATCAAAACTGCTATGGATGCTGACACGCGTTTTAAAGCCTTGGAGGAAACGGTGGATTGCCCCTTCCTTTTTTCTTTTTTCTTTTTTCTTTTTTTTTCTCCCCTTTCTCTCTCTCTCACTGTAATAAAACAGTAAGGAGGAAAAGCAGGAGAAAGAAAATTAAAGAGAAGCCCGGTGCCTCTCTAAAGGATCCTGGCTGGAAAAAACACCCAGTCCCACTGCTTTTCTCTCCATTTTCCCCTTCTCATCCATGTTTGCCACTCCACAATCCCTCTTCCTTCTGTTCCTTCTGCTCAAACCCTTTCTCCCTTGCTGCTTTTCCCCCCTTCCCTCACTTTTAGCTCCCCTCCCTCTTTTCTCTTGCTGTTTCAGGCTCTGCCCATCCCCTGGCTGCTGCCACTTGGGGCACGTCACCTGTCCCAGATAATTGCCCACCCTCCGAATCCCCAAACTCTGCCTGATTTTCTTCCCACCATCCTCGGACAAAACTTCCTACGCACAAGGATGTCGGTTCCTGCTCTCCCTTCGTAGTATTTGTTGATTTAAGCCAGACCCTTAGGGATTCAATTTCTGTGCAGAACGCAAGGATTTAGCCGCACAGCTGATGTTAATGCTAATAGGATTTGTACAGCTAAACTCCAAGCCTCACCATAAAACTTCCTGCCCCTTGTTATCTTTACTCCTTCGCTGGCCTCCAGGTACCCCACACCACGGGGTGGGGATGCAGATGCTCCCCAGCATCTGCATGGGCTTCAAAATGTGGGTGCTGAACCCAAACTCATCCCCACAGCCCACGGGATTGAGCAGAGGCTGATAGATGATGTGCGTGTGTGTGTTTCCCCCCTGCCACCGAGCTGTTATTATTTTAATGAGGCTTTTGGAGCTTTTTCCAGCAAAAGCTCGCGGAGGTGTTGCTGCTGGTCTTGAGCTACTGGGAAGACGCAGTGAAAAACAACAGCCCCACAGGGGGTGCTGGGCAGTCATCATGGTGCTGGGCACCTTTGCGGGGACAAGACAATGGCATTTTTTTACATTAAAGTAAAAATAATTAAAAAAACCCCTCTGAATCAAGCCTTTCCATTTTGGAGACCCCAATGTAAGCCGGGTTAACAAAGCGTATTTGGGGGGCTTTGGGTGTTCTGTTTCACTCCAAGCACGAGCAGCCCCTTTGGGTGCTGGTGTTTTGGGTGTTTGGGTTTCAGATCTTTTCTGGACACGATGAGACTTGGACACGGTGTGCAGGAAGCTGATAGGACAGAGATGATGCCAGCCAGGACCCCGAGCATCCCCGCAGCAACGCCCTTGGCAGCAAGGGGGGGTTGGGGGGACTTTACTAAGCTCCTTTTTTTCAACTCCTAGGTCAGAATCTGCTTTCTTTAAAACTGAGATACATATACCCCCCCGCACACAAAAACAGAAGTTATATATATTATTATTATTGAATTACATCTATAAAAACACAAGTTTGCATGCCGGACTTGCCAGTTCTGTGACCTGAAGTGAAGCATCCCTCTACAACGACAAATCTTTTACACCTAAGATTTAATTCTAGCAATTTGGCAGATGAAGCTGGACAGGGATCCAGCGCTGTCCCAGAACTGCATTGGCTTCCTGGCGAGAGCAGCTTATGTGTAGGGGCAAAGAAATTCCCGTTATATGATTTTTCAGGGCAATCTGTACCCACGACTATGAATGTGCATGGTGAATGGATTGATCATGTTTTCGAAGGCAAATATCACTTCAGAGCTTTGTATCCCCTCGTATTTAAACTGCACATACGTTGTCCATGTTGTTTCATTTTATAGTGGGATTTAAAAAAAAAAAAAAAAAGCTTTTGAGGTTGCCTGCAAAAGCTCTACTTACCATGTTCCTTATTTATTGTGTAGAAAATCACTTGAAAACCATGCCCGCCTCTTTGTTTTGGGCTTTCCAGCTGTTTAAAAGTGAGGCAGGCGAGTTTCCTAGCACACCCTGCACTTTCCTAAGGACATCTCGTGGGTGCCTTCATCTGGGATGAGGTGCAGGGAAGCCTCCTTTTGCAGCCCCACAGGGGGAAGCAAGGAGAGCTTTGAAACAAAAGAGCACAGACCCCCCTTGCAGAGAGGTACGGGGTGCCCAAAGGTGTCATTTCCTAGGGAAACACCAACATTTGGCAACCCCCTTTCACATTGAGAACAATCATCTGATACACTTTATTTATTTTTTTCTGGGTGCCACAGCACCAAAAACCCAACGGGAAATGGGATGAAACTCTCCAGAAACAGCTCCACAACCCTGACCTGCAGGAGATGCCGTAACTTGGAAGCTGGCACGGCTTTCCAGCTAGAAAGGAGAAATAATGGTGCTTTCTCATGACACTTTTTGTTATCCCTTCCTGCAACAGCGTTCCCTGTAGCATCGCTTGCCCAGCTAAGGGGGTTTGCCCTGCCATCGGCCCCATAGGCAGCAGCGGGTGCTTTGCCCATGCACACAGCCCCAAATGTGCTAAAAGCCTTCAGCAAAGCAGGACCTGGCGTGGGGTGACGGCTTTCCAGCGGTGACAGCAGGTTTTCAGCCACTTCAGGTGCTTCAGATGTGCAGCCTCGTTCTCGGCAGCACCCGGTATCGATTCGGAGGCTGCCATTTCCCACCCTATTTTATTGCTGAGCAAAGAGCCACCGTCACCTTTTGTCCCGGGATGCCGGCGTGGTACGGGGCAAGGTCCAGAGGGAAGGGGCCCTGTGCGTGGCACTGCCTCTGCCTGCCCCAGCAGACACCTTGCAGGGCACAACCTGCTACCAAGGATGCAGGAAAAGGGTGGCCAAGTGATGGCAGCCCATCATTCAGGGGGAATTGGGAAGAAGTAATGAGGTGGGGGTATTTTTCTCCTGCCAGTGTACTTTCAGATGCTCTCAAATGCACCTTTACCTCAAAAATTGAGTGCTGAGGGTGCCCTGTGGTGCTTAAGAGCATCACTAAAGTGCTTAAGGCACCACAGGGGGCTGTGCTCCAAAAAGCCTGGTATCAGAGCATCCTGTGCTAAGGAAGTCTCAGCGACCACAGGGCAAATCTGCTCAATTTACAACCCGCCTGTGATACACCTGCTCAAATTAAACCTCTGAATCAGTGTGAGCAAAGGTTGGGGGGTGGGGGGGAGTCTGTATTTTAGATCTTCCTTGCACACTCCTGGAGCATGATGTGGTGCAAAGAGCGGTGGAGGAGAATTTGTCGAGTACGAAAGCCCTGGTTTTACAACAAACACCCTCAGAGCTGCGTGGCTTCATAAAGCCTGAGCCACCTTTAGTCTGAAAGCCTGACAAATTAATCCACGAGTAAGAGCGATCTGGAGATAAATGCATTCCCTGCATGCTCGGCGGTCTGAAACTCGGCAGAATAAGAAATCCGGGAAAATATCCTCCCCAGATCAATGGAGGCACCAGCATTCCTGATGTGAATGCCACAACCTGCAAAACTCCTGGATGTGCTTTCCTTGAGCTGGTCTAAGCGCTCCCAGCTTCGGTTTTTTTAATGTGGCTGCATTTTTGTTACGTGAGTGCAGTCTAAAGGAGCCGTGCCACATCAGCTTGGACTTTGTGGAAAAATCTGCTTTCGTGCTGGCACCAGCCAAGGAATATTCAATTCCAGAGCATTTTTATTTTAGGTGGCTATCAAGCAATGCATGCAAATAGATGCAGAGTGGAATAAGCCCTGGAAACTGCTTCTCACTACCAGGGAACCTTCTAAATCCACTCTTTACTAAATTCGCCTCACTTTTCTGCAAAAATTTAATAGGAGTCGGGTCTCATGTGAACTGGATTTCATTGTTTTCACAACATCCACAACAGATGCTGCTACAAAGTATTATCATAAATAATTCAAATGAAGATGCAAATGATAAAATAAATGAGTAAAGTCAATTTTGAGAAACTTTATCTTCCTTGTTGTGTGCGCTGTGTCCTCTTCGGCGCTAAGGCACAACCCCAGTCATTTGCAGCTGGATTCACCGCAAACCGATGAGGTTCTGCACAACGGCATCTTTCAATGCGTCTGAAAATTAGGAGAGCAGAAGCGCTTTCTGCAGAGGTCACAAAATTCACAGAAATCTCATAATATTTGAGACAGCTTCGGTAGGTACGAGCCTTGATGGTGGTGGTGCTTGCGTCAGGCTGGAGAACGCAGCCCGGGCAAAGCAGGAGGATGGAAGAGGGATGGCTCGCCTCGGCAGCTCAGCCCCCTGGGTTGTTAAATGTGGGGCTGCAGAGGGGAAGGCAGACTGTGCCTCAGTGCCAAAACCTCCGCGCAGAGAGCAGGGATGCTTCTAAAGACCACACCATTTTCTTTTGAGTCCTAAACTGTTGATAACCCTTTGCCCGGGATGCCAGTGTGCAGTGGATGCGGATGCATGCAGCAGTGTGGAGGAACACCAGGGGGCTCATTCCCCATTCTCCTCTTCCTCCTCCTCCTCTTCACTTGCCCAGGGGCTCTCACCTGCCCTGAGACATTAGCACAGTTCATGGCTACTTAGCCACTCACGCAACACATCGGGTAAGTAGGGCCAGCTCTGTTTGAAGCCCAGGGGACTTCAGTGGGAGCAAGGTGCAGAGGAGCCAGCTGTGGGGACTACCAAAGCTGCCTCCCCCCATCCACTGCTGCTTTTACCCCGAAAGCCATCACATCCCCAGCGGCCCCGCCAGAAAAATGGGTTCACTGAAAGCAACCGCCCGGGAGCCTGGAGGAGAAGACACGTCCCGTCCCTCTGCCAGGGGCAGCAGCGCCAAGGAATGTCCCCATCACGTCCACGTGCTGGCACCAGCTCGGTGCACCTGAGGGACATGGAGAGGAAAGGGCTGAAGTTTTAGTGGTGATGCAGCTGTTTCCTATGGAAATGCGGGCTGGCCTCAGCTCACGCTGCCGGGATTTCTTATTAGGTTTCCTGCGTTAGTCCTGCGCGGGGAAGAAAAGTAAATGTTTTGAGCTGCAAACATAGCGATGGTTTTGTTCCCGCTGGCTTCTCCGCACTGACCGGGGCTACAGAGAGGAGCTGGGGGGTGAGGGAGCGCCTCTGCTCGCCGCAGCCCCGCTGAGCACAGCCATCGCTCGCAGCTGCGCTCGCGCTCGGAGCCCACTAAAACCCCATCCTCGAGCCTTGCTGTTTGCAGATGGTCATATAATTACTGTTTGCGTTCCCATCGTGTCTTTTTGGGACATGTGTTTTGCGTTCAGATTTCTCCAGTCTCGCTGTTCTTGTGAATCACACTTCATAAAATAATGGCTACCCAGGGAACACAAGGCATAACATTTGATTCTTCCCGTGCATATGAATTTTTCACTAGCACTGCCACGATCCAGCTCATAAAGCAGAGCCCTCGATTTTAATCCTTATTCTGCAATATTCTGAAGCACACACCTACATTCACCTTGGCCCACGATAACACCGAGGTATGTTTTTAACTCTTACTCCTGTCATTTTTCGTTTTAATTTAACCCAACCTCATTTCTTGGCTGTGCTGGTCCCCACCGAGCTCGTCTCAAAGGCAAAATTCATTGTTCCTCAGCTTCTTCTCCCCATCGATACATTTGGCTCGTGGTGCTTACACATTCCTCACCACAGCGCATTGAAGTCTTAAGATGAAAGGCGAAATAAGAAACGCTACATAGCAATCCCCTTTCTTTTGCAGTGCACATGTGCTGGGCTTCCCTGGCACTGCTGATTGGTAGAGGACTGCATCTGATACAAGCAGCATCAACTTTTTTAAAACATAATTATTTTTTTTTTTTAAAAAAAAAAAAGCGAAACCTTCAGCAGAGAAGCTAAAAACTTGCAGATGCTTCCTTGAGACTCAAATCCAGTGCTTTTTATTTGCTGTTTTTGTAGGTAATGAGATCATCTAGGGCACCTCTGCGCAGTCAGACCCCTCTCATTTAGCCCCAATCCCTCCTGACTGCTTTCAAGGGAAAAGGGGAAATATTTCACCCAGCTAAGAATGAGCAAAAGCTGATGTTTGAACAGAAATCTCAGCGGAAACTGCGTATGTAACCACAGCTGGTATGTTGCGTACCTAAATACTGACAGCCAATTTACTTTTTGGTGTAATATAATTCCAAGTCAGTCAATAGAGCCCCACCAGGGATTAATTTGGCCTTTAGTATTTACTGGGTTAACCCCAGAGTCAGGGCTGGGGGGAAAAGGAGGGGGACCACTAAAATCCATCTCTTGCAGCTAAAGCCACTGTAGCACAAGTGATTTTTTTATGTCGAGGCATCAGGCAGGCTGAGATATCTCAGCTGATTCAGGTCTGAGGTTGCCTATTTGAGAAGACACCTGGACAAGCTGGGAAGAGCACCGAGAGGGGGAAGTGGGGGTTAAATGGGTTCGGTACAAAAAGCAGCCTGAGGAGCTGGATGGTTTTTTTTTTTTTTTTTTCAGGGCGGGAGGTTTGCAACAGAAAGGGCAGCTGCATGTGAGTAAGCCTGGGCTGTTTCTTTTCAGGGAGGGTAGAGCTGATTAAGCAAGTACCTGAGGTTGGAAAACCTGCATGTCATGTTATGGTTTGCTGAGGGAGCAGAGGTTGATTTTATTATTATTATTATTATTAAATTAAACTAAAAGTCTTCTCTCAGGATAACCTGTATCTTTTTTTTTTTTTTTTCCCTGATTGTTAAAATCAGGGCGCCTTTGTTAAAGACCAAATTCATCTTGGTGCATGGAAAGCATGAGTTCGTATCCATCTTCAGGCTCACGGGTGTGTTGTTTTATCTCTTTATAGGTTCAAAGAGACCATCCCGGGAAGTGGAGCTGTGCTTGGCGGCAGCTAACTCTCCTGTGCATTGGTGTCCCTTCTCCTGAACCACAGGGAAGCCAGCTGAAGTAAAGAGGACTTTTTAACCCAGCCCCATCACTGCAGCCGTGCTGAGAGCCACGTGAAGATGTGACCTCAGGGATCCTGAGCGGACAGATGGGCTCAAGCCCCATGTGCACAGGCTGCCCGGAGCTGGCGATCCTCCCGCTCCGTGCCGTTCCCCGAGGCCTGACCGAGGAACCAGTCAGTGCAGGATCCTCCAGGCTGCTGCAAGTTGCTGCTTTTAGTGTGTGGACTTACTCGTTTTAAGCCTGTTGCTTAAGCTTCCCTGCCCGTGTAATGACGCTTCCCATCAGCAGCAGTGCGGTTTGCAGGTGCTGTTGTGGGTTCGTGCAAGGCTCTCGTGCCTGAGTGCTCTGCTACAGCTGGCCGTTTCTCTCCCACGCTGATACCTGTTGGGACGAGTGAGGGGTACAATGGGAGAAAATCTGGCCCTTAATCCACGCTGCCACATGGATCATGCTGGAGCTGTAGGGCTTTGCAGCCTCTTCGGCTCCTAGTCAGCCTCTCAGCCCAAAACGTGAGCTGGGGAACGCAGCAGCAGCAGATCCCCTCAGGCAGCAGGTAGCAGAGGAGTCCTGAATCTTGTTCCTTTCCCAAAAAGCAGGCCAGAAGCTGGGGTGGGAACATCTCCTGTTGGGGATTTGGTGGTTTGTTCTTCCTCGGTAATGAGTGAGGGGGAAGTAAAACAACCCAGGCTTCATCTGCGCCTGTATGCTGAAGGATTGAAAAACAGCAGACCCGTGGCAATGTTGTTCTGTAATCAGCAATTAGCTTTATATTTTTTCCTCCCCAATCCCTTTGAGAATAGCATGAGGAAAGGCCCAAGTTCAGACTAAATTATTTTATTTTTATTTTTTTTTCCAAAAGGGAGGGAGCTCTGCAGATGGCTTTGTGTCATGCTTCCTGCTCTTGCACAGCTCTGGAGCACATAGTCCTCCATCTTCAACCTGTCAGTATTGAAGGTGTTCTCCTACTCTGAACACCTGGAAGAGGGGAGATGGCCCCACCTCTGCCTTCACCAAAAGGAGCTGTCAAATGTCTGAATTCGCTCTGCTGATCGTTGAACTTCAGCATCAGTTCTGTACAGCATGCTCGAAGCTGTTGGTTTGTTGCTGATTTGCAGGAATTACAGTACAACCAAAGCTACATCTAAAATGTACCAGGCATAGTGGTGGGGATGGGTTGGGGGTGAATAAGGAACCACTAACTAAAATGTGTGGTTCATTCATGTGCCCTGTGGGGCTTTTTTTAGGGTGTGTGTGTTGGTTTTTTTCCTTCGCGAAGCGCAACAGCTCATTGTGTATGTGAGGAGGTATTACCTGGACACTGCTACTCCCCAGGAAGAACCATTGAGGAGGGAAGATTTTAGAAATGGCTTCAGCAGCAAGCTACTGGCAAAGATCGGGGTCTCCATGCCCCCAGCTCAATGCTCTGGGCATCCTCTCCTCTTTTTTTGGAAGAGAGAACCTCTTCCCTTCTGTAGTCATTTGATCCCTGGTATGGGCAAGACATTTCTGGCAGTGTCGTCTGAACCCTTGGGTTAGTGCTTTATCTCCAAGTGTGATCGAAACAGGCTGCCTGTTTTTTTCTTGCAGCCTCACTATGGGTCACTCTGAGCAGGAGCAGGTGTCTGGCAGCCTGTTTGCAACTGTGCTTCAAGGGGCTCTGGCCCTGTCTCCGTGCAAAACCAGCCTCCAAATTCCCTGCTGAATTACTGTAGCCGTATAGCAAATGTCAAAATAGCAATGTACAGTTCACAAGGCTGTGTAATTTCACTTTTCTGCTCCAAATATTGGTTGTGTTTAGCTAACAAAGTACAAGAAGTCGATTTCTGAAGTTGCTCAAACACATCTAACGACTGGTGTGAGTGTGCGTTCTATTATATTAAAATTTCACTCACTCAGGTGCTCAGCGGTGCTTTAGTTACCCTCCTGTTGGTCAGGGCTCACAGCAAAGGGAAAATGTAATGTAAAAATGTAATTTTTACTGGGTAGTTTGGCAGCAACATCAGCTTCAGAGGAGGAGCAGTGCAGTGCAGCTCTCTGCTCTGAGGAGAGAGGCAATCCTTTGCTCTGGATGATGCTCAGCTGCGCTAAATGGAGTCTGCAGAGATCCCATCTGAAACAGATACCTCTACAGCAAAAATGGGTTAAATAAGAGTGTCTTGGTGGTTCCCACATTTAAAGACAGTTTCTAACCTCTAAGGCAGGTGGTGGAGATCAGGAATGACTCTGCAATGCTGCACCGATGGAGAAGGCTGTTATGTGCTTTTTGCCAGAAACCCATTTATTTAATAATCAGCAAAGAGTAGAGTCCTGCATGGGGCTGCATCCGTAACTGCAGGTTTTGGTGAGTGACTAAATGGTGGCTGTGTCTGCATTGTAAAACACGCTCGCATCCCCTGGGATGGTCTCCTGACACATACCTGTCTTTCCACCTATTATGTTCTGTTTGCTATGTAATATTTTTGCTTACTTCTCGTTAGATACTGATGTGATGGTGGTCTCATAAACACTTCCTTGCATGAGTGGTTTCCCATTTGAATGCTGCTTAAACAGCCAGGAAAGCTTATTGTTCAGTCCTATACAAGCGTGCAGTACCTTCCGACAGGGATCTGCGGACATGGGAAGCTGCAGATGCACTTAAAGGTACGCACACCCTCCCCTTGCTGGCTTGCAGGGCTGTCTGTAGCTGTTCAGGTTATTTTAACTTGGTTTTCTTCTGCTGCATCACAAATGTTTGGTATTTGTTTCAGGCAGGCTTCTGGTTTATTTGGGCATGGTGCTCAGATGGAGCGCTTGCTCCCAGACAGAGCTCTGACCCGCTGAGTGGGTTTTTCATGGGGTACTCCAGAAACACGGCGGTCAACGAGATTTATCTGCCCCGCTTGTATTTGCTGCTACATCATCAGGTATGGACTGACTGGGAGGTGGGTGTGGGGGAAATGGTGGTCCTTCTTCCTATGCGTGAAATCGGGGCTGCCGACCCGATGTTGTCCATGGGGTCCTCAAATCCCACCAGGAGGAAAAGGTCGGGTTTATTCAGCTTCATCAAACTTCAGCTTGAAACTTCAGGTAAAAAGGAAACCACGCGTTTTTAGGGTCAGTGTCTCCAAATAGCTGAATTCTCCTTCTTTTTTTTTTTTTTTTTCCTAGCCTTTGGGTCCCGTGAAGATCCTATTATCTTGCTCTTGCTTGTGAGGTCCAGCTCCAGAAACAAAGCGGAGAAAGCACCGCAGCCTCCTGGGTCTCCTTCAGCTTTGCTGCCTGTCAAGCAGACCCTCAGAGCTTGAGGGGTGTAATATTTTTGTGTGCATTTTGCCGTCCTGGTACGCTTTGGGTTGCTTGTCCCATGTGCTAGTTGCTTGCTTCTCTGGACTTTCCTAGGTTTAAAAGAAACACTGAGAACAAACAAACAAACGAACAAAAAATGTGAAACTGATGAAGGAGACTTCAGTGTTAGGGAAACTGTGGCTGTGCCCTAAGCTCAGCTGAAGACACCTCATCACTGAGCTGCCAAGACTCGCTACATCTCTTTTGTCTTTAAACACATTTTTTTGAGAAATACTGAGGCTGATGGCCACCCTCCTGGTTAGAAAGAAGGAGAAATTGCCGCCGTGTGCCAGGCCTGCGGTGGGGTCCGCGTAGACCTGAGTGTGTCCTGCTCTGGGCTGGACACGCAGAACTGTGAGGGCTGTGGAGGGGTTTGGGGCACCCGATGGCTGTGGAGAGGTTTTGGGGTGCCCAATACTTGTGGAGGGGCTTTGGGGCACCCAATACTTGTGGAGGGGCTTTGGGGCACCCACTATTTCCCCCCTGGCTTTTTCCTATCCCGAAGCACTCGGTGGTTTCCCTGATGCCGGATTAGGGGGCTGCTGACCGATGGAGGAGAGCTCCTTGTGCTTCCCCCCTGCCGACGCCCACACTTGGGTCTCCCAGGCTGAAGCGTGTGTAAACGCCCCAAAGCACCCCAAAACGCCCCCAAATCGCCAACACCTCCCCGCCACCCCCCGGCATCTCTCTGCTCAGCGCCGCGCACCCCCTCGGGCTGGTTTTCCTCCCCCCACCACCCCGGACGTGAAACTTTTCCAGAGTTTCGCTGTTTTATTTGGGGGGAGAACGGAAAATAAAGGTGGGGGGGGGGGGGGGGGCGTGCGGGGGGGCGGGGGTTGGGAGGGGGGAGCGGGGGGGTGCTGAGGGGGCGGGTCCAAGAGCTCCCATTGGCCACCGCCGGCGGTCAGGGGCGGCCGCCATTGGGCGGCGCGGCGGAGCGAGCGGGCGGCGATTGGCGGCGGACGAGGAAGCAGGAAGGAGGCCGGAGGGGCGAGCGGCTTGCGGGGAGCCAGCGGCGGCGGCGGCGGCGCC
>CM021701.1:29711713-29789573 GCA_011074415.1 Stictonetta naevosa
CCCCCCCCCCCCCCCCCCCCCCCCCCGGCCTCTGCGCGCCGCCCGCCCGGGCCGCGCCGGATCGCGACGCCCTGAGGCGAGGGCGGGCGGGCGGCGGCGGCGGCGGGGGAAGCCTCATCCCCGTGCCCGTCCCCATCCCGGTGCCGGTCCCGCCGCTGACGCAGCACCGCGGAGCTCCGGCCTCGGGCTCCCGCCACCGCCACCGTCGTCGGATTCAGCCCCGCGGGAGCGCGCCCCGGTGAGTCCCCGCGGGAACGCGCACCCCCCCTTCCCCCCCCCTCCATGTCCCCTCCCGGTAGCAGGTGCCGGGGCTACCGGGAACTTTCCTTCACCGGGGGGGCCGGGGCAGGTGCGGGGGGAGAGGGGCCGGGCCCTAAACCCCCCCGGTCCCGGTTACCTCCCCCCGGTCCTGGTTACCTCCCCCCCGGTCCCGTTCCCGGTCCCGGTGTGCACAAAGCCTGGGGGCAGTCCCCCAGGAAAACCGCCCCCCCTGGGGCTGCTCCGGTCCCTTTCGGGGCAGCGGCTCGGGCACGCGAGTTGGCCCCGGTTGGCGGTGCTTAGCCCCGGTCCTGCTCACGGTCCCCTCGCACCCAAAACCCGGGGCGATTTCTCCCCGCTGGCCCCACGTGTGGGGGGCGCAGGTGGCTTCGAGCCTGCCCGGGGCACGGTGCAGGACTTCTGGGGGGCCCCCCCCCCCCCCCCCCTTTTTTTTTTTATCCCTTCCCGCTCCCCTCGGTGGCCGCGGGTCGGTTTCCTCTTCTCCTTTTGTGTAGCGGTGGCTCCTAATGGAGGCGGCTTCTTCGCTGGCTCCCTCTTTTCCAGCTGCTTCCACGAGACGCAGGAGCCAGCGCATGTGACCGGCTGGACCGCGGCAGGCCGGCGGCGACAGCTCGACACGGGGATGCCGGGAAGGCACGGGGACCCCGTGTCTTCCACCAGAGCATCCTCGAGAACTCAGAGGGCTGGGGGAAAAAACATCCAAACCCGACCTTCGGGGTCTGCTCTCATTGCCTTCCGTTCCCTTCCTTCCCTCCCGTTCTCTTTCTCTTCCCCCGGGCGCTCGGCTGAAGGAGGTTCTGGTTCAGTGGTGCTCCAAGGGACGTGGCCGCCCCTCGGCTCAAGCCCTAATTGTCAGGAGCGAGAGGCCAGGCCCTTGCTTAATTGATCTGCTGGCCACAATTAGGAAGCACTCGGTGTGATCGCGGGCTCTGGGCTCGCAGGACCCGCTTCTGGGGTCTCGTTTTTTCGGGCAAAGGTTCCCCACCTGTACGGCAGTGACACCGGCCGCATGATGGACCGGTGCTCCTGAAATCTTAATGGAATTTAAATATCAGCACGCCGCTGAACACTTTAACAGGAACATCCTGCTAACATATTCATCCCGAGCCATCCTTCACGTTTGTCATGTCTTGGCTACCTGAGTCGTTCCCCAGCTTCAGCTGCAACTGTCTTAAATATTTCCTTGTGGTCAAAACGCGTGCGCTGCTCTGATTTAACGGGACTTTTTTATGATTTAAGCACTGATTTCTGTTTGTTCGCTTAATGAATTCGGTATAGCTTTCTCAACGTAGCAGCAGCGTAGGTTTCTAGCTGCTCCTCTGGAGCAGAAATGCTACCGCAGTGAAACGTAGCTCTGCTTAGAGGTGTAAAATCGGTTGGAAAACCCCAAACCTGCGGATGAAAACAACTTTGTGGGAGGGGAAAATCCTTCCTGGATGCTCTGTTTGGTGCGGGCTGACGGTGACAATCGCACACAGCGATGTAATGCCGCTGAGAAGCGTGGCACTTGGGGGGCAAAACCAGTGGCAGTCTCACTTCTGTAGCCAAAATGTTGTTTTGGGAGCTGCTGAGTTCTTTTTAACCTGATCGATTAGTTTGGGGCTGGCAAGCTGTCTTTCTTACTGTCATCTGCATCACCTTTTTGTCTCCAGTCTGACAGCCTTATTATTTCTTTGTGTTTTTTGTTTTCTGTTTGTTTGTTTTTTTCCTCTGGGCAGAAGATGTAAATGAACATTGCTTGCTCTGATGATGTTAATTGGCATTGTGTGATCGAGGGGCTCTATGGACTGGGGGACACGTGCTGGAACAGCCTGTGGATATCCCGTTGAGCTAGTGCTTGGCCATTATTTTGGGGAAATAAACCCTTCAGAAAATGCATATCTCATGCTGTCACAGCACCGTAACTAAGCCTTGAAAAGTAAACCTGTCCGTCCAAAGCAGACGGCTGAAAAATAATTAGGAGTGGTAGGTAAATGCATGCTCGTGGTTTGGCATTAAGTTCAGACCCCTGGGAAATGAAGGGTTGTGTCTGATGCTGCGAAAACATGAAGGTATGCCCATATTTTGGGTCCCAGCAGCAGCGGTGGGTGAATTTTTGTGCCCCACCTCACACTTGGTTAACCGTGGCATTGCACCCCGTGGAAGCAACAAAACCCCTGTTTTCTGCCCGAGCAGCCGAGCTAATTAAGTTACAACCATCGTATCGTTAATAATACATGAAACAGCAGTTTGGATAACTGGGAAAGACAAAAACTGGAAAATAAACACCCCAAAGAAACCGTAAAATTAAAAAGAGCTTCAAGCACAAGCTGTGCGTGTTGTGCCACGGGCTGGCACCGGCCAGGATGGCTGTGTGTGCGAAGGGAAGGGACGGGTGATGCTTTCCAGGGGCTTTCCTCCCCACCCAGAGGCTTTTCTGATGGTCTGGCTTGTTGGTTTCCGTTTTCTTTCGCTTTTGTTTTGCTTCCCAATGTGTTGGTGTCCATCTGAAGGCAGGTTATTGGCGAGCTGCGAGGAAATTGGTTGGTTTTGCCACTGCAGATTTGTGTCAGTCTTTGGGGTAGTTCCTCTGAGTGTGACAGCTATGGGCCGTTCGTAACTTCTGGACACAAAGCGCTTTTAAGGGGAGAAAAGGAAAAAAGGGAGAAGCTCTAGGTGGTGCTCACAAGGAGCTGTGCCCCTTGCTTTCTGATTAGTCCTGGGAGCCTTCGGGGCAGAGGGCATTTCTTTGGAAATGTTCATAGCCATCCTGCACAGCAGACTCCGTTCTCATTTGCACCAAGGGTATGCCTTTAAGGACAAAAATATAATAAATAAATAACCTTCGTGGCCAGGTGGTGTCTGAAGTGAAGGAATTTTCTGTAACCAGACCATTAAGATTTAACCCTCTCAAGTTATTGCGCTCGCAACCCCTGTATCAGCAACTGATGTTCCTTAAATAAGGAAAACACTCTTAAATCTAGTAGAGGGCTTCTTTCTGAAGACAAAAAAAAAAAAAAAACTGATTATTTGGGACAGTGCAACAGGCCTTACCCACTTACTGTCCAAACCTGATGTCCTGGCATGTGGCTTTATTATTAAAAACAAAGTAAAAGCTCAGCAATATTTCACGTGACAGTAAAAAATAAAAATTCTTACGTTGGAAGAATGGGTTGAAGGAAATCTGGTCTGGATGCAAAATGAAGCGAGGGAGTGATGTTATCATTAAACTGTAGGGTATCATTAAGAAGAATAGATGTAAATCTGGTTTAAGACGAACCCCTTTGCACCTGTTCTCTCACCCTGTCGATATTTGTGGAATTGGAATCTAATTAATCTGTTAAATGGTATTTCTTCTCTTGCCATGGAGGCAAAACCCTGTACAAAACGGGAGAATGTGGGAGCACGGAGAAGCTGGCAAGACGTGCACGGTGTGGTCAGCTGAGAGAAGCCAGCAGCCTGAACCTCATTTTTAATAAAAATGTATTTATTTTGAAATCTCTGAGCTATCGATGTTGCGTTAATACAAGTCCTAGAGAACATCTCAGGTTAATTTATGGTAGGAGTCGCTCGGCTGAGGGCATCCACGGCCAGGCTCTGGCCAAGTGCAAGTAGTCGAAATGAGGATACCTTGTCTGGCAAAGCAGTTCCTGTTCATCTAATCATCGATGGACGCGGAATTTCACGAGTATTTCTGTAGGGGGTGTGTGGTTTAGTGCAAATTAAAACTAAGAGGTGGGATGGATGCTTCTGAGTTTTGCCTGGGCGCGCTCAAGCGGCGAGCAGGCTCGCCACGAGGCAGGCGTTAGGCGGCGGTGGGGACTGCGGTGCCCTTCCTTGGCTGGTTAAAAACGGGGGAGAACACCTCGTGCCAGGCGCTGCGAGGCTGGTGGCACCGAGCAAGCCTTCTGGCTGCCTGTAAGTGTGCCATTAGCCGTGGAGTATAGCAAATAAACACCTATTGGGATGGGAAAGTGATGTGCATCGGCTCGCGCAAGCTCACCGAGGGCGCAGCGCGTTGGTGGTTTTGCTTTTAAAAGCTTTTCATGCGGGGAGTGCTTGTATCACCTTTTAAATGTTCTGACTTTTAGCTGCATCTTCGTTAAAGACGGTTGCTTTAATTATTGCTGAGGGCTGCGTCTGGCCGTTCATCCCTTCACTCTCAGCACAGCACCATGACCAAGCTCCTTGGTGGGGCACTGCGGGGGTGTTTGGGATGCGCAGGCACTGGATCCCCCTTCCCTCCCCTACAAAAGACACCGCAGATCCCCCTCCATCCCCTACAAAGCTTCGTCGTGCGGCTGACGCCGTCCCGCGTGTGGCGGACGGATGCGCGCCGTGAGCAGGTGGGCTGCGGCACGGCGGAGCCGGGCTGCTTTCGGCATGGAAGAGCGTGGGATTGATGCCAAGCGCCTCGCGTTCGGCGAGGAGGTGTTTCGGTTCAGAGCTGCAGGTTGCCGTGTTTCTCGTGTCCCAATTTTCTGGAACAAAGGTGTGACTAAACAAGGAAATTATGATTTTCCCCCCCGGCTTTGTAAGCCGCATCTCAGGAATGCTTTCTGGCACCCATTGTTCTTCGAGCAGTTTTTATTTTTTTAAGGGCTTTCTTACGCTCGGCTTTGAAAGTGTGCAGCCTGCCCGGCTCGGCAGGCTTGATTCGTATAAAAGATCGCGGCTTTGAGCGTCTGCCTGCGTATCAACGCCTCAAATTATTTACGATGCTCTCAGCACCAAAAACGAGGTCCTTCCCTTCGGTTGCCTCGACCCAAATCGCTTGGCCCCGGCGGCTGCTTTTCGGCTACCGAATTCTCGTCCTGGAAATAAAAGCGCAGCACCGGAGCAGCCCCGAGAGCCAGGGGCAGCGCTGGAGCCGCGCACCGCGCACGGCCTTCTATTGTTCCCAGCTGTGGCCTGCGCAGAGCACTGAAAATAGCACGCTCTCGCCCGCCGTCGTGCCGTGCCGTCTTTGTGTCTCCTGGCGCCCGCCGGGTACCTAGAAAGGGCCGAAACCGGCAGCGGGAGGCGAGGCCAGAGCTGACTTTTTTTGCAGGGCAGCACCGCGGCGGGGAGCGCGGCCGAGCAGCCGCAGCATCGCTGATGCCGCCCGAGCCAGCAAGCGCCCGCTCGCACCGAGCCCTCCGCCGGGGAAGTTGTGCCAAGTAAAGAAGCGTCGGGAGCGGACCCTAAAATGGAGGGGGGCTCGGCGCCTCGCAGGAGACGCAGCGTTAATGTGAGCATGCCGGAGGCACTGGCGGATGGAGCACCTTCTTGGGAAGAGCGTGAAAAGGAGAAGGGTCTGCGGGGGGCAGAAAGGAGGGGGGCATTGGCATCTCCCTCTGCGGAGGGAGGCTGGAGAGGCACCGGGGGGGGGGGGTTCGGGCAGGGGGAGGTAACCAGCGAGGATCGCATCGATAAGCAGGGGAGGTTTGGAAGCACAGGCTCGTGAAGGAAACTAGTGGGTAGCGCAAGTTTTTTGTTGTTATTGTTTATTTAAAAAGAAACGCACAAGAAGCATGTTTGGTTTTGTTTCTTTGTTTGTCTAGCTCAGAGGCAGTGCAGGAAAGCAAGGCTGGAGGTGGCTCAGAGTAAGGAGACGGAGCAGATCTCTCCAGAGCGAGGAAGATTGCAGCTGCTAAATCCTTTTCCTCTGTTATCATGTGCAGACCGAGAAGAAAAGGTTTCTTTTTCTTAAAATACCTGGCTAAACGCCAGGTGGCAGGACAGGTACAAGAATCCTGACAGCTTGGACAGGCAAACCCCGAACTGGGATTTCTTTAGACTTGAGCAAATTGCTGGAGCAGTGGAAGCAAACCTGGCTTTTGGGGGGATTTGTGCCCTAAACCCTCACTTCCCAATTCTCCCACGCATCCTTAATTATTTAATGATGGTACATTTGTGACCCCAGCACGTACTGGTGGAGGCAGAATATGCAACGATGATAGCTGCCCCCCTTCTCCCTCCCGAGAGCCCTGTCATCTCTCCCATTCTTAGATGCTAGAATTAATGAAAGATATCAAGGAATGTAATTACTGGGGATTTCTACCATCTTTCTTGCTTCCTGGTTGCAAAGAGGCGAACCCTTTCAGACTCTGGAGAGGGCAGACAGCATGATTGGGAAAGCACTGTTTAGCCAGCCTTAAAATAATACCAATAATACAAACCATTTCCATTTGTTCCAATATCCATTCGTTTCATATAGTGGGAGAAGAGCCGGAGGATGATTCCCACTTCAGAATACATTACCAGCTTTTCTGAAATCGCTGTTTTGAGGCCCCCAGGGCTATCAAGGTGGGATTTAAAACACCCTGCACCTCTCGATGCTGGGGAATAAGGAGGATGCAGCTTTGCTTAGGAACTATGGGTCAGCATCTGTGTGTTAGGTATGCTCCCCGGCAGTCATTAGGGATAACTTCAGTCTGGCACAAGTTTTTGGTGCGAGCAGCGTAAATACAGTGCAGAGAGTGCAGAGAGTGCCTCGCTACCTGTGAAGGGCTCTTATATGCGCTCAGCCTACGTGTGATTTGCATCGCTTGTCCTGCCTGAAACCGCTAATGAGCTTAACGACTCTTCTGTTTTCTCGGTGCTTAACAAAAATCAAATCCTTCCCTACAAACAAAAATGTTGCGGATTGCTCAGCCCGGTGCTTTCATGCAAGGACAATGGGGAATCGCTGGCTTTGCCCGAGATTCCACCTCGAAGCTCATTACGGAATAATTAGCTGGTTCTTGACTTTGCTGCCAAGTCTGCTTGACTTTGGGGGACTTGGGGAAGGTGTTTCCTGCACTGATAACATGACTTACCTCGAGACCCGGCCTTGAATTTCAGGCACTGGGCTGTTCAAAACTCCATCTGCCCACTAAGTGAATGTCAATCCAATTTAGGCTTGCGTATGTTTCCAAGGAAACCATTGGAGGCGATGGTGAGAAATGGACCACGGAGGGGCAGGAAAGCGAGAGCACCAGCAGCAGTTCTACTTTCCAGTACTCAAACACGATTAAAACCTAGTTAGCTGTAATAACCCTGTACAGAGCGCTGGTTGGACTACTAAAATAAAAAGGAAAGTGGCTTTAGGTGCTGCCCCCGAGGTCTTTCCCATATAGATTATGGCATTACACAGTGCAGTCCCATTTTCCTTCCCCTCTAGCTGGCTGGAAAACTCATGCAGCTGTATAAAAAACCCTGTCCATCCCCTTGCTTGAACAGAGCGAGCTGTAAATGCTTTCTCTCCCTCCTGTCCAAAGGAGTCTCTATTAAAAAAAAAAAAACAAGCAAAAAAAAGTTGAAAGTGTTCAGTCAAATCAAAGCTCAGTGTCCTGAGCGTGCTCAAAGAGCATCGAGGCATCTTGGTGCTGCACAAGGAATGTTTTTGGGCTGGTCTGGATATTCATTGCCTGAGGAGCAAGGAAAAAAAGGGCGAATATTTGGCTATTGGCTTCTGATTGCTCCAGCGGGCTGAATGTGCTGCGCTGGCCTCGGGGCTCATCTTTTACCCAAGGCGAAGGGAAACCTGTAAGGTTAGCCTGAACAGAGAGCTGTGTGGGTTCCGTGGGCACCTTTTACATCTATGGGGCTCTACAAAGCATCCCCGTACCTTGCTAGCACTCCCCCAGGGTAGGAAGCACCGGAATGGTCTGAAGATTCAAAGACAGGATTTGTACTTGGGTTCAGCTCAGAAGAGGTGAGTGTGGGTATTTTTTTTTCGTCCCCATTAGGAGGAATTTTCCTTTAATTGAGAGCTTAAATTCTGTTGCAGGCAGAATTGTGAGCCTGCCTTGCTTTCCAAAGAGAGGTGTATTTCTGCCTGCTAATACAGCCATTAAATAAAATGTTTATCTTGGTTATTGAAATGAGTAGCAAGGTTCTCACTTTGGAGCTCTAAAACGGGATATTATCTGTCATTTTACTTTAAAGAATGCTGCTGGCTTGCTCAGGTTTAAAATATTTTACTGTGACAAATAGCTGAAATCCTGGTATCTGGGGATATCCTGCGTGGGTATATTGGATCCTTGTGTATCGCAACTGCAGTTGGGGGCTGAAACTCCTCAGCTCAAAGCTCTTTGCAGCTGTCGTCCAGCATCAGATCCTCTTTGGATCAAATCTCTGGATATTTGGGCTGCCAGCGGCAAAACTGGCTCCGGGGCAGTCGCTGTGGGTGCTGGGACGATGCGGTGCTGCATGGGGGGGGGCTTTGCAGCATGTTTTTTTTTAAAAAAAAAAATTCTTATCAGCTGTTTTCCTGTCTATGTCTGCATGCAGCTGGGGTAAGCTGCAGTTTTCTGCCCTCTTCCAGCAGCTCCTGGAAACTTTCCGCCGGTCAACCGGCAGCGGCGAGCGTCTCCCGCTTTGGCTCAGCGTCAGCTGGCAGCTCCTGCAGCTGCAGGCATCCCTCGCGGGTCAGGTCTGCGATGGTCCAGTGTAGGATTTTGTCTGCCAGTAGAGCAGTCTGTAGCTCCGAGCTGCACATCTCTTCCAGCCTCTTGTGCTGGTGGCTAGGGTGTAGGAGGACACTTGGCTTTTCCCCATCCCTCTGCCCTGTGTGCTGAGCATCTCGGTGTGTGTTCTCGTAGCTCAGTTGATATTCTCAAATCCCACAGCTCACGATCCAAGGGGTAACGCTCGTTATTTTAGCTTCTCCCCTTGCCCAGAGTTCCTCAGAAGTTTTGCTCTTCTCTTCACCATATCATCCTTGAAATCAGAGGTAGAGAAAATGGTGACTGTGATATATCGGGGTGCTCATTTGAGAAGAGCAGCTTGTGTAGCACTTGTAGGGTTTTTGTTCCTACCTAACACACTTAGATGTTTTGAAGCCAGAGCCTGATTTCAAGGGGCCTTCCTGAAAATCGAGTTGGAGGCACTTCGTACATTTCCATCAGACTAGGCTGAACTGCTTAAAAGCTTTGTGCTTCCAAAGAGGATGTCTGTTACATTCCTTCACCTCTCACCTGAGGTTGGTTTGCATTGCTGAACGTGTGCGCTCTTAAAATGAGACGGTGAAAATCACAGGCAAGCTTTTGGGCACCTGTGCTGACTGCACGGCCCCTGCTGCTGTGTACCCGTGGCAGCATCAGGTGCAGAAAAGGACCTAGGGGTGGTCATAGCCCTGCTGTGGGGCAGGGGATGAGTTGTACCAAAACATTGCTGATGGATATTTTAACATTCTCTTTAACCTGAACTTCATCAGGCAGTCTGATGCTTTTTCTAGCCCAGCAGGAAGGAAAGATGTAGGGAAAATCTTCTTAAATCTCCCTTGGTGCAGTGTAAGTCCTTTCCTTATCCCCTGGAGAGTGCCATGCTGCTGTTCTGCATGTTACAGGCTTTCATTTTCCTCCACCCTTTTAATTGCATGACTTCAGCCCCTACACCCTTGCCTTGCTGGTCGCTTTGCATCCCTCGCTGCTCTCTCGCTCATCCCGTGTTGGATGCGGCACAGATCTGCTCCCATCCCGCATTCCTGGGCACGTACCCCAGGACGATGTTTGCTTTTCTTTCACAACAGCACGATGTTGTTGACTCACTCAGCTTGTGCTCCTCAATAAACCTCAGCTGTGAAGTGCCACCTTGCTGGCTGCTTTCATCATGATTTCACTCCTGCCTGTCTGGGCTGTAAATTGTGGATTTGTCCCTATTGATGGGCATTTAAAAATATTTTTTAAATGTTTTTCTGGCCCATCAAGATCATACTGTGGACCTGTTACTTGTCCAAGACTTGTTTGCTCCCTCTCTAAGTGCTACCTGTGCCTTGCTAATAAAATATTGAATGGTCTCAGGCCTGCCCTCAGGGAGCCTGCTATGTCTTGTTGTGTTTTGGCACTGAATTGTTAAGTTTGAGGGAAAAGGCCATGTTTGAGGCTACCTGAGAGCAGTTTTCTTCAGGCCACGTGTCTCTTGTTGGCTCCTGGGGATGTCCCAGGGAGCAGCCGGAGAGTAATTGAGGAGCAAAACCCAGCGCTCTGCTCCTCCCGCGGAGCGCTAACCAGATTAAGTGGCAGCAACCAGACGGATTAAACAGATGATTCCCAAATACTTCTCCTTGCAGACAACTGCCCTTAGCGGGGCCTGTGGATGTGTAGCTCTTACGGTATGCTTTCTGGGTCAGGTCACGTAGCACAACCTCACAGAGTCCCCGTGGCACAGGGGGCACCTTCATTGACCAGAGCTCCAAATAATTCATTCCAGAACTCTCAGGACGGAGCATTTAATTTATTCATTGTTCTTAATTCTTCCTGGTTTCTTTTTAAAGTCTGTCTTTCCTTCCAGCTGTGCAAGATCCAACACAACCTGAAAAGTGCTTTGGTGTCATTAAGTGTCTCGCCTTCTGGTACCTCTTGCACTGAAAGCCGAGCTCGTTTAATCACTCCCTCTTTAAATGGCCAAATAGTGTCACGCCTGTGTAGGTAGATAAATGCAAGTTAATGAGGGGATATAAAACAAATCTCTCCCAGCACGGGTCTGCGAATGCTGTCCGGTCCATTTAAGGGGGATATTTGTTGCCATGACTGATCAAACCTGGGTGCGAGCACACACGCGTACTTAAATACATACCTCTAACGATGTGGGTAAAGGGTGGAGGAGTGGGGCCAGCTCCTAATGGGACTTAAATGGGCTTCCGTGGAAGTGCAGGCTGCTGGTGGTTAGAAAAACTCCTGCAGCCCTGTTCAGGACCCGTGGCATCATGTCCCCCTGCTTTCCTGGGCTCTAATGATCCCTGTTAGGTTTGCGCAGGGGATGGAGGTCCCCGTGCCTCAGCCGGGAGCTGCTGTGGCATCAGGCATGGTGCTTGGTCTGAGCGTGATGCCCTGGTTTCCCCAGCCTACCCCAGACCCCTAATAACCCGGCAAAGAGCCAACGCTGGGCACTTAAAACCTTGAAGGGCTAATTGCTTAGTAATGAAAAGTGTAATGACCGAGCAATTAACTTTAATCGCTTAGCGGCTGGTGGAGGTTGGGGCTGGTCTGATGAAGACATTAGTAACGTTAGGTTCAAACCAAAAATCTCCTCTGTTCCTTGGACAAATCCAAATTTGCCCTGTGTTCCACGTGCGGGTCGAGCCCTTGAGTCCGTAACCATCACCTACCTGTCTACCTGCTGCAGAGCACGCATTTCAGTGCCTAATTACCTTCCTGGAGAGCCAGTCTGCTCTTTAAAACAAAAAAGAAAAAATCCTCACACACCTGGCGGCAGAAAATCCCTTGTCTGTACAGGTGGGTGTCCTGAGACCAGCGTAGGAATTAGGAAGCTTGTTCTCCGTTGAGAAATCAGGAGGTGTTGCAGCACCTTTCGGTTGGGCTAATGTTTTTGACTGACCTAGCTCATTAAAGCAGATGAGCTGTGAAATTTTAAGAGGAACTTACGCACCTGCCTTGCACTCACTCGTAAATGCTTTGCGCTTGCATTCCAAAGAGGGGAGAGGGGTGGAATTACAGTAAGTTGGGGTACACTTGGTGGTTTGGAATATGCATGGATATACACCTCTGGGGGTGGTATTAATTGAGACAATATTTTATGGAAAAACAAAAAGCAACCAAGTAAACCTGTATGTACATTTTTGAATGTATTAATATTTCTGTAGAGATGTTTTTAGGTGGGCTTGCTTCTCGATGGAACATGGGCACCTTACCATTTTTAGGTACTGGGGTGGAAATGGTTAGGTACAGTGTCTTGAAATTCTGCTCTTCCTTTCTTGCAGCTGCAGGTTTCTAGATCTACAAAAGTTCTGTCTGATATGATGAGAACAGTCCAAATTTCAGCCCCATCCAACCTACTTTTCCAGGAGGAAGTTCAAAGGCAGAAAGTTCAGCTCCAGGTGTAAGCTCCACTTGGCATTGAGCGCAGCGCTGCGGCGCATAGGACGCGGGGAGGAGAGCATAGGGTTACGTGGATGCCAGTGGGAGTTGTCTGTTGCACTCTGAGTATAAAAAAGGATCAAAATTTACAGTGGTGACATCTGAAATGACAGGAGAGCATCAGCTTTACGGACAGTTCGCTTCGTACAGGGCGAGCCAGGGCTGAAGTCGTACAATGCTTCTGAACAAGTTGTGTAGAAACAGTAGGTGGACAATTCTGTCTTAAGGACTTCCCTAGAACTGAAAATACTTTCAGATTGCAGTTCTAGTCAGCAGAGGTGGTTATGGTCAGCGTGCTTCAGCTAGGGATGAGTCAGAGCACAGGAATCCTCTAAAACCTTACACGAACTTGGTGTTTAATGTAGGCTTTTTTTGCCTGCCCAGGCTTAAGGTTTCTGTAAGTTTAAGTCAAGGTTATAAACACGCATGTTGTAAATTTTAAAATCCAGTTTCTCTTCTGCACCCCCCTTGGGGTTTATAAATGATAGAGTCAGTACCAGGAGCCTCAATGCCAAGGATTCAGGTGCTGAGGTGGGGCTCTGTGTTTTGAGGGATGCTCAGAAGATATAAAAATATGGTGAAATTATGTAGGGGGGAGATAAAAAGGTACTTGTTAGGTGCATCTTGGGTCTGATGGTTAACTAAATATTATACTGAAGGAATGCCCTGCTTTTCCCTGAATTTCCTGTGCTGCTTTTTTCCCTCCCCTAAAGAGATTTCTGAGCTTGCTGAGTAGAAACGTGCTGCCTTTGGATCTCAAGGGTGCCCCTCTGACAGTTTCCAGGAGTTAAGAGAGCGAATAGAGACCTCTGTGGAGGCAGACTTACCCGAGAGGGGACGAGTCCAGGTCCAGAGACAGGACGGCAGTGACAGACAGGCAAAACGGAGAGGAGCTGGCAGGGATGAACCTGCCCTCGAAATCCCTAAAGGCAGCATGGTTTTGCAGATGTGCCTGTAATACATGAAATCATGGCACACCTCGAATTATTTAAGCTGAGCAGCTTGGAGGAAGTTGCTGAAGTGTTTGTGGGAGAGGGCAATACTGGTGTATAGAAGAGCTTTAATATTTACTTCAGAAAAATCTCGTACCTTGTTCTTCAAAATACAGCGTCTTGGAAATCATTTGTTGTTCCATTTTGTCCATGTGAGCAGGAGCGGTGCCAGAGTGATCTGAGCAAAGTGACACATGATTGATATTTCACCAGACTCAGCCTTCTGCCGTGTAGGAATTTAGTTTGCATTTTGCATATATGGAAAATCAGATGAGCAGGGCTTGGGTTTTTGTTGTTTTTTTTGTTTTGTTTTTGAACCTTGATTAACTTGATTGGCAAAGCTTGTGCTCCTTCTAAAAACACAACTGTCAAAGCTCTTGAAATACTCTTTGCTTGTTTTTTCAAGCTACTTATAGGCATCGTACTGGGTGCTGTTAGCGTAGCTGTCATGTAGGCAGCTTCACGCCGAACCTATTTAAAGTTCTAGTAGGCAAGTCTTTGTAAACAAGAGATATTCAGCGCGCCTAGTGTTTTATATGTAGTAGTGGTTGCTGCTGACGATCTCTGGGGTATTTCATGAGAATTGCAGGATCTGTAGGGATGCCGGTGGAGGGGAGGGAGGGGATGAGCATCCGATATTTCTGACTCACGGTGTCAAAGCAGGGAGAGATCGAGTGACGATTTCTCAAATGCAGATGGCTCTCAGGCTGGGCTTGCTACTGAAAACTTTGCTTTAATAATCCAGAAACTTTTGTCTCGCCTGTTTCTCAGGTGGCGCCCCTCCCGGCTTTCCTGGCGCTCCCCTTGCTCGATCCCTGTAGCTCGCTTGCCTTCATTAAAAGCAAACCCTAACGAGCACCACACTGGGGAACGATGCAGCAAAGGCAGAGTGTCAAAACGTCTCTTAGGCTCGCGTGCGTGGTACGAAGCTTTCAGCCTTGAGACGAGCCGAGCCTGATCTCCACCCCACTTGCACGAGCGCATCTCCTGCGCTTGCAGACGCCAGGGATTTCCTCTGCCATCCCTGGGCTTCATTGCAGCGGCGTGCTCAGGGCTGGTTATTCACAGTCCTCACTTTTTTTTTCTTTTTCTTTTTTTTATAAAAAAAGATTGGTTTTGAGAGGTGAGAAGCTGATGGTGGGCTTTGCACTGCGGGAGTAATTACAGCGTTTGCGTTGGCAAAGAAATGGTTTCTGTTTGGGCAGGGACCGCGTTTCTGCGTGTGTTTGTTTGCTTGTATCTTTAGTGACGTGGCTGCATGTTATTTTTCCCCAGGGTCCCTAAACTGCTCTGTGCATGAGCAGACAGACTTCAGAGAAAATATCCAAAGCTGGTGGCTACCAGCCCTGAGTTTTACGGTGGCCACCGGTTCCTGCTGGTGCAGCCGAGAGGCTCCCTCGTAGGAGGGGATGACTGCAGGATGGAGATGCTGAGCAGGAGCAGCTGGGTGCTGTATCACCCTTAAGATGTCTGATAGCTCAAAGCTTCGTTTGCATCCTTGTTCGTTCCTCTCTAACCTGTTGGAAGGCAGAAGAAATGCCTCTGAGTGAGGAAGGATGTTGTTCTGTACCTCTCTGAGCAATCGAAGGGGACAGAGCGACATCCCCATCTCTGATTACTTCTGATTTTTGATTATTTTTTGAAGTACCCATGGATTTTTAGGGTAGTTTTACTTGTAGGTTTGCACAGCTCTGCATCTGTTCTTGAGAGAGCAGGCATGAAACTGTGGCTGTAAATTGCCCCGAGCTGATTTCTGTCCGCTGCTTGGGGAGGCTGTAAACAACAGCAAAAACACTGAAACTTTCTGCGGATGTGCAGAAGAATAATGCTTTATGGTCAGGTCACAATCAGGATTGTGGCAACTGTTGGCGGTGGAAATCTTTAGTTCTTAGAGGCCATAGGAAGTGGTTTTTGCAAGTGTTGGTCGTGCTTGTGCTACGAGGTGATGAGCGAAGGCTTCGTGTTCGGAACTATCGGTCTTCAATTCCAGCCTGTGAACAGACCGCGGCTGTGGGGCTCTGTCTGGTTTTGGTGACTGGTGTTTGGGTTGCTCGGGGCATGCATTACTTCCTGCGCTTCTCCTTTACTACAGCACATACTGGATATTCAGCCTGAGTGGTACGTTTTTGCTGAAAATGTGATAGAAAATATGGCATCGTAGCATCAGGAATGGGGAAAGCGAAGACAGGGCCTTTCTGAGGTGTGTGCTTTTCCCAGACACCATGGTAGATCCACAAATAATGCACCTTGTCATTGATGTCAAGGAGCCATCTTTCCAATCTCCCCCAGACTCTAATGTATTTCTTTTCCACTGGTATTGAAATAATTGACTTGCCCAGGTAGATAGGAATAAACTGCTTCGTTCAACTGCCAAATGGAAAAACCTATTCTGTGAATGAAGGTAGTTAATCGAGCAGTCTTGATACAATCTCCTCTCCAAAAGCAGGTGCATTTCTTTGCCAAAAGAGGTACAAATCTGAATCCTAACCGCCCCAGAGCTCTGGCCATACCTGGGCAGTGAAACACAGCCTTGGGAGCACGAGCTTGTGTGCTGCTGCCAGCCATGCTGAGCCTGTTAGCAGGGGCAGGAGAGATGAAGCAGGCGTGAGGTGCCTTCCCTGCCAGTGCTTGGCTTCCCAAATCGCTTTGGCCAGGAAACTTTGAAATCCACTTTTTGCCTCGGAGACTAGAAAAGGGCCATGTTGTCCAGGGCAAGCTGTGTGGTGGTGCTGGTAACGCAGGGTGTCTGCCCAGGGTTCTGCGCCTGCCCTGAATGTCAGGAAGGCTCCGGTGTGTTGGGCTCTCATCTGCTGCTGTCAGGTTTCAGCTTTTTCATTTTTCCAATTTTTTTTCCTGCTTTTTTTTTTTTTTCTCTTTTGCGAGCAGTGCTTTCTGGGGCTGCAGAGAGTGTGAGAACAGCCGGAGAAATTTCATTTTGGCTACCTTGCAAAGTGCTCCAGAGCACTGCCACTAGGCAAGATCTGAAACCAGATAATCAAGAATAGGACAGGCCCTCCCAAGGAATCAGCCGTGCAACTTCTCTGCCGGGGTGTTAACAGGTCTGGCTCATGTTTATGCAAGTGGTCAGCCGTGCAAGCAGGGACTGCACCCCGGCGTGTTTCCTTCGCAGCTTGCCATCGCTTTCAGACAGGTAGAGCACCCTGGTTTGAAGCATCCACCGATAATTGCAGTTGTTTCAGCACTGTAATTCATCACGGGCCACACAGCGATGTGCCTTGAGCACCGGCTTTCACAACCGAGCCATAATTACTGCTGTCGGACCAGGGAGGGGAGCGAGCAGCCCGTGCTCTGGATGGCGCAGGAGGTAAAGGAAGCCCCGCATCCCGCTCTGCTTGCCTTTCTGAAGTAAAGAGGCACCGACTGCATCAGCTCATGTGGTCTTCGCCTCATTTTCAAGAGGTGCTGGCAAATGGTGAGGGTTGTGTTGATGAGAGAGAAAAACAAGCCTTTTCTGCAGGATAATGAGCTCTGTATAAACAGTTTTCTCTGGAGCATGTGGATGATTGAGCTTTCAATGAGCCTCCAGAGGCAGATCAGGGCTGGACCCCACAAAGACAAATCGCAACCCGTAACAATTGTGATTTTTCTAAATGTTTGAGGTTGAAAGGATGCTCCTGCTTGTGGGACTCACACAACATTTAGGCGATTCAGCCTGGGATACCTGACGCTTCGGTGCTTTACCCGGATTTCCAAGAGCTTCTGGGAGGCTTCCTTCATGCAACACGTCCTTTATAGCACCGAAAGTGATTTGACTTTAAAAGCAGCAGGGAGAAAGGAGCCAATCCTCCAGACACTTACAGTGATGGGGTTGTTGTCACAGCGTAAGCTGCACCAATTTAAAAGAATATAACTTCTTCCAGTAGACAAGGGCTGAAAGTCAACAGCACAATGCCGTGCGCAGAGAGGAAGATTCGTGTTGTCGTAACTCTTTGTATGTTATTGAAGTGCCAAACGGATTAGAAGCTCTAAAAGCTTTAAATTTCTGTGCTTTTGGCATTGTCTCCTTGGAACGAGCGCATCTCTGTAGTGAAGCTTTGGAAGGGAAATGGTGCTTGAATGGGTATTCCCAGACTGGTTTCTTCTAATTTCACTTGCAATCAAGTGATGGAGAGGAAGAGACAGATGCTGCAGCTGCATGATTACAGAAAATGCAGCTGTTAACACACTTGCTTGTTTTCCTGCTAATGAGGCATCAACTCTCTTCTGATTTTGCTGTTTGGGTCGTGCTTTTATTCTTGCAGAAAACGAGACCGGTGCATTTAGCTTTGAATTTCTGCAGTCGGATCAGGGTTCTGCAGCTGCTGGTATAATTTTTCCAAACTGGTCCAGTTTGAGGAAGGAGAGAGCGACTGCAGCGAGCTTTAAAATGCCTGGTGGGCTCTGGATGCAGCTGGCTACACCAAGCTGCTCCGCCAAACTTGTTTCACTTCTAGCAGTTATAAATCACCGTCTGCTTGCTGCTAATCCAGTTCCTCAGCTGCGAGCAGGAGAGGGGTGGTTCTGCCGTAAGTATCTTTGCTTTCAGTTCTTCAGCTTGTATCGTGATTTCCTGGAGACTTCTGGGCACAGTTGGGTTTTCCTCTTTGCTTCGTGAAGCCATACAGAGGTGGAGAGGGGACGAGCACAAGCAGCCCTGATGCTCCCCCTTGGCAGCTGAATTGAGTGCTGGCTGTAGATAAGAGCTCTCGGTAAGCTCTGCGTGACTCTGATTTTTAAGGCATGATATATACTGTCATATATTTCAGTTTCAAGCAGCATTCAGAAACTCTGCTCGTGCTGTATGCTGGGGAGAGAGAAGGGATTACTGGCTCCCAGGTAAGTCAGTACTCAGAACTTTTGGTGAGAAGTGAATGAGCAGGACTAGCCCCACAGCAATTGTAATGCAAGCAATTTGGTAGGCAGGGAATGAGTTCTTGCTAGTCCTGTGTGCGAAAGATGACTTTTGTTCAATGGAGCAATCTAGTAAGACTGCTTGTTTCTGGATGCGTGCCCGTAACGTGGATGAATTGCCGATGTAGTGGGCTTGTTTTCTTCGTTCCTGTTGTGGTACCTCTCCAAAACTGGCAGCGGCATCGCTGCGGCGGTCTCATAGCAGATCCTCCTGGCCCTTTCTGCACCCATGTCCAACAGATCACAGACAACTGGAAATCGCAGCCAATTCTCTGGGCTGAGAGTGCTTTCAGTGGGATGGTGAGAGAGTTTCTCCAAAAGGGATCTCAAGGACCAGACCGAAAATGTTGCGGGAGGCTTCTGTGGGACATGGAGCGGGGTGTTGGTATCGTCCACCCCCTGCCATCAGTCACAATAAATTAGTTCCAGAATAACAAGGTTCATTCCAGTTGCTCAACCTGGTTGTTCTCACCTCTATTAGAGAATTATGTCAGAAAAAGGGAATAAAAAACAACACTCCGGCTTCAACAAGCTGCCCTGCGGGTCGTGGCAGTTGTTTTATCGTGGTGATATCCCGGGGAAGTTCCCTTTGTAGAAACTGAACCTTCTGAACCACGCTCTGTAAGTGAGCACTTACAGGCTCAAAATCCGTTTATTTTTACTGATAATGTTGAGCTACTGCAGAGCAAACGGGACACAGTCAAGCTTTTGAAAACAAACACAGTTCACCTAATTTTTGACTTGAGGTTTTTAGTGGGGTGTGATCTGGAAAAATGACCTTCTCTTGGTTTCCCGACTGAATGCTCGAGCGGGTTGGGGAGAAACTTGGCTGATTGGGTTTGTTTATCCAAGGAACTTGTGGAAATTTGTGAGGGAGCAAATACAGAAGTCAGCATTACTTAACTTTGATTGTATTTCTGTGGGTAGCCTGGTGTTTCTGCAATAAAGCTGGATTTCGGAGGGTTTACAATCATGTGGAAGTGTTTCTGGATGGAGCTGATGTTTTCTTTGCTGTTGCTTAAAGGATTTGCATGGTTGTGATACCAAAACGTGTGGGGTTTGCTTATTTTGTCTACAAATTCCCAGATATTTAGTTCTTCATCTGCAGATGAGTGCTTTGTAGGAGGCGAGCAGCTGAGCTCGGAGTGGGGGAGAGAGAACTTGGAGACCAGATGAAAAGGAGGAAATCTCTGCAGACGTAGCCTCCTTCTAAAAAGTAATAAATAAAAAGCCTGTGATGGCTTGATTACTGTTGTGCCTAAGAACTCATTGTGTCAAAGAGCTTACGCGACCGCGATCGCGTCGAATCTCTGTGTTCTTCACACTTTAATGCATTTTTGACTCGATACCTCTAATGTCATCTCTGTGTGTTCAACTCGAGTGTTTCTCTTGACATTCCGGTTGCAGTTGTCAGTGATGAAAGCTGGTGTAGAGTACTAGCTGGAAATATGCTACAGCACGCAGGACGGTGATACCTGTTCCGCACCAGAATGCAGATTTCGCATCTGGGCTTCGGAGAGGGAGGTGCTTTTATTGCAGTTGGAGGAAACGTGCGTATTAAAACTCCATTTTCTTCTGAATTATCGTAACTTAAAGCATTCCTGTGCTTAGGATCCGGAAAAGATATTTTATTTAAGCTCTTGTTTGGCTTGGCATTCCCCATGGGGTCCAACAGGGAAGGAAGCCGCTGTGCTGTTAACAATTCTCCACTTCATCGCTGGAGAAATTCCCTTCCTTCAACCTGTACCAAACTTCTTATCTTTTGGGCAGGTCTGGTTTGAACAAAGTCACATCTAAAGTACTGTTTTTAAGAGGTACCCATTCTTGTTCAAACACTAATGTGCTATAAAGCCTCAGCAAGTGAAGGATGTGAAGTGGTGGCTAGAAGATGACCGCTGCTCTCAGTAGAGTGATGAGAGCTTGGGGAGACGGGGCAGCTGATGCTGGTTCTTAAGGCTAGCCACGGTTGGTTCCTTTTTTTTCCCCTCTCTGCTGACCATTTCTGCCAGACGTCCAATCTTTTGCTGGGGACAGCAGAAAATAGGTTTGGAGTTGCAAAGAAACCACTGGTCTGTACGGGTTGGGAGACAAACGTTGTTTGTGCATTTTATTTTTTAAATAGAAGTCCTCTTGCTAACTCCCAAGGCTGGCTGTGGTTAATACGGCTGCTTGTGCAAGAGTTATTCGGATTTGGGGAGAAATTGTCTGTCTGAACTGATGAACCATCTTCCCGATTTCCAGAACCTGTGTTGCTTATCAGAAAAAAAAAAAAAAAAAAAAACCAAAAAAACACATATGTACATAAATGCTCGCTCCCCGTGGAGCGCTCCAGTTTGGGGACTAGCCAGAGGAGTTATCCCATGTGTAACGGGGTGTAAAGGGTTCAGTCACTCCAAGACACCTCAGGAAGGCTTTGACATCTGCAAAAGCAACGTGCAAACCACAGTGGCTTTCAATTCCTGGTTTTCTTTTAGTTAATGCATACATAAGCAAGTCAATTAAAACACACTGGGCTTATTTCAAATAGATAATCTAATTATCAGCTTGATTAAGCCATATCAAATGAACAGTTCTTGTAATTTGGTAGCTTTGTTCTCGTCACTACAGATGCAGTAGCTTTAATTAGCCAGCCTCCAAGTAGCAGGCCAGTGTCGATCGTGTCAATCGCGGGGTGCTGCAGCCGAGTAAACACCTGGTGCAGGGGGCATCCAGCGGCTCCTGGGCAGATGCTGGTTCAAAGGCTGGCACTTCGGTGCCAATAAAGGGAATCTGACTGCTTCATAAATACCAGTAAATGCAAGCGATCGCCCTTCGCTGCTGTTTCCCGCGCTCAGATACAGGCTATGTTTAATCTGTTCCAACATAACTCAATTAGACTTTTTTTTCAATGCCTGTGGTTTTCACAAACCCGCACCCTTTCGTGGCTTTCAGCATAGAGCCTGGGGCAAGCCGTTCTCCTCCGAGGCCTTCCAGCACTGGCAGGAAGAGTTCCCTGTTACGGTAAATCGGAGCCAGACCGTTTCTTTAACTTTTTACCTGGCTGGGAAAGTCCAGAGGCGGTGGGGCCGGCCGGGCAGCAGCTTGTCGGGGCACTGGGAGGTGGTTTGCTCAGCCTCGCAGGCAGATGCTTATCTCTTCCTTCTTGTGTTTTGGACATTTGTGTCGGTTTTAACGATGTCTTGGCGTACCGTCTAGATGGAAAGTCAGGAATGACACGGCTAAGTAATTCCTTTCTTCTTTTGAGAGCCTGGGATATCTGCTCAAGTCTCTGCCAAATGTGGTGATTTGGTTGTTGGGAGTCCACAGCTTTTATGAAACGTGATTGTGGGGAACAACAGCAGCAACAGGTAGCCAGGTCCTAACCTGTATAAGGATTTGCATGTATTTATATTATTAATGTTGGCAGATCTCCACCTAATAGACCCAAGTTTACTTTTTATGTGAGTAGGTGGACTTTTTTTGTTTTTCTTCTGTCTAATTGTTTCAGAAAATGACAGTGAAACAGCCTGCCTGTACCAACACGCAAGCAGTCACATACCTGGGATTTATTTGTGTGCCTACCCTGGACCGGGATTCAGATGAGCTTTGGTAGATTTGATGAGAGTTTGTAACGTGGTAGAGACAGCATCAGCTTAGCGGGGAATGCGTTTGGGCTGGGAGCTGACGAAACAGCTTTCTGGATAAATCCTGGTTTTCCTGGCTGCTGTGACACTTGCCATCACCACCTCGCCTTTAATTAGTGCCATGTTCTATGGCTTAATATTAAACCGCAGCTCATTGCATCCTGTCTCCTAATCGGCTTAACTGGCCGTCACCCAAAAAGACTCGGCTCTGTGCAGAAACAAGCTGGCCCCGAGTATTTCCTAATCGGCAGCCGGTGCTTCGTGAGGAGGTGGGTCCCTCTCAGCGGTATTAACAGATGTGTTTTTTTCTCTCTTCGTTCTCAGGATTGGACATTGATCCTATGACGCATGCCCGGAAGAAACAACTTTTCCTTCTGAAGCATCCAGCTGGTTCTGCTGGCCAGGCTTCGTCCCCCCCAGGCAGTGGGAGGATGGACAGGACACGGGCAGAGTGCGGCGAGCAGAGGGACGGGGATGCCACCGAAAGCACCAACGGTCCGAGTGGGTTTGCGGGGACGAACAAAAGCAAGAATTTGCAGGAAGTCCGCAAGACGTACCCGCTGCGAAGACGCCTGCTCCCTTCAGTGAACAAAAAGACCTGCAAAGTGCTCCTCACCAGGCTGGAGGATGTGGCCGGATCTCTGTCAAAGGAGACCCAGAGCTGCAAAAAAAAGGACCTTCCCAGTTGGGTGGAGGGCTTGGGACCTACCTTTTTTGCTGAACAAGTTAAACCCGTGGGAGCAGGGAAGAGTGATTCATCTGGGGAAAAGTGCACAATAACTTATCCGGGGACAGACGAAGACCTTGACACTGCTCCTTCGGAGCCCAGGAAACGTAGGCTGGCCTCGCTGAACGCGGAGGCTGTGAACAATCTGCTTTTTGAGCGGGACGATGGCTTGTTGTCTGGCAGGCGCTTTCGGAGGGATTCTGCCAAAGCCGCTGGAGACTGTACGGTCAAGAGCTTGCATTGCAAAGCTGGTGACAACTGGTCTGCCTTGGAAAAACCAGCTGTGAAAACAGGTAAAGGCAAAAACCGACACGAGCCCAGTCAGAAATGCAGTAGCTGTGAGCATTCGCTGGATGAGGTCTTTGATGATGGGACAAAGAGGGAGGATGGTACCGTCCCCTATCATCCCACCCCAAAGAGACTGGCCAGCCTGAACGCTGTGGCCTTTCTGAAGCTGACCCACGAGAAGGACCAGCCCCTGAAGCAGAGGAGTAAATCGGATGGGGAGGGCAAGTCCGAGAACCACTGTTCAAAATCTACGCTCAAGTGGGCCAAAGCCAGTCGGAAGAATTGCGTCAAGTCCAAAAAGGAAGCGGCGACCTTAAAAATGGAAGGTCAGCACGGCTGGCGGGGGCTTACCCTGGGCGCTTTTGGGAAAGCGGAGCAGCGGGACTCCTCTAGGCTCTACAGGACGGCTGAACCTGTCCCTTACGAATCACTGTCTAGCTCCTATGCTAGCACAGAGCGTTTCTACCACAGACTGCCTTTGCTCATGGGTGGACAAGCTTCCATGAAGCCTGAGTATGGAAGACCCGGAGAGAAATCCCCAACTCCCAAACAGGAATTTCATCAGCCTTCCTTTCCCGTGCAGCAGTTCCCTCCCTTGCCCGTTCCTGGGAATCACACGGATTGTGGATGTCTCTATGAGTCCTCAGATCTGACTCCGTTGAACGGGTTTTATGTTTGTTATGGCCAAAGTGGATACAGTGGCTACTCTCACTGCTCGGTTTACCCCAAGGATGAGCTTTCGCAGTCTGCGACCTGTGAGGGGCTCTTGGTATCACCGGGCTCCTTGCCATCGGGTGCTCATTTCCAGCCCCTCCACTGGTGCAACTCCCCATACTGCTGTGGGGAAGGGACGGCTATTAACAGCTACAGCGTCTGCGGCGTCGTGCACGTGCCGGAGGGCAGGATCAGCAGCGTGCACGCGGGACGGAACAGCTACCCCTACAAAATGCCTTTTGCAGCAGGTAAGGTGCAAAGCGCGAGCAAAATCTTGGTTGGCGTTCCTAGGAGAAGAGGGCTGCTTGGGCGCAGTGGCTGCCGGAGGTGTCTCGCGGTTCATCAAAGCTTGGGATCAGAAAGAATCCGTGTTTCACCTCCTTTTCCCCCCAGTTTTAGCCCAGAAAGGCTAAAAAGCCCCCTGAAAGGTCTGACTGGTGTGGAAAGCGTGGAAGCGCTGAAAGAATCTAGGCAGCAAGGTGGTGACTCAAGGCTTGTGCTGACTGCTTTGTCCCGTGTAAAATGTGTGGTTTCGGTTTCTAGATGCTCTGCAAGGCTTCTCTCTGTCTGTTGCTGAGCACAGGGTCTGAAACACGTCAGGCTGCGTTGCCCATCCTGTCCCAAAAGCCTGCTCTCACGGCCGAAGCATCCTGGCAGAGCAGCGCGAAGAAGCAAGCGCTGCCTCAGTTGTCGGGCTCTTCCCAGTAAAAGCTGCGCAGGGGATGCAGTCTTTTAAGGTTTCATTCGATCTGATCTGGCAGGGCTGAGCTGTGATTCAGTTTGAGTCTACTGGTTGGACCGATGCTTGAATTTCTTTGCAGTGATGTAAGTGCTGGTAGATCGTTGCTTCGGCGGATAGCAGTGCTGTGTTTGCTATTAAACTGGAAAAATCAGGCCCCGAGATGGGGTGAATGGCAGTGTAAAGGTGGGGCAGTTGTTTGCCTGGCTCTTTTCTGTCCTGTTCGTTTGTTCAGGCTATGTCCTCCAGCGTGCTTTATCTCAGAGCTTTGCATTTGCTATTGAAAAACGTCTTTCTGAAATACTTAAAACTGCATCACTGCGCCGTGGTCACCAGAAACCAGAATTGGTGTAAAAGTCACCAAGCAAGGCACCGCTGGCGCTTCCAAACGCTGTGCTGTGCAGGCAGAGCTGCTGCTCAGCTGCTGGGGGTGTAAGCGTTAGCGTTTCACCTAACCACGGGCACGCGTTCGAGTCGGAAGAGGCACGACTGAGCCACCCCAAACAGATCTACAGGTAGGCGGATGAAGTTTGGGTTTGAGGGCGGCTTTGCCATCTTCCCTTGTAGGAAGCTGCTGAAAGTCGGGAGTGTTTGGTCAAAGTATAATTTCTGTTTTCCCTGAATATCTCCGATGTCGTAGTGCTGCTTCCTACGGCAGGGGCTAGGCGGCGTTCCCTTGCTCCTTCGATGCCTTTTCGATCGCAAGACAACCAGCTCGGCAGTGTGTTCTCGTCTGACACCTCCCTGCCTGGTGCCCTGAGGTCATGCCAGCCTGCTTCTTTCCCGAAATTTTGCATGCTGCTGCCTCCGATTCCGAGTAAGCAGACGGGCTTTTTTCCGAGTTGAGCCCTCCCTGCAAACCCGGTGGCTTCTCGTGGAGCTGGCAGCGGCAGTTCCAGAGTGTGTGGTTACCACCGATGTGTCACCCCGCTGCTCTGATCTTTTTCCGACGTGGATTAGCAAGCGGCAGGATTGTTTCCTGCTGTAGCACACTTTTGGATGCAGCGTGTTCTGGGTTAAAGCTGCCTGTACGTGTAAATGCTTCGCGGGCTCTCAGCTCCTTCCTGTGAGCAACTTGGGTTTAAAAGTCTCCGCATCAGAATAATTTAGACTTTGTTCTGCAGGCTGAAGGAGGTCTCCCAGCATATTAACAGGAGTTTGTGCTTAGGAGTTGATTTTTATAGGTCTGCCTCTGAAATCTCATCCTCCCCTCAAGTGGGTTAGTTTAGGGAATTAAAGGATTACTCGTTTGGAAGTGCCAGGCTCCCATCTGAGAGCGTTGGTACGAGGGGATCCAACACGGTACGTGACACGGGGTGTATCTGTCTCAGGTGGCCTGATGGAGTTGCAGCCTTTCGTGAGGAAAACAGGGAAGAGGGGATTCAGGGAAGAGGTGGTTCACTGCTCCGTGGGCCCTGTGCCCGCTGAGGCCGGGCAGGATTCCTGAACTCACGCCCTGACGTCTCACTGGGAAAGTTGCTTTGGCATCTGCTGCTAGGGGTCAGCAAACCCCAGCGCTGCTCACAGCAGCCCTCGGGTCCGCGGTTCAGCACCGGCTTCGATGCAGCCCTCGTAGGAAGGGAGGCTGATTTCCCCTTCTTGCGGGGGATCTCGTCCATTATTCAGCTGGAGCTCGGTGACTTCATGGCTTTTCTTACCTTTTTATGTTCTTTAGCAGCTCTGTTGTGCAGCAGCGTCCTCCCGCAGACCTGCTAGGTCACGTTCTAGTCCGGAGGCATCTCCTCAAGGTTGCCCTCAGCTGCTCTTTCAGTCACCACTGAAAGCATGCCTTCGGATGCAGGGGATAGGGATGTGTTATGTCTCAGTCTGGGGATTGTCTTCCTGCTGACACGAGGTAACACAGATCACACTTGCTCTTTTCTTGGCCTCAGCCTGGTTTTGGGGCTTGTTTTAGGACTTCTGTAGGTGTTCCAGGCTGCTCCTGAGAGGCAGCAGCAGCCGAGTTACCTGTTGTGGTCACTGCTTCTGCCCTGGGGGTGTGGTTTTGCTGAAGGCAGCCCCATGCATCATTTCACGTAGTTTTGATCCACGTTTTTTCATATTTCTGGAGTTAATTTGGAGAATCTTCTCATTTTTCCCCTGATTACTTGAAGTCAGCTTCTGGAAAGAAGCTGGCTTCTGCCACTAGCGTGGTTTAATCCCTCCCATCACTCTGATAAGCCTTTTATTTCCTTTATACATATTGACAGGCTGGAGCGCTTTGGACGCTGGCCAGTCTGGTGTGTATTACTGGCTGGCAGGACTTGGGGGGATTTCAGAGGGGTTTGTTGTAGTGCAGTGTCATCAGCAACAACACATTGGAGGATCACAGGCTTAGAAACATCTTCGCTTTTAGAATCCTGTGATGGTGCAAAATGAAATTACGACGTGAAGGGGCTTTGCTGCTGTAATGCAATAAAGAGAATTTTGGGGGACGGTGGTGGTACTTTGGGACAGTGTTGGTTGTGTAGTCCTTTTATATTTCAAATGACATTCGTGCCTCTTTTACTTCCCTTCTCTTAGAAGGCTGCAAGTCTCTGGACCAGCTGAACCTCACAATCCCCGTGGCAGGGCACCCCGCGTCACCTGCCCACCCGCTCTCAGGATGCCCTGTACCCAGCGTGCCGCCAGCTGCAGAACCCGTTCCTCACCTGCAGACCCCCAACTCTGACCCTCAGACCATGGCCCGGGAATGTCCGCAGAGCTCGAAGCCTCCCAGTGGCTCCAAATCCGGCCTCCGAAACACCACGGGCTGCCTCCACGCTTCCGACAGCAAGGCGGCGGGCGGCCACGGCCACCCAAAGCAGCAGCGCATCAGCCGGCGACGGGCCACCAACGGCTGGATACCCGTCGGCACAGCCTGCGAGAAGGCCGTCTACGTCGTGGTAGGTGTCTGTGGAGCACTGTTTTTTTGTTCGTTTTGTTGTTTTTCTCATTTATTTTTCTCCAAATGTATTTGAGCATCTTTGTATTACTGAGGTCATGGAGGTTTGGGGTCTTGCTCCAAGGTAGAGGTGGTCACTTGGTGTCTTCTAAAACCTCCTGGACACATTGTGAGTCAGCAGCCCTTTGGCTGGGCTTTGAGGCCAAGCTGTTGGCTCTGTTTTTCTCGCACGCCCTGCATTGGCTTGTGTGACGGGAGGTTTGGAAAGGAAGGAAAACCTGCTGCTCGTGTGCTAGCATCAGCTGAAATGCTGTGGTGATGAACACTCTGGCATTTATGAGGGAGACACCTGTGAGTCCGCCTTACACAGATCATCTCCTGCTTCTTCCTCCTGGGTTAGGTCAAAACTGAGAAAATAAGGGGTGGTTTAGCCTTGCTCCAAGGATCAGTTGTCCAAAGGTAGCTCCTGTAAGCTTGTTCAGTAAACGTCAGCAGTAAGGGGAGCTGTGGCCTGGGCAGACACACCTGTGCTGCAGCTTGGTGTGGTGGCACAACCTTGAGCTGCTGCGAGCATCACCCAGGTTTGTAGCTTCAGCTCTGAGGGCTGCACACGGGTAGCAAGGGCTGTGGGAGGACAAAGCCTGTGGAAGCTGGAGAATGGGCCTCTTTCACCCTGCACTCGGGCTGTGACACGTTGAGAGAGGCAGCACACCATTAATCTCTTGAAGTCCCATCACAGAACGCTCCCCATTTTGCTTGGACAATCTGACAGAAGGCTAAACCCACCCTGCTTGGGCATTCTGAGCTCAGTTTTCAGAGCAAAAATCAAAAAATAAAGCTCATGGTCCTAAAAGCAATCCTTTTGTAACATGAGCAAGTACTAAGGAAATGCCAGCAGCCTTGTTACAGAAAGCTTTACACTGCTGCCCCGCTGCTGCTGCCTGCCTTGTTCGTGTGAAACATTTCATTTTTATTTGCTTTATTTTGAAGTTTTTATCAAAGAAACACAGAGCATTCAAAATATGCCTAGCTTCCAGTGCCTTCGGATACGAAGAAAAAGGCAGATAAAATGGTGGTTTCTCTGAAGCAGGGTCTTTTTGCAGAACCGAAGGAGCAATTGTTCGTGGTTTAATATGAAATAAGGCTATTAATTTCACAGATGCATGCTTTTGTGAGACTTGCTGTCCAGTTGGTGAGCTGTTCCTTCCTGCCAGTACAACACAGGAGGAATGGTTGTGTTTTATCTCGTGTTCTGTTTGAAAACAGTGGCCACATACAACCTGTGAGCACTTGGGTGCTATTCCCTACTGAACTTTCTTTACCTATGAATGCCCTTAGTAGTTATTTTGACCTGATCTTTGCTTTCGTAAACCAACACAGTGGGAAAAGGGATGCCACGGGTGGTCTTATTGTGATGACTTCTCTTGGAGTGGAAGCACTTAACTTGTCTAAGCCTACTGAGAGCTTTTAGTTCACAGCAGGACCAAAGGATTCTTGGATTGAGCCAGCAAAACAATAAACTAACTTTTTGCCTGTATGCTTGGGCTGCTTTTTCTTGTGTGTGCCAATGCTGTAGAATGAACCTGAGCCAGCTGTTCGCAAGAGCTATCAGGCTGTGGAGAGAGATGGGGAGATTATCCGGGTACGAGACACCGTCCTCTTGAAATCAGGACCCAGGAAGAAATCTATGCCGTATGTTGCGAAGATATCGGCTCTGTGGGAAGACCCCAAAACAGGTAGGTACTGTGCCAAAAGAGTACGTTTTGCCTCCCTGCTTGACAGATGAGGAACTGGGGAAGCGACAGATCTCGGGAGAGCTGCAGGCTCGTTAGGCTACTCCGCTGCTGCCAGGTTGGGTGACGGGGGAGGAGATTAGCTCCGTGGGTTTTGTTCAGACTGTTCCAGGAGCTGAAATGCTCTTTAATCACTAGCCTGGGACCGGTAATCAAAATCTTCTTGGTCGTGAAAGCACATAGTATCAGCCAAGTGCTCATCTCAGCAATGATCTCCTTTATTATTCCATTGCAGCAGACATCTGGGGAGCTGCTGTTTACTCAAACGCCGGCTGACACGTGGGCTGGGAGTTGGTGTGGAGCACAGCTTATCTGCAGAGGCTCTGATAGCACCCAACTAGGGGCGGGGATGGGAGCAGTGTGCTTCTGGTGTTCAGGTCCTGAATGTGCCTGCTGAGGGCTGAGCATAGGAAGCCGTGTCAAGTGTTGCAAAGTGCAGCTCTTGCTTAAAATGAGGAAGGGCAAAAAAAACTATTTTGTAAAATGTAAGTGTGTGGTGAGGCCAGGCTTGGTCGTGCCATCCAGCAGCAGCAATTCCGGTGGTAATGTGGGAGGTCAGGCTGCAAGCTTTGGATGAGGATCTCCTCTGACCCCAAGCTGCAATAGAAACTTTATTTTATTTTATTAGGGAAACGCTTGATTTTTGTGCATAGCCCAACTCTTTGTGACGATGTAATGCAAGTAGAAGGGGATGAAGGTGTAAGGGGAAAGCATCATGACTGACTCGGTGCGGCTCCTTGCCGTAACAAAAGGACACCTAGTTCAGCATGAAATATTTATCACCACGCAGCTGCCTCTACACGAGCGCCATGGAAATGAAAGGGAGGAAGCTGGGTATTAGTGGGAAAGCACTGTGACAGCACTGAGCATTCTGCAATAAATCTTCTTGCAGGGGAGCTGATGATGAGCCTCCTGTGGTATTACAGACCGGAGCACACTCAGGGAGGCCGTAACCCCAGTATGCACCAGGTGAGCCACCCGGACGCGAAACTGGAGGTTGGGGCACGTCTATATTTTTTCAAGAAGAGGGGATTAGCTTGAGTATCTTCCTGCATGCCTGGGTGGCCTCAAACTTAAGGGGCTGAGCTGCTGTTTGGAGGAAAATCGAGCCGTCTCTTGGCGGCGGCACAGCTGTTGCCAGATGTGTGGAGCGGTGCTGCCCTACACGCCGGCTTTCCCCCGGTCTGCTGTCGTGTGTGGAAGCTCTGGGCTGTGACAGAAGCTGCTGCATTTTTCTCGTGGCTGCCTCTGGTAAATTTTAATGTTTCTCCGTTTAATCTGAGAAAATCCTGAGCGTTAAGTGAAAACTTGTTTTGACTTCTGCCTTAGGAGTAAGGAGGAGTGAGTTTATATTGAATCAGGATTAGGAGCCTCTCTGAAAAGAGTTTTCTGATTCACACCGAAACGTGGAGCTCAATGCAGAAACTCCCACTGAAATTCTGCGATTTTGATTATGCAGGATGTCTGAGTAGATAAGTCATGTGCTGCCTTCTTATCATAAAAATCCCTGAATCTGCTTCTTCAGCGCTGGAAATGTGTTTGTTTAGTGCAGAAATGCGGATGCATCATCCACCCCTGTTTAAATTTATGACAAGAACTGGACTGATTTGAGGATGTTGTGCCAGAGTAATAGAGTTCACTTCTAAGAAGAAAAATGTGTGAATCACTATGACTTCATGCCTTGTTCTGCTTTGCTTGGACTAGTGTCGGGTGGCAGAACAAGCTGTTTTTAAACCAGGAAGGGAGAATTTACTGCTGTTTTCAACCCACCAAAATCCTTGATGCCTTTTTTCATTTAAATAAAATTGTAATGGTGTGGGAGAGAACAGGATTGGAGAACAGCCAGGGAATTGTACCTGCCTGACTTGCAGGGCACAGAGGAGTTTCTAAACCAAAATATGCTACCTCATAGTTTCCTGGTTTGTAAATGAGGCGAGAATGCATCCAGTTGCATTTTAGTGTAGGGAGAGAGCCAGTAGTCTGCTTAGGAGGAACTGAGCCACTTTTCTGCACACCTGCTTAATTATACAAGCCTTCAAATGAGAGATTGCCATGTGGGCTGAGTAACTGTGTTGGGCTTGCCAAAGATGACTCAGATCATTTTGATGTAAGGAGTAGACCAAAACCTCAACGTGCAGAAGCGAGGTGTGGCATTTTCAGTTTCTGATGAAGCCTGGCCCCAAATGGTGACCCTGGTTTGAGTCTTCCCTTGCAGTCTGCTTCCCTGGGGCTGTGAGCAGAAGCAAAGTCTGCAGGTAACGCTTCCAGCCTTGTGCAGAGCACCTTTATTGCCACAGATCATCTCTGCTGATCTAACCACATCTGAAATTCTTTAAACGGCTCAGTCTGGGTTGCCCTGTGTCTAACCAATCCCGCCTGCTACAGAGTCAAGTTTCCTAAATTACCCTGGGAGAAGAGGCTGTTGCTGCTTCCCTCACTAAAACAGCCTTTTAAATTGGATTAGGATGAAGAAATGGTAGCAAAGGAATGGGTTGCTTTATCTTTGATATAGAAATGGATTAGAAAGACTCTGATTATTTGTCACAGGCCATTAGGTAAGACAGCAAAGTGCTATTCAAACTGTTTCTACTCTTAGCTGTACAAATGAACTGGAAGGGTTTCCAGCACAGGAAAGGGAAATGAATGAAGAACATCCCTCATCCCTAGGAGCTCAGAGGAACGTGTGGGTGGGGAGCACTTCAATCTTCTGCCTGCAGAAGCATTGCACGCCGGGTTTTCTGCATGTGGTCTGAAGGCTCCTTTCTTGTGGACCCTGTACAAAGTCAGGTTGAGGATAAGCTGGAGCAAAAGCAACCTCTTGCAGGGTCACAAGACACCTGGAAAGTGTCTGACTTATTTGAAATATTGGCTCTAAAGAGCTTCTGATATGAGCGTGCTGTGATAGCCTTCTCTTTGAGGTGATGGGTGAAGGAGTGGGGCTGGCCCTGCCTCCCTGCAGCTCCTGGCCAGCTGGGTGACCGCCTCCCTCCTCCTTTCTCTCGCAGAATGAGATCTTTGCATCCCGGCATCAGGACGAAAACAGTGTTGCCTGCATAGAGGAGAAGTGCTACGTGCTGACCTTTGCAGAGTACTGCAGGTAGGTGGTGCTCTTAACTTGCTGCTGTTCCTGAGACCTGTCTCCAGCTCTTGTCACCGTTTCCATTTCCAGCCATCACCCAGCAGAACCTCCCCTGCCCTACAAGCTTTGGTCCAGGTGGAGCTGGATGAATTGCACTCACTCTCCATACAAGTTTGGTACTGGGATCTGGGAGCACTTCTTCCACACTAGACTCCTTATGTATCTCGCTGTTTTGTGTATGAGACATGCTTTAAGGGGCTTACAAATGTTTGTACTTGTATGATCTTGATACCACAGCATATGGACATCTGTGGAAGACAGTGCAGGAAAACCCATAATGATGGACCTAATTCAGTGGTAAATTAAAACTGAACAAGGCTGGAAATCATCTTATATGTTGGTCCTCTCTGGTATGTGGATGCCCTAGCTAGCTCAAATGCCTGCTGATCAGCTTTTGTCAGTGTTGCTACTGGATCCTTGTAGGCGTGCTTGCAGATTTGGGTGTTCTGGGTCGCTCAGAGTAGTGACTAAAGCACTTACAGTTAAACTTGTGCTGGTTGAACTGAAACTTGGTCAGTAAGAATTTCAGAGCATCCGTATTCCAGGCTGCTATCCTTGGTTGTATGGATGTGCAGAGCAGAATGAAAACAGGGATTGAATGGGCACACAAGTCCATAACGCAAAATAGTGCTTGAAATGTCTTCAGTTTTGCTGGCTGTATCTTGTTGACTTTGGAGTCTTACCACAGAGGGGATGTTTAAGTCCTGCGGCTCTCTTCTTTGTCCATCCACTCCTAGCCTGAGGCTACACTGTTTGAATTTCTAAAACCAAACTTCTCCAAACTCATTTTAAACTAAATTTTGTTCCTTCTTTTGAAAACTAAAAACCAACGTAGGGCTTGGGACTCAAACAGCTCATTTTGCTTCTAACAGTCTGCTCTTCTGGAACAGCTGTTGGCAGGGTTTTTTTTGTTGTTGTTCTGCTATGGGTAAGGTTACCTCTGAGCAAAGTTCCCTGAAGGCATCCTGAATTCATCCTTTGCCTGTGTGGAAGTCTGACAAAGAAATAAAGGTTTTCAGAAGCCGAGAAATAGCTCTTAAGTGATTTAGGAGTTGTGGACTGCTCGAGCTAGCTCTGATCAGCTCTGAGATGGCTTTTGTCCTTGGTCAGTTTTACCCAATGGATTTACTAATGCAGGCTGCAAAATCTAGTCTGTATCTTAGGCTCCTGCAAAAGGGTTGTTAATGTATCCTGGATGGGAACAGCTGAGCACCTAGAACAGGGGATTTTCTTGCTCTGGTTTATGAATCCCAGAAGTGCTAGTGGAGTTGATGGCATGAAGCTGTTGCTTTCCTGTTGCTCTTACCTGGTGTGAAAGACTCAGCAGGTTTATCCCTGACCGGAGCCAGGCTGCGTGGCTTGCCATGCTGCAGGCAGCTACTTTAGCCTAGATGCAGGTAGCATGGTTGGTGTTTGAGACATGCACGTGTAAGGAACATGCATGTATCCAGTGTTTGGCATGAAGCTGAACTGGCTCGAGTGCTTACAAAATGATGTTCCTTTTTGTTAGAGGTTGTCTCAGGAGCTCATCTGAACTTTGACTCCACTCCTCCAGGACCACCCCCGTAGGTGCACGGGGGATTCAGTCACGGGGACCTGGTTTAGTGGGTGATGGTGGTGGTAGGGGGGTGGTTGGACAGATGATCTTGGAGCTCTTTTCCAACCTTAATGATTCTGTGACCTGAAGCCAGTATGTGCTCCTTGCTCTTTGTTGTTTTGGGTCAGCACCTGACTTTGCGTGGGTGCCTGTTAGGCAAAATGTTGGAGTGCAGCTCAGCTAGGCAAAAGTTTTCTTCTAGAGAGAAAGCCTTTTGTCACTTATTCGGGGAGGTGTGGGTGGCTCTAAAATGTTGTAGAAGGTACTGTGTATTTGTCTGTGACAGGCACAGTTAGCTTGAAATGCAGTGTCTGACCCTGCCCTCATCGTACCCAGCCCCTTTGTGTCCATCCAAGCAATGCCCTGATGTATAAGACTTCTCCAGGGCTAATGAACAAAAACAAGGCCAAAGTAGTAACAACAGGGTGGATTAATTGCAATCATCTTTCATACCGTATGGAACCTGCCAGTATAGAGAGCAAAACCAATGTGTCACTTTGTACAGTTTGGTGTAGGATCAAAGGCAAGAGCTGTGTCACCCTATTGAGCAAAGGTGAATTCTCCTACGTGCTCCCCATGCTCCTTATCCTTGGGCAGCCACGCTTGTGGCTTCTGGTTAGAAAGACTGACACAAACAGTGAAAATTGTGTGGTGAGAGATGAAAGGAGTCCACGCTAACTCTTCCAATGTCATTGCTTTGCAGATTTTGTGCCTTGGCAAAGCGTCGAGTCGAAGGGATCCCTGGCAGGAAAACCATTATGGTTCCTCCCTCGGAAGAGTACTCCACGCCTCTGCACCGCAAGGTGCCCGAGGACACTGACCCCGAGCTGGTTTTCCTCTGTCGTCACGTCTACGACTTCAGACACGGGCGCATCCTGAAGAACCCGCAGTAGTGCAGCCCTGCAGCAGGACCGCAGTGAGGGACAAGTGGCACCGGAGAGCCGACGGCGGGCTGGCAGCCTGGGACATGCGTGCGCTTGTGGCGACTCACCTCGTGCTGCTTGCAGACGAGAGCGCCCAGCGCTCTTTCCTCGGACTGAACAGCACGCGCAGGAGCAGATCCCTGCGGAGGAAGGCAGCAGTTGAAAGCACAGCACTTCGTTAAAAGCATAAATGAAAATATATACGTATAAAATAAATATATGTATATAGATATAGGTACTTGCATATGTAAATCTATATCTATATATGTATCTAGAGATGCATATATTGGGGGGGGGGGTTGTAGGGGATAAAAGCCAGTAAGCTGAATCCAGAGCCATCGTTGGTGGGGACGGTGGGAAGGTGCAGGAGGGATGCTGTGGTGCGTTGGATGAATCAAGCTGTGACAGTTCTGTGGTTTTCGTGCCCTGATGTGAAGTGGGAGGACTGAGACCGGTTCCTTGGCAGAGCGCAGGAGTCTCCTCTGTCCCACAGGGAAGAGGGAAGATTCCTGGTGAGCGAGAGCTCCTCCGAAATACAACAGTTGCTTTTGAAGCTACCTGGACGCAGAGTGGCATTGTGTTATGCTTGAATTGGTTTTGCTCCATGGGGGGACGGGGTAGCCTCCCCCCTCTTTTATTCCCCTCCTAATCAATCTCTTCCCCTTACCTTTTTAAGAGCTGTTCTCTGATTCACCACCTGGACTGAGGCTTGGCAGCCAGGCTAGGAAATCTGCTCCAGCTCAGAGGCAGAGAGGGAGCCGGCAGGATTTACCTCCCAGTGTGGCGTTGCAGAGAGCCATGTGTCTGTCCCAGGTGCCCTTCCCTGAAGGATCACGCATCCCATAAGGCATGCTGCCAGCAGGCATGCATTGCTCTGGAGCTGGGAGCGCACAAAGTGGGCTCCGTTGGTGAAAACCACGTTTTCTCCTCTCTTCTGAGTATTGCTCTTGCTCTGATGGTGCAGAGGGCTGTAGCGATAGAAGTGGGTTTACTCCTTTCTTCCCAGTTTGTTTTTCTGTAATGTCTTTTAACCCCATGTCTTCAGTGTGGAGCTAGATACCTGGGGGGAGAACTGGCAAACACACTGAGTGTTTTTTGGCTTTTTTTTCTTAGCCCCCCTTTACGGCACTGTCGTAACCCTGGGTGTCCCCCTGAAGCCACCAGCAGAGCTGTCCCAGCACTGCCTTGCAGCTTCCCCTTATTTCCAAACCCCTCCTGTCATCCGAGCGAGCTCACCAAAGTGGCTTTGTGGCTCCTGAAAGGAACTGAGTACCGGGAAGGGCTTGCATTGACAAATGCAGCCCGCGCCCCGCAAATATTTTTTGCCTCTTGCCTTATGTGTATAGATCCTAGATAGACTTTAGTTTATCTTCAACGCAAGCTGTCGGAGTTGATCGTAAAGCAAACCAAAGGACGGTGTAACAGAGTCCGCCGAGTCAGCCTCGCCAAGCTGGGAATCCGTGTCGAGATTGCACTAATGTAAAGGGCGAGGAGCAACGCTGCGTCGGCCACGCGCCTGCTGGCTGGAGCCGCTCACGTGAGCTAGGGATCTGCATCTTTCTGCTTTTTGGGGAGGCTTCTGAACTCACGTTAAATGGTGGAAGTACTGAAACTGCTTTACCGTCATCCTGTCGGTGGAAGTGGCGCTACCTGCACTGCCTGCTGCCCTGGTGGGAACGGCGTCGGCTCGCTCCGACGGCTGCGCGCCCGGAAGGAAAACCCCATGGCATTGAATCCATGACGTGGAAATAGCTTGTTAACCAGGAGGTCTCCAGAGATTTGCTCTACATACCAAAGAGGGGAACGTGTCTAGAAGAAGACGTAAGAGGAGATGATGAGAACTGGCACCCACCACAGGGGACAGCAAGCCACACGTCTCCCTGCTGTTGGTGGACGATTCCTGCTCAGTGTTGCAGAAGGTGCTGGAAAAGCCCCGTTGTTCTTGCCAGGGGGCAAACACCCTGCTCTAGGACATCTGACCCTAGGTGCATAGGCAAGAATTCACGGGAGAAGCATCTCATTGATACCTCAAGATACTGTTAGTGTCAAAGTAATTGCTCAGATTTCTCCTTAACAATTAGCTTGGGCACTGGTGGTTTCTTGGAAGGACGCAGCTGGGCTGCCCGTGCGGCGGTGCGCTGCTGGGATAGGACTTGGGAGCGCTTCTGGGGCTTTTGGGTGACCAAAAATGCCACGGGGAGGGGGGGGCAAGGAGGTGTCAGAGAAAGTGTTCCCTGCTGCTGCTGGGCGGGAGGGTGCTGGAGAAGCAGAGCTGCTCCTGCCCATCACAACAGAGGGGATCATGGCCACCCAGCACACAGGGAACTGAGCAGCTGCGCCCTGGGCCGTGGTCGCACAGTGCCAGCGGGGGAGGACACAGGGAGCCCTAAATGCATGTGCTGGCCTCGGCAGGGACACTGCTGCCACCCAGCCTGGAGCAGGCAAGCTGCCTGTGGCCGCCTCCCTCTAGCACAAGTGCCATCGGACGCAGGATGCTCCAAGACCCACCTGCCAGGCCAACCCTGAGCATTGCTGCACAGTCAGGGAAGGGTTTGAAACCCAGCCTTGGAAACCACAGTAACTCGATGAAATTCCTTCTTCTGACCCCTCTCCCCCCCGCTCCCACCTTTGTCCTGGCTCCTCTCCAGGCAGAAGAGAAGTTGTGCTTGCCCTGGGTTTGGAAGGGGCTCTGCTCCGTGTCTGGAGAGGACAAATCCTGACTCTTCTCATGTTAGACCCTGCTTCAGGCCAAGAACATTGTTTGAGATTCACGTGGTTGCTTATGCTGTTGTGCAAACAGCATGTAAATGAATCAAAATGTCTTATCCATAATGAAAATATTTCATGCTTTTTTAATCTATTAGATATGGAAATATTTTTTGAAACTGAAAATGCAGCCGGTAGAATTTAAATTGAAACGTAATACATGTAAAATATATTTTAGTTGATAATTTTGTAAAATGCACTTTTTTTGTGTCTCTTCCCTGGTTTCCCAGATCTGTATTTCAGTGTTTACAGATGGAATGAGAACATTCCCTATACCCTCCTTCTGTGAGAAAGATATATTAGAAGTAATTCTTAAAAAATAAATTTGAAAAATCGTATTGATTTAGAAAATCAGTGCAACGCTGTTCTTCTCTTTCTTGTCCGAGCTTTTCAGGATGGGTACCTGTGGGGTGCAGGACTTGAAGTGCCTGGAGGGTGCTGATGGGAGAGCGAGTTTTGGTGCCTGGGTCCTTGGGGCTGTCCCTGGAGGAAGGTGTCCCCGTCCTTGCTGGGACGCAGCCCCGAAATGAATAACTGGTGAGGCATCAGGTGAAAACAGGGTGAGAGCATGGAGGATCGGCTGGGGGGGTGAATTTTATTTTATTTCCAGTCTGCTCTCAACAGCTGCTGTCATAGGAATATTTAAGTCTGCCTTTCAGGGGGGAAGGTGTGTCAGCCCGTGCTTTAGAAGCGCTTTAGGAGCATTTTGAGACATTGGTTTGAGAAAAGCGTTCCACACGGAGCGTCAACTACAAGCCAACAGTCCACTTGGCAGCATTTCTGCCAGCCCAGCAGTGCCCCAGCCCCACGGCACCAAACATGTGGAGGCCATGTCGCCTCCATGGACATCCCCAAAAGGCACGAGGGGTATCCCACTTCACCTGAAATCACACAGTGGGGTCAGCACTTCTGTGAGGAGCGGGATCTGGCGGAAAACCTCCGTGCGTCCGAATGCAGGTGAGTGCAGGCTGAAGGTGCTGAGCTCGGGTGCTCGCAGCAAGCAGCACGTCCTGGGGGTAAGGCCAAAATGACTCTGCCCAGGCAGCGATGGGAAGCAGCTCTGCAAGCAAAACGCTGGCAAAAAAAAGCTACTGCCAAAGCTGCTCACCCCAAAAATGTGGCGTTTTGCGTCAGGTTTTGGTGCCTTCTGCAACGGAGCCAGGCTGAGCATCCATGGAGCTCCAGGCGCAGAGCAGTGGGGAGGAGCTGTGATTTAGCTCTTGGCAGGGTGGCTGGCCCTTGGAATGGGTTATTTCTATAAATAATACCGTGTTTTAATTAGGGTTGGACCCTTGCATGCCTGGGAAGGGGGAGAATGAGTTCTGGGAACAAAATGAGCAGGATGAAAAAGGGACGGCTGTTACCGATGCTGAATTAGCTCCTAATTATAGAGAGGGGAATGAGCGGCGAGCATGGTTTGTGGCATGCATGCAGATGGGCTGGGCATGGTAGCAGCAGCCTTAAAACACAGGGCAGCAGCACAACGGGATTTTGCACCGTCTCTTGCCCCGGGGTTGCCTCGCAAGGGAGATTTTGAGATTGCCCTGCTGGTGGGAGCAAGGTACGGATGCAGAGGTGGGACCACCGCTCCCACCACCTTGAGCGGCGTTCCCTTGTAGCCTTGCCAGCCTCATTAGCCCGTTTTCATTAAGTTCCTGGTCGGACATCTTCGTGGGATTAGGGTTTATTTTTGTTTGGTTTTGGGTTTTGCCAGAGGATCTTTTGCTTTTTTGATTTCCCTGCCCGTCACTGTTAATGAGGAGCCCTCTTACCATGCTGCTCCTCGTGGGGACCTGTGGACAGGTTAGGCACAAACCTGGAGGAGTGGATAAAAATGAGAGAATTTGGGCTGTAAAAGGAAAACCTTCTTGATAATGGAGTGCAGTAAGCTGTGAATTATCTCCCATGAGGAGAAAGGAGCTCGTCCTGTGACATTTAAATTTGCAAGCCGGTGTGGGGTGAGTGGGCATGATATGCCTGACCCTGGATTTTTGCTAAAGACCCACTTGAGACTTTGAAGTTGTGCTTAATGCAAGTAGAGTGCCAGGGCTGAAACCCCGCGACATCCCCAAAACGTGCTCTGTGCGTGCCCCATGCCTCTGGACAGCTCCTGCGCTTTGCCGGGCAGTGACGATGTCTCCCAGGGGCCGATTTAACAGGAAAAAAATATGTATATGAGAAAAATTTTCTACCCCATCTCTTCATGCACAGTGAGCTGAAAAGCTGTGATTAACATCGAAGAAAAATGGATTTATTGTTGAAATTGGCTACCCATGGAGCTGCGCCGAGGGCACCCAGCCCTTCTGGAGCTAGCGTTGAACGAATTTGGGCTCTTGTGCCCTTACGACAGTGACGAAGGTAACGAGCAGGGGCTCCTTGCAGGTTTCATCTGCCCTGGCTTCGGCACACGGTGTCCGGAGGTGGGCTGCTGGGGCTGGTGGGGCGATGTTGGCGCCTGGGGCTGCAGCCACCTGCAGGGTGAGGCTTGGCACCGGGACAAGCGTGCCGGAGGGGCGGGATGTGTTACAAAGCCCATCCGGAGGCTGGGGAATTAAAAACCGTGCAGAGGAAGGGCACTGCTCACCCGTTTCTGCAGTCGCTTCCCCATGGGCTTCATCGCTGCTCCGGTCTCCTGCAAACCCCAGAAATTCAGCTAAATCCGCCCTTTTTTTAAGTGAATCCTGCCTGTAACGGCAGCAGGGTGTTCAAACAGTGGGTTGAGGGCACACGTGCTGTTCCCATTACTCTTGTTCTTCCAAACACTGGTCTAAAATGTAGGTTAAGAGCTCTGTGTGATCCCGGAGGAGATTTTGGGGCAGGCATCCCCCACTAACCCACCTGAAAGTCATCTTTCTTTCCTTGCTGGAAAACTCCTGCACGTGCTATCGGCGCGTTCAGCCCGGGACGGGGTCGTGTGCGTGGCCACCAGCCTCTGCAAAGGAGCCCCCGGCACGACGCAAACCCGCAGCGCCGCTCCGTGCTGATGGAGGTAATTAATCAGAACTGTCAGAATTCATTGGAATTAATCGGTAATCCATCGGAAATGCCGCGATGGCGGTTCTGGATAACACGAGGCCGAGGAGCTGTTGTGGGAGTGAGCGTGGCGTTCGTGTCACTTGTTGCTATAGGGATGGGATGGCTTTTCCGCCCCAGCCTCTAGTGAGAGCAGCTAATCCATTTTTAAGTGGAAAGGATATTTAATAAAGGAAACAATTTAAACTGGATTTACACAATACGCCGCGTGGAAGCGCCATTTATTCCGCGGCTTGGTATTTAATTTTTGTATCTCCGTAAACCTCTTCGGAGCGCAGGGGGCAGGGTGATGCCTGTAGGTGTTATCTGGGCACCGACCGACCCTTGCCCAAAACTGATTCTGTTTTTAGAGACGCGTGTCACACACCTCGCAGCAGATAGTGCTGTGCTTGTCTGACTTCACAGGAAGGGGAAAAGAAAGCAGCCCCTGTGCGAGCGTCTCTTAAATACCGGCCGGGTTGCTAGAAGCAGTTTTCTTGGTTGCTCTGCGTTTTCTCTGCTCCCGTAAATGACAAGGATCACAAGGCGGTGTGCAATGGCAGTGCCGGGCCTGTTGAGTGCTTGATGAATGAGATGGTTGTGGAAAACCTGGCGGGCTTTCCCCTTGGGAAGAGGTTTGGGACTGTTCCCGAAGCATTTCTGCTTTCCACAGTGGGGACGCTGTGGTCTGGAAAACATCGAGTGCGCTGGGAAAGAGCGGGTAAGAAACCTTTTCTCCTTTCCTCTCCTAAAGGTGAACCCTCCATATGCCTTCGTGCCATGATTCAGGCTTCCTGGGTTTTCTCCCGTGACATAAACATGCTGACTTTTTTATTATTTTTTTTTAATATGTAAAATTTGAAAAACCTGTCTATGGCAGCACATCTCTTCGAAGCACCGAGCATCCTTTTGGCAGTGCCTGAACCCAGCGATCAAAACGCGGGGCGCTGGGTGCAGGAAGAGCCACGTGCGTGCGCCAGCTGTCCCCTGCTACGCCCAGGGCCAAGAATATGAAATTCTCAAAGGGATGAAGCTCTAAATTGCTCAAAATTGAGGGTGACCCTGCAATTAAATGCTTTCCCTCCGTCCCAGGCTGGGATGGGGCGGTGGAGATGTTTCTTCTTTTCCAAGCACAGCTCCCAAATCCTTCCCTTTTGTATCGGAGCTGGAGTGCAGCAAATAAGTAGGGTTGAGTTAATACCACACTGTATAATTACAGTCTATAAAGAGGGAATTATATGGCATGTTAGTGCCATTTATTTTACCGTATTGGCTGCCGTCGTGCACACAAATGAGCACGGTTGGGTTTTGTTCTCGCCTCCCTGCGAGATGAAAGCCGAAACGCCTGCTGTGAATGGATTTCCTAAAGGGAGTGGGGATGCCGGGAGCTGCTCGAATGCCCGGTGCCAGCAACCCCGCAGGCGTGTGGGGCTGTAAACACGGGTCTGAAAAAGCAGCAGGGCTTGCCTGCAAAGCCAACCCCATTTCCAGAGTCTTCATCCAGCAACAAGAAGAGATGCTCCCGACTTTTATTTTCTTTTTTTTCTGATATTTGAGAAAGTTGGCTTGCAGTTTAAATTTCCTCTTTTGCAAGGGCTTGCATGAGAAATTGTGACCTAAGGAGGATGACTGTGGGCCTGCAGGAGAACAAACAACTTTTGCATGGCCTGAAGGTCGCAGTGAGTGTGGTGTGGAGGATTAGGGCATCCCGAAGCAAGATGTGGGGCAAAAGGGGGCCGCAGCGCTGAAAGCCTCCTCTGGTCCACGCAAAATATCCCCAGTGGGCACAGCCCCAGGATGGACCATTGCAGAGGGAAGGTGCTGTTATAATCTTGTAATAAACCCGTGTGGAAAAAGGATTTCTTTGTTAAAGGGTCAGACCCCCAGTCCTCCATCTTCTAGTGTGAGAATTGCAACGCCTGTGTTAGATTCCTAATCATTTTTTTCTAAAAGCTGAGAAAAAAACATGCCATTTTAGTTATTTATAGATGGAGGAAGACAGTCTCCAGTGCTTTTCTGCAGAAAGGCCAATTTCTCTATGGTAAGGAAGCAAGGGGAAGCAGATTTACTTATTTATTTTATTGTTCTTGACGTTTCTTTTAAAATTATCCAGATGGGATGGATGGAGTCCTGGAGTTCTTGCTCAAGTCACTTCTGCTGCTTTGCCTAATTAAAACAGCACATGTTCTCTAACAGCTCATTTTTCAGGAGATGAAGCTTTCTCTCTTTTGTTTCCCACTACCCAGGTCCTGAGCTACCTCCTTAATTTTCCGCTCTTGAATGCTCATATCCGAACCCACCTTTATGCTGATACATTTGCAAGGAGAAAACCCGTGTCTGCCAAGCACCTCGAGACCTGCACGATGCTCTCAATCACTCCAGCGAGGACCACCCAGCAACTCAGGGGATGTTAATCACGGTGAGGGATACCCTGTTTAATGGAATTGTCCTGGTGAAATAGGTGGGCTTTTGGGGGCTCAGTTGCTTTGCCTTTTCTTTTGATGCAGCTGTCCAGAAGACCACGCTTTTCTCCATCAGGTAACTGCTGCTCTCTGAAGGCTTGGTTGGGATGATGGGTGGTTGCAAGGGAATGGTTGAATGACTCTTGTGCCCAGGCACCCTGCCGAGGCAGTGCTCTTTATTTTGGAGTCTTTCAGCCCGGGCTCCATGCAGATGGCACAATTCCTCCGGCCAACCTTCTCCAGTGCTTGACTGTCCCCTTGAGGACAAGTTCCTTCTTAATTCCAGCTTGAGCCTCTCTTTCTTTTAACTTACACCTAACATTTCTCATCTCCCAGTACCCATCACTATCACTGTCCAACCTCCCTCTCGAACAAATTTCCTGGGGCAAAGCATCCATTTTGCAGGCTGTTCCATGCTCCCTATGCACGAAAAGACATTGCAAATGAAAATAGCTACCTGTTTGACCTCAGCCCTGCTTTCTTGCCTTGTGGTAATAATTTCTGGCATCAGAGATGAGATGCTGCAGGTTTGGGAGGTGTCAGAGCAGATTCAGTTCTTGTTTTCCTGCCTGTGAAATTAGTTGGCTCACCAAAGCATTAGTCATATTCAAGCAGCAAGTACGAAAAACTTGCATGCTGGCAAGCCCCCCCTGGGCATGGCGAAGTGTCCTGGGCTTTCACTACATCCATTTTGCTCGTTTATCCAGGAACGAAATTGCTATTTCGTACCCTGACATTTGGTTTTGATTTGTTTTATGAAGGAATGTAAGCAATTTCTTTCCTTTCAGACCCAGAAAAGTATTATTAGGTGCCATGTAGCATTGCCTTTCCTTAACAGATACTTTTGCCTTTCAACCAAGTCTTGGGAGGAAAATATATAATGAAGAAGGAATATTTCCAGCCATCTATCAGCCCTGCATCAGTGAGAACAATGCATTTTCACAAGACGGCCTACTCTTCTGACGCTTTTTCCCCACTGGAAATAACGTCCTGTCTAGCATGTTTATAGGAGATCTTTAACCCCCCAAAAAAGCGATCCACTGAGGATGTGGCAAAGCATAAGCCCTGCAACAATTTCTAAGGATCAGTCCTGCCGCTGCAGCATCCCTGCCGTGCGTGGCAAGTCGCTCAGTGCTGCTGCTCAAGCAGATCGCTGTGCTGACTCCAAACTTTCCCCGTTATTTAAGCGTGCGAGGCTGGCTGAAGCAGGTAATGAGGCTGGTGGCAATCACTGGAGAGGACCTGCAGGACTCATAACTTCATTACAGCCCCACAAGAGCAGTTTGGGAGCCTCAGGGAACTGCTTGTTGTAAAGAGGAGCAGATATACCTAGAATGAGTTTGGAGACTTTGAGACCCTCTGGCAATGTGAGTTTCGTAGCTTCACACGTTTAATGTGTGTTCGTACTGAAAATTTGTTGATAAAGCCACAGCTGGCTGCTGATGTTAGTGATGTCCGATGTGTGCACAACTGGTAGGGAGACACAGCCCTGGCCTGGAAGGGCTGTTAGGGATTTGAGATTGGCCAGTGGAGGATGAAGAGCAGAAAAAGGGAGTTTTGGTTTCTACTGCTTAAAGTTGTATGCTCTCTGCCTGGGAAGGGCTCCTGCACGTTGATCTGCTCTTCTTCAGAAGACCTGGGAGTCACTGCCAACAGCCAGTGCCAGGAAAGCTCTGACTCAGAGCTGCTGTTACCAGAACGCCGGCACCTGCGCTATTTCTGAACTTCCCCTCACCTCCTGCCCAGCTGGAGCAGATCCAAGCACTGGCACCTATATGGTGCATATAGCCCCAGCAGGGATTATACAGCCTTGCAGCCTGCCCCACGAATTTACTGCCCTTGTAATCTTGGGGACCTGAGCATGTTCTCTTCCTTCCTCCAGGCATCAGCACACTGGGAAATTGGCAAAGCCAAGGTGGGACAAGCTGCTGTGGCTTCTATTGAACATGTGTGGTGGTGGTTTCCTTGCAAAAAGGAACCAAAACTCCTGAAAAGGCTCAGTTCTGAGGCAATTGCACAGTTATGCACAACAGAGCAGGGAAAAATGGCATTAAACTCAGCATAAGGTCTTCGCAAGTTCAGCCAGCTGCATATCAATTAATTTGCAGTTGCAAGATAAGCAGATCCTTCAGCACTACATTTTCCTTGAAAATAGTGATTTCTATTATGAGCAAGATAGACCCAGCCTATCATAACAATCTTCTCTGAATTATTTAGCGTATTCACCCAGCATGTTTGACTTGTTTTAAAAAGACTTTTTTCCTAGAGAGATAAGAAACTCTAATTTACATAGAAGCCATTTCACAATCAGCTCACCACACTTAGCCACTTCCTTAAGAGGCTTTATTATACTAAATGACTGGATGATCTGTGGACACACTGCCACAACATCAAATCTCTTCTCTTCAAGCTTTGCTTGTTTTGCTTTTTGATCTGGAGCTGCTCATATTGGTCCAAGAGGTCCTATTTTGCCCACATTTACTTGTCACTGTCCTGTCACGCTGCACTGTGCTTGTTTGGAAAATTGGCATTAGCTCAAATGGTTGTTCTTCAAAGATCTTTTTTTTTTCAGTTTCTCAGCCCAAAGTAAATGTTGGATCTTACCCAAAAGACCATCAGGGCCTTGGTAGGGCATGTGGCAGTGCTTGTGATGACCATCAGTGTCTGACCTCACGCTGAGCTGGAAGGACACGTAGGTCCTTCAGTCTTTCTCTCTATCCCCTATAGGAATTGACACTTTCTTTATTAAGACCATTTCTGTCAGACAGGGATGAATTCTACAATCTGCTTTAAACCTGAGTGTCACCCTCATAAATGATACTGGGAGACCAGCTCAGTGTAATGCAGTTAAATACATAAAACAATGCATTGTAATGTTGCTTCTCTGCTCTTGTGAGTTTGCATTGACGGAAAAAAAAAATAGAGAGTTATTCAACACCAGTTGGTGGTTATCTGGGGGTGGAGGGAACGTGCTCCTAACCCCTCGGTCTGGACAGGCAATGGACTGACATTTTCTGTTCCTGCTCTCAGTAATGGTCTTTGCTGGGCTGGCAAGAGCTGTCCTGCCACAGATTGCAATGCCCACCCTGTGATCTTAAGGCAAAAGTAAATGATGGGGTTTGAAAGCAGCTTGAAGAGTGTTGCGAATTATAAAAATCCTAATTTTATATCCTTAAGAAATTAGTAATTGTGGGGAAGAGGCTGCCGTTACACCCCTAGGTAGATGAGGATCACTCTGAGATCTGGCAAAGCATCTCTAAAAGTATGGCTATGAGGGTTTTCCTTGTTCCATGGTGCTGCACATAGCCACGGGATGCAAATAATTTACTGTGACTTGGTGTGGATGAATGTGTCTCTCTTCTGCACAGGGACTTTAAGATTCTACAGATGAAAGGTGCAGTTTAAGTGCAGCCATACTTTACCCATATATAGTAACGACAGCTGGATTTGGTTAATCCATTGGGCATGCTGTAAAGCCTGCCTGTTTTCCCAGGCACTCACAATGGGGGTGGATTGAGAAGGTTGCTCTGTGCAGAGTTCTAAGTGCTGCTGGTATGGGGGACAAACAGTGCTGTGGGCTGCATGTGCTGTCTGAGTTACAGGAGACACGGATTTTTATGGTGTCTGTGAGATGTCACTTTTTAAATGTGAAAAAGAAAAGGAACAAACTCTGAAATTTTACATTTGAGTAAGTACAATTTATTTCAGGTAGTGCTGAAGGTAGTTTCTTAACACAATGCTCTACATGCTCTGGCAAGATCCAGTGATAACATCACTGGCTAGTCATTACGCACTAGTCTGGGCTAGGATGACAACTACTGCAGAAATACTTACCTGTAGTGGAGAAACAAGCATCAAAGTTTGTCTAGAGTGCACCATGAAGTCAGCAGATCAATTAAATGAAACAGCATGTCTGCAAGCCTCTTCCTTCCCAAACTCACAGTTTACAATTAGGATCAGCAAGAAGCTCACAGATGCAGTCATCAGCAGGCCTTCTGTTCCCACGTGCATCTTATGTTTGGTTCCTGTAAGTGTAGCAGAGCCAGAATACATATTTAGTTGGCCAAAATGAGGGTCAGTTGCCTTTAGTTATTTGGAATAAAGTGACAAAGGTGAACAGGTGGGGTTTGAAAGCATCCTGAAAAGAGCTGTCAATTATTACAAAATCCTCCTTGACATATCCGTAAGAAAGAACTAAACAATTCCATCTCTTGTGCTTTGCAGTACAAGCTTTATAAGCAACTTACAGCAGCCTAAACCTAGGGTTTCTTAGTGTCATTTTATGTTCGAAATGTATCTTATATGAAGAAATGAGTCTCTGAGATATATTACAGTAGTTCTGCACACTCTGAACATGGTGCTTCTTTTAACTGTTTTGAAGATGAAGATTATTACCATGCAGAGTGAGCATTAGGCACATTCAGTATAACCAGTTAATATTTTTTTTTCAGTGACATCGGCTTTAGTCTTGCAAACAAACAACACAGCACCACAAATCCTGCATTTTCTTAGCTATATTGTTTCTATAGAAACTTTGCATCCTACCAAAAAACTGTGCTATTAAGACCAATCCTTAAATCAAAGTTTCCTTGCATACCTAGGAGAAAAAATGGGCCGTCTCCTATTTCTAGCAGTCTGGAATATATATTCCTAACTCATTGGTTGCCATATGTAACTACTCTAGACCTATAGATATCACAAGTGAATAGAAACAAAGGAGGGCAAGTGGTGCTAGGCTAGCATGCCTTCTAAGAAATAAAAATTTCCCTTGTTTGTTTTGGATATAGTATTAGTGCCTTTACCAGTGTTTACTGTAATCAATCTTCTCTAAGATGCGGACTTTCCAAGTAGGTCTGATTCTCATCTCATACGTTGGCACACCTTCAGTTTACACTGGTATTGAGATCAAGATCAGATCCTCAGACCTGCCCTCTGAAATCATATCAGAAATCTGGTAATGCTTGTGCAGATTTTCAGCTGTGCTGCTGATCACAGTGTAGAATATTCAGTATCCTCCTAAAACTAATGCTGTATTTACATCAAAATAAAACTCTAAAATGTAAAATAATCTAGCTTCAGGCTCTTGCACTTCGCTACTAATACTTTGTCTGCCTTGGCTGAGAAAACACTCTTGGCTTTTGATCAAAGAAAACTAAGCTGTTTTCTTTTGATGTTAAGAAAGCTTTTGACAGAGTCCCTGGAATACCAGTAAAGAAGCACAAACCCTGTGGTATGCTCTGAAAGTGCAACGAAGAAAAATATGCTGAACAATACAAGTATGACATGATTTCTGCTCCAGAAAGAGCTCTATTTAGAAATTGCATCCTTATGTCTAGTTTAGCATTTACCTGCTGTTCGGGCTGCCTACCTGGCTCCAATTACAAGCCTCTGGTTACAGCTTGTCGCTGCTTTTAGGGTTTGCTTTAGGCAGAGGTGCTGTGAGAACTTCAGCTCGAGTCATTCAGACAATCTGAAGAGCAAGGCTTGGGGGAAATACCTACATATTTAGAAACATTTTTTCTTTGCCTTCCAGGTGGTGGCACAGCTGTCCTTGGCTTAGACTTCCCTCTGTGCACAGCACCCAAGAAGCTGCAGAGAGCTCGCAAGGTAATTTAAATCACCCTTCCACTTTCAATGCTGAAACTGTGCAATAAAATGTTAAAGGGTTAAACAAAGCATGCCATAACTAATTAATAGTAGTCTGGCTTAATGAAGTAGTGGGGAAAATGCAGACTACAGCCATCTAATTAAAGCCTGTATCACGCTGCAGAATGACTAAATACAAGTGGGGAAGCACTGGTCGTCAAAAGGTGCATACTCGGTGGGTTTGAAACCCACTCTTCACACTTCAGCATTTGTTACAGGAGCAGAAAGTGTGTGTGCAGGTGGGGTCTGGGTGCACAAAACGCATCCCTGAAGGGTCTGGAAGCCTCCTCGGGGCTACGAGCACCCTCCAAATCTGTCCTGTAATTCGGAACCAAGCCCGGGGGTGGTTTATTTTCTTAAATGTAATACTTATTGCGGGGAGAGGAGAGCGTGGGATGTTCGTTCACCCTAATAACTGCGCCTGCCCTGAGTGAGGCACTCAGGAACTGAGGAACGCGGCGGGAGCTCCAGCCCTGACTGGAAACGCGGCGGCGGCGGGCGGCTCCGGGCTCCCTTCCCTCACGGAGCCGCCTGAAGGGGCCGGGGGGATACCCTCCGAGGCGGTGACATCCCCCTCTCTCTCCCTGCCCGCTCCCCCGTGAGGGAGAGAAGGAGGCAGAGACGGAGAGAAGGGGGAATGATGGGCGCGGCGTGGGCACGCCCCGAGATGGCCGCCGCCTCCGCCGGCCCCCTGCCCGCCCCGCAAGGCCGTCACTGCCGGCGGCTGCCCCGCCTCAGCCCACTTCCCCGGTGCCGTTGGCCGGGAGCCGGTATCCCGCTCCCCCCTTCCCCGGGCATGAGGCTCGGAGGCTGAGGCGGCGTTGGCCCGGTTCCTTCGAGGCCATGTTCCCCCGGCCCCCCTTCTCCGGGGAGGTGAGGCGGGCGCCCGCCTCGGCCTGCAGCCGGTCCCGTTTGCGGGCCGGCGGCACGGTGCTGCTGCCCTCCATGTTGATGTTCGGCGTGATCCTGGCCTCCAGCGGGCTGCTGCTGATGATCGAGAAGGGCATCCTGGCCGAGGTGAAGCCGCCCCCGCTGCACCCGCCGGTGGGGGAGCTCGCCCGGAGGGTGGGCGGCAGGGAGATCCCTGGCGACTTCGACCATGAGGTGCTGCGGGACATCCGCAACCGCACCATCCGCTCGGTCTGCGGGCAGCGGGCCATGCCCCGCAGCGTCTGGGAGCTGCCAGCCGGCCAGCGGCGGACGGTGCTCCGTCACCTCCTGGTGAGCGACAAGTACCGCTTTGTGTACTGCTATGTCCCCAAGGTGGCCTGTTCCAACTGGAAGCGCATCCTGAAGGTGCTGGATGGAGCTCTGGAGAGCGTCGACGTCAAGCTCAAGATGGACCACAAGAGCGACTTGGTGTTCCTGGGGGACATGAAGCCGGACGAGATCAACTACCGCCTGAAGAACTACTACAAGTTCATCTTCGTGCGAAACCCCGTGGAGAGGCTGCTCTCGGCCTACAGGAATAAGTTTGGGGAGATCAAGGAGTATCAGCTGAAGTACGGGGTGGAGATTGTCAGGAGGTACCGGAAAAATGGGGGCAAGTCGGCAGGCGACGATGTGACCTTCTCCGAGTTTCTCCGCTACCTGCTGGATGAAGATGTGGAAAAGATGAACGAGCACTGGATGCCCATCTACAACCTGTGCCAGCCCTGCGCCGTCAGGTACGACTTCATCGGCTCCTATGAGCGGCTGAACGAGGACGCAAACCATGTCCTCGAGAAAGTTCAGGCTCCTTCCTTTATCCGCTTCCCAGAAAGGCAGTCGTGGTACAAGCCTGTGACAGCAGAAACACTCCATTACTACCTATGCAACACCCAACAAAGGGTGATAAAAGAGCTGCTACCAAAATATATCCTGGATTTCTCCCTCTTTGCCTATCCCCTTCCAAACATAACCAGTGAATTCTGTAGGCAATGAGTTTTTTTTCAGGATCTGGCAGAAATTCTGCCTACGCTGGCAAAGATTTGCTAAGACAGCCATTGCTACAAATAATGTGTTGCTGCAGGGCCTGTGAAACACTCTTCTATGCATAATTTCCTAATTTTATACATTTAAAACACTCTTCATATAATTTTATATATTGCCTTTTCTACTAAGAATACTTTTTGTATTGTTCCAATTTTAATGTGTACATACGCCGCTGACTTGAGCACAATAGCTTTAGTAAATCTATTTTGCTTCAAATTCTTTTTATGGCACGGCATGGAAATCTTTTGTAAGGAAGTCAAGAAAATTGATATATTTTAAATATTCTTCCTCCTTTTCTGTGTTTACTACTACATAGTGTGCAGCTGACTCACAATCATAACTTAAAATAGTGGTTGATGTGCTGAAAGTTAGTGCTGTTAAAACTGGTCCCAGGTTAGACTAGAGGTAGTTTTTCAGGTATGAGTAGAAAAAAAGTCTTTTAAAATTCGGCTTTATTTCTCCTTTATTTTCTCATCTATAGGTGGTGGTTGAGCGGGTGTTTTTTTTTTTTTTTTTTTTTTTTTTCTCCCTGTGACAGCAGTAGTGTCCGTGTTTTTTCTTTTAATCACTAATCCTTGAAACGAAACTAGTGATAATAAAAAAGGTGTGACTTATGATATGAAAATGCAAGTTATTTACCCAGCATAAAATCATCAGATGCAGCAGCAAGCCCTAACAGTTTGCTCTTTTGCTTTAAGCTAACGACCCGATACGGTCAAAAGCCATCATGGCTGTTATGACAGAAAAAAAAAAAAATAACCAACATCCAAAATGCGCCTGCTCACATACATTGCAAACAACCATGGACAAATACTTTCTCCAGCCACATTTCAAACAATTGGAGGATTAGTTCTTCTCCGATGTGCACACCGTTTTTGTAGCTATTTCTATTTAATTATGACTGTTAAATTGTAAAAGTTTGGAACATAATGTACAGTTCTGTTTTGGGGGCTGTGTCCTCCTTTTTAATAAAATTTTTATATGAACAAATATATTGCTTTGTGCTTTTCCTTCGATGTTAATGTTTATTTGAATTCTTGTGAGAGGCCTTCTTCCCCTTATGCTAAGTGTTAAAAGTATGACAAATAGTCAATTCCTGACTTGAATAATTCGTGTTATAAGTGTCAGAGCAGTGGTAACCAGTGGAGAAAGAAATGCATCCAAGCTGAACAGCAAAACAATTGGACAACGCAGGCAATTGGATAAAAAGCAGCAGTCAGTAGCAAAATAGGCACCTAATTGCAGTGGTGTTGATACAAAGCAGCACAGATGGATTACAGATACTGCCGGGACTTGGTGGTTTCCTGGGATTAATCTCAAGAAAGTGACAGAAGAAAAATAAGTTTTTTTCTCTCTTTTTTTTTTTTTTTTTGATAAGATTTCCAGAATTGTCTGGAAGGGCATGGAGCCCCATTCAACTGAACTCAAGGTGGAGGGATGGAAAATCCTGCCTACGGCATAGCCTTAAATGACAAGAGATTCACTGCATCTATGAATGCACACGGTGAAATTGCCACCTCCTTCTGCTCAAGTCGATAGCAGGGCAGTTTTTATTTATTGAGCTCGATGTTTTTTACTTCTGATGGGATCAGGGTTGCGTATGAGAGCAAGGAGTGCTACGCTCACGGACTTCAGCTCCTGCCTGCATCCTTACTTCTGCATCCACCTGTGCCTTTCAAAAAATGGACTTTGCTCTCTTTGTGCCAGGACTGTGTAGCTAGAACTCCTCTCTGCCCCTGATGATTTTGGTGACAGTGCAGGAATATTTGGGGCCCAGCAAGCCAATTCATCTGGATCTGTCTTGTTCTCCAGCCAAACACATCAAACACACCAAATATCAGCTGGGAATCAGATTTTATTTTATTTTGTGAAACAGATGCCAGTGATGGCATGGTCTGGGTTTTAATTAAATCTGACCTTCAGGTCTTTCTAACTGGGAGTAAGCTGGTTAGAACTGTCTTTCTAGTACTGTCTTTGTGTCAATGAGGCTGAGGGAATGTTTCCTACTTGCTCAGCAACTGGCTTTTTATTAAGTGCTTATTTCTCAGAAATGTGAAAACTTTGTGCTGCCTGTTTGTTTATCTGCTGCACCTTCTGTTCTCCACATTAATTTTTTAGTCTCTTGTCCCCTTAATCTCATTTATTGTATGCAGACAGGCTTTGCTTTTCATGGACTGTACACTCACATGCTCACTGGATGTTATTGATTGCCTTTTTCTCTCTAAGTGAAAGCAGACAGCCTTTTCCCAGTTCCTTATTACCTTCTTCAAGGAAGGCTTTAATGCGAGCAAAACCCACTAAACCTCATAGCTTGAGCAGAAATTTGTCCTATACCTGGCAAAGTGTGGAAAAGTCTTCCCAAAAGCCATGGCGGGGGGGGATTTTGTCATCTGCCTCTACACCCCATTCTTCTTCCTTGGTCGGGGTCATGTCTTTGCTTTTCTTATCTGTCTTTGGTTTTCTTAACTCTTTGTGGCAAGTCAGCCACTTGTAGGCTGGTGAATGCAAGTATGAAAAATCAATTGAGTTCCTATTAGTGATACTTCATTTTATCCATGGCTAAAAATACAATTTCCTGAGAAACCTTTCAGCTGAGTAGGAGGGGAGGAAGAAGAAAAAGAAACCCCTCTCTTAGCAGCTGCTTTGTTTCTTTTAGTCAGGTGTTTCTCTGGCGTGGAATAAATCCTGAGCAAGAGCTGGCAGTGTCTGCTGGAGGTAAGAGACATGGAGCAGGATCCAGCCCTCCTCCTGGGGACCTGGAGAGAGTGAAAACTGAAAGCAGAGAGGAGAAGGACTTCAGAGCAGCTCCGGTATGCACTGGGAGGATGTAATCATGAAGTTAGAAGCTGTCTTGGTTTGATCAAACTGTATTTAACACTTCTCCTTTCTGATCTATTCCAGTTTGGCAGCTTCTTTTCCCACTTTCCCATCTCCAGTCTTGCAGTCACCAACCAGAATAAAAAGATGATCTGCTCTCTTTTGATTTATTATTTATGAAGCCTCAACACTGGGTGGGATGCCCCAAGCTTCCCCAGCTGAACAGCTGGAGGTTTTAGCACTGAGGTCTTGGCACTGCATTTTTCTCAGTTGCTTTTCCTAAATTCATGTCAAAATCATCGCCCGGACTGCCGGACTGCCTCTCTAATGTTTTCTCTACAGAAGCATGCAAGGATACCTGGAGACACTCCGGTAGTTTAATTCCATCTCATTATATGGAGACCTGACAACATCCCTCTAAATTATCACAACGAGATTTTATTTTAATTTGCCATTAGTCCCTCCTTACATTAAAAGGAGGTTACCTTAAAGAAGAAGCATTTTGTGTTCTTGATTTTTTCCATTTGTGTGTGCTCGTTTATTCTTCCTTCCCTGGTGACTCTTGGACCTGCCAATCCATTTCTACCAAATTTAAGAGAAGAATATGTAGTACTGATCCTTCCATCGCTTGCAGGTCCCGTGGTTGTAGTGGGAGGGCTACAGAAAGGAGTCGAGTGCTTTACCCCTGTGCGAGTGCTGGTCATGAGCCAGCCCTAACACCTTCTCTTTCCCCCCAAATCAATGCCTGCACGACGTCCAGAGACATGGAGTGATGCTTTTTGCATGGAGGAATACTTCCGGAGTATTTTATGAGGATTTAATTGATCATGTAAGAAATGCAATGATCAGAGAAGGCAACAGATGAAGAGTGTGAGGAAGAGCAGGGAAAATTCTCTTTTGTAAGGTCAAGCTCCTGCAGTTTGTGCTGACAAATAGCTACTTCACGCCATGGTTTGTTAACAGAGTTATACTTGGTGCATGTTTGGTCCCGGACTGCTTGCTAGCAACGGTTGTGTCTGATTCCTGTCTGGGATACATTTCTATATTTTATTACATTATTTCTATATATCCCTCATAATATATATATATAATGATGGGGGATTTTGTGCTGGAGAGAGGGCAAGGGCATAACATCTTTTTTCCTTTTTTTTTTTTTTTTCCTCGGGGATTTAGTGATCAGAAGCTAGATGTCCATCAGTGCTCAGTGTGTCATCTTCCACACAGTCCTGCATGCTCGTGTCTTTCCAGTTAGCTGGCATTTCTTTTTGCCGAAAGCTTGAAAAAAATAGGTAGCTGCAACCTGCCATTATGATTTTGTTGCATCAGTTGTTTTGTTGTATCAGGGGTGCTGGTTTGTTTTCCCCTTTGGAGAAGGGAGCAGGACAGGTCACGATCCCTTATTGTTTCAAGAAATCGTTTTACTTATTGCCTCGTTTACCAATTCCAATGTTAGCAGGTCTGGAAAGCCTCATCTCAGCATACCTAACACCCGAGGGGCTGGCTGTTGGCAGTGCAACCCGAGGAGCGTTCGTCAAAGCTTGGGGATTTCACACCAGGCAGAAGAAACTGCTTGGACCTGGACAACTTGGGGAGGGAGCATCAGCATCGCAGAGCCAGTGCTGGTGACAAGGAGCACTCGCTGAGCTGGCATTTGGCATCTGCAACATGGGCTCTCCGAACTTCTAAAGCAGGTTCATTGCAGCCAGCCACTCGTGGAAGGAACAGGGTTTTAAGCACGGTCCCTCTGGGCTCCACAGTTGAGCTCTGGTGCGTGCGTCAGATTTTTTCCTCTTTCCTGTGGGCTTTTTCCTATTGCTTTTGCAGAAATAAATAACTTCCTTGCCAGGCACTGGTGCTGAAGTAAGTGCTGCCAGTCGCCTCGCTGGCTGCTAGCCATAACCCCGTATCTAACGGGAATAAAGTTCTCCGGAGCACAGCGGGAGCAAGCAGCGCCACGGATGCTTGTTTCGATGTCTGCACAAGGCATAAAACCATCCTTGTTTCTACTCCTCTTTGTTTTAAACCTTTTATATTATTATTTTATCATGGGGGAGAATCTCTGCAGACAGTTCCTCCTGCTTTTAGGTGGGATTTCTTTTTTTCACGTGGGAGTGTGATCATCCTTGGGAGGTTTCTTTCATTTTGAAAAAGCTGAAAGAAAATGTCTTTAATGGGCTGTTGTGTGTAACAAGGCCGAGATATCCTGGTGGCGACAGTACTCTGTTTGTCCCTCGGGGTTCATCTGTAGTGCTTACAACTGTGTGTCTTACTTCTGAGGGTCCAAGCTATAATCTGGCTCCCTATGTGAATATTGAGGACTCCCACCTATACCCTCGTGGGGGAATTTTTGCCTGAGGTTTTAGAGGAGCTTGTTCAGTTGCACGCAGTTTGGTAGCAGAGAGCAGAGCTCAGGTCAAACTGAGCAGGGTCGTTTTCTGAAGTTTTTGTCTCCAGCTTCATGAGGAGGGTTCTTCTGATGAGATTTTTGCCTTTGGGATGCTGCTGAACAGAGCAGGGAAAAGCGCCTTGGATCAAAATCTAGCCCAAACCTCATAGCCAGTGACTGGGAGGTAAACAGAGCTGGTAAAAGCTTTTGCAAAAGTTGACTGTAAGGCACAACAAAAATACAACAAGCTCTTAAAACAAAACTGTAGCCTTACCTTTTTCTGGTTCATGCCAATTTCAGTGTCAATGCCAGCATTGCATTGTCCAGAGTGTAACTACCCTTTCCTCTGTTTTCTTTCTGCAGGTGGATACTAAAATTTTATTGCAGGTCTGGTTTTAGGTGCAAGGCATAGTATCTGCGTGCAACAGCAAGCTGAAAATCTGTAGAAAACCACAGTGGGTTTTTTGTTGGTTGGTTTATTTTTATTTTCTGCATCTCAGGAATAACTTCAACAGTGATGCTTCTGTGCTGTCTGTGAGAATGCACCCAAAATGGCTGGTACTGTGTCCAGGGGATCTTGAAAAGCCCCTGTCCAGGGGCTCTTGAAAAGAGGTAAACACCCCTGCCTGGTTTTTGCTTAACCCACACTGAGCATGCCCTGCCTTGCCCTCTTGGAACACCAGGCCAAATGGTAGCAAAAGAGCTACAGATAAAAGCAATGAATTCGCAAGGTGCTGACGTGGACTTCACACTGTCTTGAAAGCCATGCGTCTTTCCTGTTTTGCCTTTGCTAAGATCAAGGTGCTTAGAGGAAAGAAACAAAAAACAAACAAAAAAACCTGTATATGGGTGTGAAAACTCAGCTGGATTTTTCCAAAACAAGTGCCCTGTGAGACAGGGGTTTCCTTGCAGTGTGGTGTACACACACACACACACACACCCCAGCAGCCGCCTGAGTCACGGAAGGGTTTATTCAGCAAAGGAAAAAAAACAAAAAACAAAAAACAAAAAAACCACTACATCCAGTGGAAACATCGCAGAGGCTTTTACAGACCTTTTGTGGGTAATGATAACAGCAGAGGTTTGCCAAGGCAGCGGGGCTCTGCCAGCCCCACAAAGCTCCCAGAAAAGGACAGCGAAGCCATTGTTGAAAGCATTATGAAAGGTTGTGGGTAAGGGTGGGATATTCAAAGCTTTCCTTTTTTTTTTTTTTTTTTTTTTTTTTTTTTCAAGTGAAGCTGCCAGCCCTGCTTGCTTGTCCCCTCCTCGACAGTGAGGAGGCTGCCTCCAGTCCCAGCTCTGTCCTAGGTTTTGTTGGGAGACAACGAGAAAGCAGCTTCCACAAAAGGAGGTGGGCACAACGGGCTGCTGCTGGCTCTAGGCTGCTGCAAAAGTAAGTGGCAATGAAAAAAAGTGAATGCACAAGCAAAAAATGCTTCTTGTTTAGTTTGCTAATGAACAACCTAATTTTCTAATTTAGTTTCCTAATGAACAACCATTTTATTTTGACAGAAGGTTGGCTTTGATGGTATCATCTTTCGGAAGAAATACTCGCCTTACTGTAGGAAACAGGGCAAAGCTGCTTTGGGTGAGATCTTTGGGGTAAATATTAGGGATGAGGCCAATGGGATCCTTTAGATTTGCAGGGGGCTTACAGGACTCCAGTTAGCAAAGGAGCCAGGTATGAGCTGGTATCCCCATAATCCAGCACAGAGCTAGGGAAGGCAGGACAGCAAATTTGCACAAAATATGTATGATTTATCAGCAGTAAAAAGCTCATGCTAGGCAGAAGTAGTTGTTAAAAAATAAAAGATCTCCGGTCCGAGCCCTGTCTAAGGCTGGTTTCCATGGAAATAATGGAAGTTGCATCATCTTCACACCTTGTTGGCCACACAATTTCCATAGGAGCCTGTGGGTCCCCAGGTGAGGAAAAACTGGCTCAGTGCCTGGACAGCAATGGGCTCAAAGAGCTCTGATGCGCTTAATCTTGGCAATTTGCCCTTTGGCCGAAAGCCACCACAAACGGAGATATCTGAAACATCAGAGCTGTGTGGAAGGGCAATGAACAAGCCTTGTCTGATCTCCCTCTGACTTTAGTTCCACTGACTTCAGCAGAATCACCCTAAGGTGTAGATTTATTCCTGATTTATTCCAGATCTATAAGGCTTGAATCACTTCATTCATTCAAAAGCAACCCTGATCACGTTAATGAAAGATCTGCTCAACAACACTTTAATTCTTTGAGAAGTTATCTGAAGCAGTTGGAAAGGACAATTACATGGCTCCTGCTTGCTGCTGCTCAGTGCCCATCCATTGAATTTGGTGGCAGACTAAACCACGAGGTGTTGTCCTTGCTTTCTTATTGAGTGAGACTAGTGCTAAAAATTAGCAAAGAGGATGCCAAAATATTTATCTTATTTCTGGGAGTGACTATCCAAGCAAATCGTGCATGCTGAAATCATTGTGAGTGCTAGGATTTCCAAGAGCAGTCACTGGATGCTCAGGATTTGTGCCTTGGAGGGAGCTTGGTCTTCTGCAGGTTGGCAGCAGAAAAGAAATTCATCCTGGTTTCAGGTGAGGTGTGAATTTGGGATGCAACAGGGGTGTAGCTCTCAGACCAGAGCTCAGAGGACTGCATTTTTATCTGAAGGCATCCGTCATTCAAAAGCAACATATTTACATCAGTGCTGGCTTGGACTGCAAGCATCAGGTTACAGCATCCAGGAACACTGGGAATGTGCCACTGCCAAGCACACAGAGAAGAGTCGGGTAAGTAACATGCTTACGGATCATTTTACTATATCAGCTCTCAAAATGTGACTTTGGGGTGGGGAAAGATAATACAGGGTGCTGCTGCTCCCTTGTAACTTCATGCACAATGAATTAAAGGGTTTGGCTTTGCTGCAGGCTGTGGTCAGGCTTCGAGCAGCATGCCTCTACCTGTGATGTTTAGTTGGAAGTGTTGCACCTTTTCGTGGCCTTGTGAAGGCAAAGGATGGAAAAAAAGCTCTTTAATCCCCTGTGGTGTTCCTGAAGGTGGAGAGGGAACAGGAATTGAGGTTCCGGTCATAATGGAAAATGCAGAGCGACACGAAGCTGTGCCTCTCCTTGATGCCAGAAGGAAGACATTAACAACATCTGCATGGAGAAAAAGGAAAGGAGAGGTGCTGAGGTCTGGGAGAGAGAAATGTGCCCTGGTAGTGCCATGGAGAGGAGTGGGGATTCACACTGCGTGCAGACTTCCCATATACTCCGAGGTATATGGGAGTATAGGAAACTGTATAGGCATATAGGAAGCGTTAAACCGCTTTTTTGGCCATCTGCAAATGGAATAGCAAGCTCACAGCAAGAAAGGGAGGACGGTAGGTTTTTTTGTTTGTTTGCTGTTTTTTTTGTTTGTTTTTGTTTTAAATTCCCCCAGTTAAAATCATGCCTGCTGTTCCTTGCAGCTAGTTTTGATGGCCTGCTGACCATCATTGATCAACATTTGGGTATCAGCGGCCAAACGAGGCAATTAGGAAAGAGCAGGAGTGTAAAAGCTGCAGCTTTCTCCCAGCCACAAATAGCAGCAGGCAGCTGATGGAGAAGGGTCTCGCTTCCCAGCAAGCGAGGTCCGAAGAGGTTGCTCTTAATTATCTCCTTGCTCCCAGCAGGAGAGATCAATGCAGCCCCATGTGCGATGCTTGTTTAGGAAGAATCGCATCGACTCCTGCAAGGCCCTTAGTGAAGGGGTTTTAATCAAGGCTGGAAGGGGACTTTGGAGATATGTCATTGGGCAGGTCAGGCTTGAGGGGTCCCAGGGACAGGTCTGATTCAGCTCTTCAGAAAACACGGTGATTTCTTTCCAATTCTTCAGACAAGAAAGAAACGTATTTAAACAACCAAACTTCCACTGATCCTCTTGAAGTGAAGCTGGACTGAAGGGACTTCTGCAGGACAGACACCTCTGTGGCTGTCCACCACGTGGTTGCTTTGCTGGCACCGTCTGCAGCTTGTCCTCGCTGGGGACCTGCTCCCTCAAAGAGCTTGTCCACGTGGCCTCAGGGCAGATTTTGGCTAAGAGCTCTGCTGATGGATGAGCATCACGATCAGGCTGGTTCGTTAGAAAACAAGACAGACTTCAGCAGCTGCTCGCTTCGGCAGATATGCCTCTGGTGCGCACACATGGAATGGATTTGGGAGGAAAGATGTCATTTTTATGACCCAGCTTTCCTGAATGCAGTCCTGGCTTTGCAGACAAAATAAGCTCCGTGGCAGGGTCCCCAGGCACGGCTCCAGCCCAAAGCTGCAAGTTAGCACAGATCTGCTCTCTCTCAATAGGATTTACCCATCACCTTCCACTTCCTAGCAGGAGTCACTGCCAGCAGTGCAGTGAAGGAGGACGTGTCGATGCAGCTTCCTCTCAAAGGCAGACTGAAAAAACAGTATAGGAAAATACACATCTAGAAATGGAGGAGAGGGAGGACGGCATCATGCTGAAAATCCACTTCCCTGCTCATTGACATCCTGCTGCTGGTCAGCCCCCAGGTTTTCTGCTGGTTGGGTGTGAAAAAAGTAGGTGGGTTTCTTGGGGATGCTTCCATCGTGCTCCCAGCACCCAGGGTGCCCAGCATTACTGCCCGGAGTTTTTGTAGGTTTTCCCCGGGAAGCATTTTGTAGAGCAACCCCATGTGAGGGGTGAGACAGGCTCTGCCAACCTCCTTAACCCCTGGGTTTTCTCATCTCCTTACTACCTGTTAGAAAAATAGACAGGACGGGGATTTTTTCCATCCCTCCAAACTTCCCCGGCGCTGACAGCGCGTGCTTTATGTTAGAGCCCCATTCAGCAAATTGCTTCCGTATGCAACCGTGGCGTCACAGGCTATTAAAAAGAATAATAGAGAAGCAACCGTGGGAAAAGGGCTGTAATATTTTCGACTCTCCTGGTGAGATCGCAACTCGGATGAGTGCTGAGCTAGGCTGTAGTGAGCCGTGAGCAGTGCCCTCGTTCTTTTTCTCATTGTATAGGCACATCCCTGCCTGCAGGCCGGTTTTTTAATGGTTTAATCCCGGGGTGTTCTGCAGCACCAAACAGCTCTTTTCTCATTTCTCATCGCAACTTGGGTGTGTGGCAACCCTGAGATCACCATCACGGGTGGGAACAGCTGCTCAGCACAGGGTAACTCCTGCCCAGAGCCCCCAGACACTGCATTTCTGCCCAAAATCAAGCCCATAAATCACTGCAGCTCGATCCCAGCATGTCTGTCTGCTGCTGTTGGATCTCTGTGTTTCGTCATCGGCTGCTGGCAAGCACCTCCTGCACGGTCACTTTGCTGAAGTCTGAGCCAAAAAATCTCCATTTGCCCTTAAGCTGCACGCTGGGTCTGCAGAGCTTACAAGGCAGCTGCACCCGATCGATCTGGAAAGCTGGAGCAGCACCCAAATTTTCACAAAGAGTTTTTCTAGAGTTTGAGCAGAAATTTAAGGCAGCCCGTGTTATTTCAGCTATAAATCAGGTCTGTGCCAGTGAGGCTGCAGAAAGGCATGGGATGATGACACCCAGAGTTCGTGCGTGTGTTTTGACTGCATCCTGATGAGGGAAATAAATTTTTTAAAAAATGAATCAATGCGTATACCCAGAAAAGTATTTGGCAACTAAAGCAAAACACTGCTTGGAGCTATTTGCATCTGACTAAGCATGGGTTTCAAACACACATGCAGACACAGTGCTCATAAAGCTTGGCATCTTTTAGGAAAAAAAAAAAAAAAAAAAGAAAAAAAAATTGTGCACAAAAGGGTGATATCTGCCCATGCACTACAGGCAGCTGTTTGTCCTGGTAGAGATTCTAGGGTGTGAGAAATGGAAAAAAAAAGAAAGGTCGGCTTGCCTATGTCATACTATTGTATGACATCTGTGTAAAAAGCCCTGTTTAAAAGCATGTTAAGGATCCCCCAGGTGGCGTTTTTGGCTTGTAGTGGGTACAAATGGCTGTAGCTGGTTGAGTACAGTGAGTACTGGATGGAAAGTTTCCAGAGCCCCCCAGAATGGGCATATGTTGGGATTCCTCTTCTTTTTTGTTTCTTTTTTCCTGCTTCATCTCTTGCAAAATTGTCCTTTGCCTCTCCACTGGCTGGAGTCAAAGCCAACCATCAGGCTCAAGAGCTGCACGTTGGTGAGGGGCTTTGGGGAAAAAACAGGCGGTTCCTGTACTTAGCAGTGCCTGTCTGGGAAAACCCAGCAAGCCGTGGGTATTTGGTTAATAGTTTGTTGTTGTTGTTGTTTGTCAAGAGTGGCATTTCTTTTTATTTCCTCTCATTTTAAGCCTACGACAGTAAGAACCGAACTGCCCATCCACCTTCTCCATGCCATGCCTTCTCCATGCCTTACAGCAAAGGTGAGATGCAAAGCACATCGATGGACCAGAGCTGCTTCACGCTTCAGGTATGGATACCTTCAAAATCATTTTCTGCATCTCAGTCAGCACCCAAACAGCCCAGGCTCTCCAGGCCAGACTCTTTTAAGAAAAAAATAAAAAATAAAAAAATATCAATTAATGTTTGTAGATGGCACCTATCAGAGTAGCATCACAGTAAATGCTATTAGCAAGTGGTTTCTGGGTCCTTTCACCCATGCAGAGACCAGACCCTCACCCCTGAGATGGTGATCCCTGGAGGGGTTTATCCAGAGAAACGGGGCAAAAAAGTGGCATTTTTTGCAGTTGGAAGCTCAGTTTGAAGAAATTTTTGTGTTGTTCCTGTGGCATTTTAATCTCTCATGCAAACAAGTCTGGCACTTCTTGCAGCAGCCAAAAGGGTCTGTGGTGGATTGGATGTCTGGGACTCGAAGGAAGTTGTTAGTGGGGTTGGTAACCAAAACTGAAATCCCATGTCGTGGCATATGCAGCTTTGTTGTACCCGACCTCCGTGTGAGTTGGCTTCCTTTTCTCCTGGGTGGAAAAAAAAAAAAAAAATAAATAAAAGGCCAAAAAAAAAAGCACCTTTCTTTTTTATAACTTCCAAAGAGCCTTTTCCTGCCAGCCCAAAACACAGAATTAGAGATTGCATTTTCCCTTCGCTTTTAGCACAGCTTGATGTGATTTTGCTTGCAGAGCCTGAGCCAAGAAGCTGGGGGAATTTGCTTTGTACCTCCCCAAAAGTGCCAGCCCGAGCCGTGAAACCTCGCTGTGCAGCAGGAGCGAACCAAAGCAAAGCAGCAGCACCGTGCTGATTCACCTTCCTGCTCCGTGCAAAAATCCTTTGAAATGGGAAATAATGGGGCGCTTCAGGGCTGAATCACCTCCTTCTGCTCCTCTGGAAGTGCCAGGGCTGTGTTTCCCCCCAGTCAAACACATGGGGGCTGGAGGCTTGGAAATGCACTTGCAGGATGATATTTATTGCTATTTCTCTGTTGGGTACAACCAGGTAAGGAGGAAAATTTGGACAATAGGAATATGCTAAAAAAAGCAGCAACACAAACACCCCCCATGACAACTTTTCTGAAACTGTGACTAATGCTTAATTTTTTTTTTTTAAGATGTCAGAATTATAAATTGAAAAGTAAAGCATAAATGGCTAAATAGTATGGCGGGCATGGGCCCTGCTTTTCTCACAGGAAAGGAGCAGAACTGAGGTAATCCAGGCCCGTTTGCAAAACAGCAGCTCAGCCCATGGAAAGGGCTAGGTTGGTGAAAAAATGTTGAACGAAAGTTTGAAATATAAAATGTGAAAATGAAGTAAATGCACTTAAACATCTGGATCCTCACGGTACTCGCTCAGCAAGCTTCCAGGTGCTCACTGGCAAGTCCAAGTGGGTCCTAAGCAGATGAGAGCCCCGCCAGGAGCAAGCCTGGCCTGGGGAAAAATGAAGTTGTTCTGCCTTAGCAGAGGTTGCAGGGAGGCACTTAGGGGCTGCGCGGCTTCCAGCAAGCCTCCTGCCACAGTGAGCAGCACTAATAATAATAATAATAAAGCAATAGCAAGAGGTAGCCCTGCCTCTTACTTTAATGGATCTTTTGGGGTGTTTTTGCTGCTGCTGGGGAGATGCAGCGCGCCCCCTCCAGCCCCGCACAGGCCTGTGATGCCGTGGTGGCAGGGCATGAGAGTTCCCACATCCTCCTGGTCTTGAAATTCATCACCCAATGGCTTTGTGCTGCCCTTGGTGCCGCTGCAGTTCCTCCTGCTGTCGCTGCAGCAGCTCTCACACAGCAAAGCGACCTCCCAGACTTTTAAATTGCAGCTAAACTTTTCGGTTTTTACCAACAAAAATCAAATTGGAGACAAACACTCCTGCATCGGGATATGAAGTGCTTTGCCCTAAAGCCATTTTGCACCATGCTCAGCGTGAGCTGGGGGAGCTGCGCAGCTCAGGGGTTGCTTTTTCCCCCTCTTTAAGCTCCAATTTCTCAGCATTAATGCGCCCTCCCCCTGGCTCTGCAATGTCGGAGCTGCCCGCTGGAGTTTCCTATTCCAGAGGCTTTCCCTGGGGCAAATCCTTTCTCTCCCATTCCTCCTCCTTTCCCCTTTGCCGGTGATGATGGTTAAAGGTGTCAGGATGTGAATAAAGGGAGGAGATGGGGGCTGCTGGTGGGAACACGAGACGGAGAACAGCAGTGGCAGGATCATCCCCCGAAATAAAACTTGCAGGGGAAGTCAGAGAGGAAACCGGGGATATTTTAAGGCTGTTGTCTGCTCGGAAACACCCTGCTGCCATCCCCTGCGGGCCTGGAGGATTTGGACCACATGAGATTGTGTGTAATTAGTGCCTCCTTGCGTTCTGGTTATTAGGTCGGGTAATTCTGAGCCGTCTCAAGGCTGTAGGTGAATGCTTAAAGCACCTCGCTGCTGGTCGCAAATATACATCACATGCAATGGGTCCAGGTACCAAAAACTCCCTGCATCCAGCCCCCGCTGCTGTTTCCAAAAAATTTGCCTCATGTTTTACCTGGGTTACTTCTTACCAGGTCTCCTACGTGCCTTCCTGGGATTGCTTTCTGTTTCGTCAAGTCACTGCTTGTTTTATCAGGGCTGCCTTGGGATTTACTGCAATTGCTGCGTGCTTTGATGGGGTGCTTGCCTGTCTTATCAGAATTATTGTGTATTTTGCCAAAGCCACTGCACATTTTACCAGGCTGCTGCCTGTTTTGCTGGGATCACTGCATATTTTGCTGGGGTTGCTGCATGTTTTACTGGGACTGCTGCACATTTTGCATCTGTTACCAGCTTGCTTAGCAGGATCACGGCATGCTTTGCCAGAGTCATTGCTTACTTCATCAGGATTTCTGCACATTTTTTTAGAATCACTGAACGTTTTACTGGGCTTGCTCCATACTTTACCAGCCTGCTGCATGCCCTGCCAGGTTTGCTGCATGTTTTAGCTGCAGGTATTTCCATAGCATAGGATTTTTTACCACGCCACTGCACGTTTTGCCAAATCGCTGTGATTTCCCAAGCCGTTTCCCGCGGATGCTGCGCACACCATCCCAACCTCCTCCCTGACCCCCCGGTGCCCCGATCTGCAAATGTGTTTAAAACAAACCCGAATCCCCCCTGCAGCCTCCGAATTGCTGAACGTGAGGCTGTGCTATCGCATTATTTTTTCCCAGCGTTCATGGAGCACCATGGCCCCAGCGGGGGGGCTCTGCCAGCTGCTCCCTCCCGAACATGCAGCCCCGGAGGGCTCGACAACATTTCCCAGCCCACAGGGACTGCTGGCAGGAAGCAATCTGGCAAACAACATGTTTAGAGGAGACTGATGTCTCGGAGCCGCTGAACCATTTAATTGCCAATAAATACAGCCCACGTGTAAATAATTACGGAGACCCGGAAAACTCTGTCGTCTTCTCTGAATGGAAGGAGCTGGAAGCCTGAAACCTCCCCGTGGCAAGTAGATGAATGAAGATTTCTTGTTAATATGTGAACAACGAGCATCAGGAAGCCTGCCTGGGTATCTGCTGATGTCGCTTTTGTAGGGCGATGGTCCCTGCTGGGGTGAGAAGGGTGAGGTTGTGCCCATGGATGCATTTCTGGGGATAAATCTTCAAAATTCATCCTTTTCCACCCATGGCCAGGTCGTGCTTTTTCCAGGCTCTTGTTACATCCCATCATGATTATTGCAATACCCTTTTTTATCATATTTATTGGGACAAAAGTATCTCAGCCCCAAACTTTGGACATTTGTAAGCATCACGTGCACACTGCCAACAAATAGAGCTGCTTTTTTCTCCTTTTTCAGGACACTTAAGAAAGCATTACCGGTGCTGGGTGGCTGGTGAGCTGACACCACCGCTTGTCACGTCCACACTGCTCTTGCATTGATTTCATCCATCTTTTAATTACTCTTAAATCTGACCTGTTTGGGCTGGCTGCAAGGAAGCAAGGTGGACTTTGGCAGGCTCTGGGGCTCAATTCTTCTTTTTCTTGTCTGCGTGTGTGTCAGGATGGGACCGTGACTATTGCCCCTAGTTTGTACCAGGATCACTGCTTGTGTTACCGTCCTTTAACCAGCAGCTTGTGCATCCCAGGGGGATCTCCATCCCCTAAGGTAACTCTGGAGGGTGCTTTCATCAAACTTGACCTCTTTTCCCATGAACTCACCTTATCCAGCAAGAGAGCTGTGTCCGTGTGTCTCCACCATGGGGACATCCCTGCTCCGGCCTTGTTCCTCCTCGCTGCGGGCTTTGGCGGTCTGCTGGGGATGGGGAACTATTCCTCCCAAAACAGGGATGGATGTCACTGAATTTTAGGTTGTTACAAGAGACAGGGACACCTGAAAGGGCTCTCCAAAGCCTTCAACAACAGAAGAAATAGGGACTCCAGAGCATATCTGGACAGGTTTGGACACACAGAGCTGAGCTGAGGCCACTTCCAGCTGCATATATGAAAGCTCAGAGCCAAGCACCTACACCAGAAAGGCCAAATTTTGGAGAGGGGAACTGCAGGATAGTGATATCATGGAGTAGCCACAGCAGAGCGCTCAGGGCCTTGGCAAAACCCCACACCCGGCTACATTTTGCGTGCTGAGGTAACCCCAACGCCCTTGGTGGACAAGGACGGGTGGCATCAGAAAGGGACCGCAAATTCCCGTTTCCACCTCGGAAGGAGCCACGTCAGTCCAGCAATTTGGCGTTTCCCCGGGGTTTAGGGGTTCCTATAGCAACAGAGCGCCGCTCGTGGCAGCTCTTCCCTTTCTGACAATAAAAGAGCGCTCACGCTCATTTTCTGAAATTAGTGCCAGTCACCCTGCACATTGCGGTGCCGCTTGCGTGTTGTCAGCATGGTTATACTAATCAGCAGCCAGTACATCTGCTGAAGCAAACCAGAGGCTGAAACGATTACCCCCTGCCTGGGGCCACAGCTGTAGGATGCGTGGAGCAGGATCTGTCCCCAAAACGTTACTGCCAGGTGTAGCAAACCAGGGCATGAAGGATGACCCCATCTCTGCTGCGATAAATGCAGGGCTTCCGTATCACCCCCGCAGAAGAAGTTCACTTTTGAAATGTGATGCAAGTGATGCTTGAGGTGTGGGTTTCTTTAGGGGAACGCTCCCAGCCCTGCTCCGTCCTTGGCTTGTGGCTGAGCCCTGGGTGGCAGTACCCAGATGGGAGTGCTTTGGGTGATGGGTCTGGGTGGTTTGGGGAATGGCACAAGGCTCTCACCACCAGCTCAGGGAAAAATGAAGAATTAAGTATGGTAAATGACAGCTTTTACTCTGAGAGAGGATTTGGTGACTGTGGAAAAAAAAAATAAGGAGCTTCTCACCATGTGCTAGGGGAGCTGAATGAACGGTAAGCTAACTGAATGAAAGGTAAACCGGGGTTTAAGAAATCTTCATTAATTTGCCACAGCAAGACGTTGCTCTGCTTAAAGGAATTAAAATGTGAGCTCTCAGAATCATCCTGTGATGAGCTAAGGAAGAGGAGATTTCGGGGGAATACAATGCGATGGAAACAAGTCCGTCCGTAAATCACGTTAAATAATTCGCTGCTGCTGAAGGATTTGGCAGGTCATCGAGTGGTAACGTCCACGTGGAGACGCTACGTTTGTCTGATCCAAATGGATCCAGGATATTTCCCTGCCTCCCTTTCGGTGTTATGGAGGGCAAATGGGATTCAGATGGCCTAAGCTGAGCAATAAAACAAACGGGGTTGTTTGGCAGCGTGCATGGACCAGGTGCCCACTGGAAACTGCCGCCTGCCGAGTCACCAGCAGTGTTTTCAGCTTCAGCCCTCAGAGGGCTTATCATCACAGGCTCATAGCTTTGAGTTAAACACATTTAAATTTGAGTTAAGCAAAATAATTATCCCAGCTCTTTGGAAATCAGGCTTCTAATCCCCGGCAGAAGCAGCAGGGGTGGGCAGGAGCAGGTGGAGGAAGTCCACGCGGAAAGGCAGCGGAAAAAGTTCAAGGAACAGAAATGGACTATATTAAGTATCACTTTATATGCTATGAAACGAAGGTGAGTGTTTGGATGCTGTGACACCAGGTAAGTGTTTTGCCTGAAAATGATAGGTTGAGCTTTACGGATGGGTAAAAATGGGCTGAGGTCCCAGAGCTGTAACAGGACCAAGGTGCTTCCAAATACGATGGGATGTCAAGCTCAAGCTCTGCATAAACAACAGGAAATTTTGGTAGAAAACAACTTTTAATGAAAATGTTCTGGCTAGCTCTGCAGGAGACACTCCCCTCCTCAGACAGGAGCTTGCCAGGAGAAACCCTGGTGCTTTCTGGAGCCCAGGGGTGCCCAAGAACATTGGGAGACACCAAGAGCACTTTGCACACCTTGAGTGCCACAAAGCACTTTTTTTTGCTGTAATTCCCTTCTTGCAGAAATGCCAAGTTCATCATTTCTAGCTAGCTGCCACTGAACTATTGGGTAGTATTGCACCAGCAGGTCGGCAGGACGGTGTGCAGTTAAAGCAAACTTGGTGTGCTCGGGGCAGTAGCTTCCAGGGGCTGAGCTAAGTGTCGAGGGCTCCCCTACTCAAGAAAGCCAGGCTGCTCCTGGTGGGCTCAATGTGCCATGTGTGCATATGCTGTTTATCAAAAAGCCTTTTATTTATTTATTTATTTTTTAACTGTGAAATGCCTTTTTTTTTTTTTCAATAAGTATTCACAAAGCTGAGTGTTACCGGAGTGCAAATTACTTTTTTTTTTTTTTTTTTAGTTTTTCACATTAGGTACCCCTGTACCACCACCTTTCATTCCTAAAAATACCTTTGTAGCAACCAAACCTCCTAATGTAGTCGGAATAGTACTGGAGGAACAGCTTTAAAAGGGACCTGCTGCTTGAAAGGATGGTTTTGAAAGAAAGTGTGGGTAAGAGCAGCTCCGACTGGGAGCTTTCCAAAATACCCAGCGGGACTGGAGATGGATTGGGCCACCCAATGAGCTGGAAGCACTGATGCTCACGCAGTGAGGAATACCCTCGTGATGCTAAAAATCCTTCTGATGGCAGCACGAGCAGTGAAACCACAGCACTAGCTCGGGTCTGAGGATGCCCCAGCAGTTTTTACCCAGCCACTGGCTCCGCAGGAGCCATGGCAAACACCACAGCGAGAGTGACTCAGCCGCGACAGTTAACAAATAATGAAATAAGGAGCACATAATAACTGCTTGTTTTGCTCGGTCCTCGGAGCACAATGCAAAACTCTTAGTGATAAATGTAAATAGCAGCGCTTAATGAGCAGGGCTCTGCATTCTTGCCTCTCGGCCACCCAGCCGCGCACGGTTGTTGCAGCCTGTGCTTTCAGGGTTGTTACCTCCTGCCAAAAATAGACTTGCCAATGGTTTGCATTAGGTCCTCTGGGCAGAAGACAGCAGAAGGTGATGTGGTTAAAGTGAAAACCTCTCCCTGCTGCTCTGCCCCGTTATCTGTTCGACTTTCAAATGAAGAGAAATGGGAGGTTTTTTGCCTGCATCAGATTGGTTTCAGACCTATGGGGTGAGCCAGGAGGGAAAAAAGCCCTCCTCCTTCCCCTTTCTCTGGTGGATGCTTTGGCTACACTCTTCTTTCTCCGGTGGCTTCACACCTCAGAGCCCTGCACACCATCTTCCCAGCCCTTGCCATGCAGCTGAGTCTTGTAGGAAGAAATCTGAGGAAATAACTGCTTCTCTGAAGTATTTAAAGTCCCTCTTTCTGCTTCCTCATTAGGAAAATTGCCCTCTGCCTGCTTCCTACAGCAGCCCCTCGGCCAAAGCTCCTTCGTGGGCTTCCCCATCTGCTACCAGGCTTCACCCAAGCACTACCAGTCACCAGCCAACTCCATCCTCTGGTCCTTCTGCCCGTCATCTGGAGCACAAGAGACACACACAGCTCTCCTTGCTCAGCAAAAGATGTTTTACAAAGCCATCGCCATATTTTAAGCTCTTATTTTCACACCCCAAGGCCATGTGGGATGGTCTTGTAGTGCAAGTTTTTAGACTTGGCCTTTTTGCTATAGCCCGTCACCATTTGGCTGTCCGGGAGCAAGCCTTTGTTCAGACCTCTGCATTTTGGAGCAGAGAGGTGATTTGGTCAAATCTCCCCTCTCTAGGGTCTGTCCAACTTGTTCTGGAGGTGGCTGGACCTTCTCTTCCTGAGCTCCTCCTGAGCTCCTAGAAATGCTCAGATCCCTTCAGCTGAGCCCTGGCAGCTCTCTTTTCTCTGCAGCAGAGCCATTAGCCTGCTATTACACCAGTGAGGGATAAAACACTTATTCCAGCTCCTGAAAATGTTAAGGCTTCAGTGTGAAGCCTTTTTGTCTGTCGAACAGTACAAATCACACGGAAATGAAAAAGCTGATAGCCATGTTTCTTTCTGCAGTTTTTGACAGAAGATTAATAAATCCAGTTCTTACTTCTTGATGAAGACCGGGCTCATTGACCACCCTGGGTGATGCCGTATTTGGTGCACCTGATTTCTTACCATTGCTTGGAGGTCTCCCTGGGTTAGAAAAGCAGAAAGAACTGGTTGTCGAGGTTTGTATGTGCTTGTAGCCGGCCATTGATGAACTACACCATGTGTTGCCTGTACCAGTTTGTCTAGGTCCCCTTTCCTCCCCAGCTTTAAGCTCCCAATTTCTTCTGCAGCTTTTCTGGGACACTGGGTACCGGTGGGAGCTGCTGTGATGGTTTCATTCATCAGGACTTCAGAAGCAGCGTTGCCTTCTCGTAGCTCACCCTGCCAATGCCAGATGCTGAAAATACATCACTGATAATAATTGATGGGAAAAGATGAAGTTTGAGATAGGGAAGGGAGATGTGTTAGCAGCAATTTGCTAAGTACATCGCTTGGTCTGCAAAAGTCGTTTCTTGTAATCCGGCAGTGACCTAGGGGATGGGGAGCTGGACTGTGCTTGTTCTTTAACATGCATTTCAGGAATGCCTAGCTCGGTGATCCCCAGAGGAAAAGTGACCCCGAGCAGCCCAGTGGCAGCGAAAAGGAGGAAAATTGCTGATGTAATGCTGGTTGAGAGGGCTCATCCCTCTGCATCCCTGCTCTGCAGCTCAACAACATCTGCTTAAATGCTTCTTAATAACCCAAGAAGGTTGCCTGGAGGGGACAGCCCAGGTGGGTGGGAGATGCCAGCCCAGCTGTGTGCGTTTCAGGGCCCAGCCTCCTGCCCGGCAGCATTCCCCAGGCTGCTGGTGCAGAAGGCAGCCTGTGCACAGCGTGACCCAGCCGGCATCCTGCACCAAAATGAATGACTCATTTGTTTTATTTATTTATTTTTTTTCTCCCGCGGGCTAAATGACTTCTTATTTCTGTAGAAGTGGGAGCACTCAGGTCTGCCAAGTCCCACAGGCTCCAGCAGGGAGCAAATTGCTGGAAGAGGAGCTTGACAGCCTGAAAGAGCTCAACACCAATTTGGCTGATGATGTCAGCTAAGCAGAAATGGGGCCAGCTGGCTCCTTTAGGGACGATCTACTGGAAACTCTGGCACTTTCACTGCCTGAGCCTCTCACTTAGGACCCTCTCAACTGAAGACTGTAAAGGGAAGCAAAGTGTTGTCATTTATATATGACTCTTCCCTCTTTACCTCTGCTAGACAGGGAAAAAGGACTCCAAGAAGCACATGCCCGAGGAGCGAGCATCCTGGCTGGTGCTGCAGGTGAAGTGAAGGCAGGACCTGGGGCTGTGACCTCCCTTGGTCAGGATGAAGATGTGCGAAGCCATGAATGTTTCTTTCTGGCAGAGCAAAATGATTCTTTAAATCCCAAACGACGAGGGAACAGCCCTCCCCACTGGTGGAGCCCCAGCAAGAAGTCCTCAATGCCAAGACGGACCCTTTCCTGGACCTCTGTCATCTTTGGGCTCTTTGGGGCTCTCCATGGCCCTGCTGCTGTCCCAAAGTGGATACTATCCCAAAATTAAGGCATAGGGACCAGTGAGGCCTGCAAAAACCATATGTGCCTCTCAAAAAAGCAGCAGGAAGTCCCACTGTTGAACCTGCTGACTGTCCTGGGGGACACCAGCAAGTGGCTGGGACCAGACTGCTGCTAATTAGGGTCAACCACGCGCATCCTCGCATAAACAGCATGCACAGGTGATTCATTTTTAGAAAAAAAAAACACATCAATAATTATTTCTGCAGTAAGTGCTCGCCTCAGGTATTGCCAGGCGCCACAAAAGGCAGCAAACCGCTGGGGTCTGACAGCACCATGCTAACCTGGATGGTGGTTTGAGCCAGAACAAAGCGTGGTCTGCTCATGTCTGGACAAGGCTCTTGTGGAACCTCTTCACCTCTATTGTCTGATCATTTTGCAGCAATTCCCATCTCTGTAATAGCTTAATGTAGCAGGGATGGGTATATTTTGATTTTCTGAAATCAGCGTAAGAAAGGCAAAAGCAAGGGGTCATCTTATCAGCCCTCCCACTGCCCCATCACAAACTACTTCTCCTTCAAGGTGAACCATCTGGTCGTTTCAACCATCAGAATTCTCCATTTACTTCTGCTGAGCCCTGGGAAAGCACCAGCCACCAAGGAACAACACTAGGGCACCTCCATCACCCCAGAACATGCATACCCTGCTTCGGCTGCCCCATCACCTGGCTGTTTTGGTGTCCAGGGGAATGTTACAGCCCTACTCCCTATCTTCTGACCTTTTCCCACCTGGCCACTGTGCTGTTCCCCTGCTGCAGTAACAGGAAACGGCCAAAGGTAAATAGCGGCCACCGAGAAGAGCATTTCCAAAGAGCATGACATTAAGAAGTGTGTAAATTTGCTGCCTGGCACGTAGCCAGGGAAGTCTGGCCACAATCTCTGGGCCTCCTCAGGGGAACCTTTGCACAGGAGTTATTTCTGCACCATTCGTTGCTCATGGCTAATAAGAAAGCCAAGCTGGAGCTCATAACTACAATAATTCTTTAATATAAGACAACAGCTAAACCAACAGACATCAAAGAAGAAAGCTTGGGCAGGAAGGAGAGGGATCAGCATGTCTTTATCTCAGTCTGGTTGCTAACACTCTCCTGCAGACACTGGATTTGAACCAAACTCCATGGGAAGAAGAGGAGTGATATTAAAACTTGGGCTCCAAAATGTCCAAATTCCCCCCTCTGCTCTCCAGACTTGCTCCCTCATTCCTTAATTTCTATAGTATCTATAACCTCCTGTGGACAAGAGCTCTCTCATTCCCTCCTTATAGGTCTACATGAATTTCCCTTCTGCTGCTGTTTAACAATCCTTTTGGATTTCAAAATATTTGAGTGGGTTTGTGAATAAAGAGACCCCTATGGAAGGTGAATGGGACAAGAACTGCTTACCTACAAAGGGGAAAAAAAAAAAAATTGCTAATCTGCAGTAATTGTTTTTGTTTGTTTGTTTGTTTTACCCAGAAGACATAAAAATAAGCCTGTATGTATGTGTTGCAAAGCTACCTTGTTAGCTGAGACTAAGACTTAAATAGAAAAATGGGCACAGTTTGTACAGCCGATGAAATTTTCACGTACAACCAAGTGGTTTGAAACGTGAGAGCTGTTTTGCAAGACCTGCCAAGGAAATCAGAAATGAAGGGATCCCAGGCTAGATTTGTAATGTTATTCCTAACTAACCAGGAAACAATACTATGAAAACAAATGAACATTTCCTAAGCATTTTCCAGCCAAGTTCTTCCACGACCCCAGTTCAGCAGAGGGGGTTCTCTTTTAGTGGCTGTCAGCTGCAATTGCACTCATCACTGATGACATCAAGGCAGAACAAACACAGCAAGGTAAAACTAGTGGAAAATTACCGGGCTAATTTTGTTTGCTGTGCCTGATTGGAAGACAAAGGAGGAAATTTCAAAGAAGCGATTCAGTACACATGTAAAAAAATATCAGCAATCCCTCATGTACATTTATAACTAATGCTACGTCTCGATTTATTCTGAAAGGAAGGATAAAGGATTTCATCATTTGCTGCTGTGGGAGAAAACTGAATGGTAATCAAATAATGGCAGTAGTACCTTGCATGTATGTAAGCTCTTTCAAATGATAATCGTTCAAGTGCTTTGTAAAGAACAAATAAATATTGTCTTTCTCTTAGAGCTATAGATATCTAAACAGACTGAGGCGGAATGACCTGGGCCCTTGTTGTTAAATCCCTCTGTAGATTTGTCTTTAATATTTTCCCCTTTGGTGATCTCTGATAAGAACTTGGTGGTGGTATCCTTCGGTTTAGGAAAGTTCTGCATCTTTCCTAACAGCCCAAAGCTGAGAGCGCTGAGATATGGGTGTGCTTGGGGAGGCTGCAGAGGATGCATGGTTGCTTTTCCCTGCAGGACATGGGGACAGCCCTGCCCAGAGGCAATGCTGGGGGCTGCGTTCGAGGACAAGGCTTGTGGGGTTTTTTTTGTGATGGTGGTCCTTGGAGGTGCCCTCAAACCACTCAGTCTGGGAAGCATCAGCATGCTGATGGTGGTGGAAGGAGCCACCATGCCACCAGAGATGGAGGGATGGAGGGGGGGCGGGCACAGGGGACCAGAACAGGCCAGCTCAAAATAGGCAGGCTAAAGTCATGTGCCTGGAGTATCAAAATCACTGATTATAATCAATTTAAGGAGGATCACATGAGCAAAGGCACATGGCAATCCACGCAAACACGGTATTACCAGTTTCCAAGTCACCGACAACTCAAAGCAAGTGGTCTCAGACGTTCCTGGGACGTATTCCAGTAGGTGGGTGAGCTATAAACTGCCAACCCTCACCAGAGCAAGGATAATCAGGTCTCTAAATACCTGTCTGTAATATGCTGGGAAGGACTGTGAGGGTTTCAGTCCTAGGAGCATTTGTTAGAGGTGCCACGCTGCCAGCACTGAAATGTCTTGGGGTTAACAGGAATAATTTCATAAATCAAAAATAATTTCCTCAGCTGAAAAGCGGATCATCTTGTATCTCATCTTGACAGTAAAAAAATAAAAAATAAAAAATAAAAAAAGGATTAATCTCAGAGCTGGAAATTAATTGTAGCTCAGATATGTGCAGCCAAAACTGATTGGACAACTGTAATGTGCAAAGACCCCAACCCAGGCGTCCTTATCAGTTTTAACAAATCATCTGATAAAATATTAAGCAACATGAGAACAGTTGCAGATGGCCGATGAAGAATCTTCATCCTGGAGGTCATACCCTATATTCAAGACTTTCATACTAATAAAAATTAAAATTAAAATTAAAAATAAAAACTTTGTCTACATTTTGGGTAGTTTAGTATCTCTTCAGCTTATGGCAACAGGCTGTCACAAGGCTATTTGTGGGTTGCAGTTGAGACCAAGAGCAATACTAAGCTGGCAAGATCACTGGGTTATCAACCATATTTTAGGTGACAAGATAGTTTGTGAGGAGAAAATATGTTTAAGCAAAATATTCAACAACAGACTTAATAATGGAAGATGGTTCAACAAAATTGCCCTGTTTATAGCTGCCAATTCCTGGTAGAACAAGCTAAGAGGATCCTGTTGAGGAAAGCTCCACAGAGTCAGCCTTCAAACATATTTTATCACTGATTTGTCTAATTTACTTTCATTAAGTGAACAAATTGTGTTCTTCTTTATATATCCAGTTTCTTTGAATCAGAGACTGTGGTTCCTGAATTTGTGGAGTGGTTCTGAATTTATTCTCAGAAGACACTCGGGTTTTAGCTCACACTTGCAAAACAGTATTTTCCCATTTCCTGCACGTAATTTGGGGAGATGAGCAAAACAACTCAAGGGGGGAAACACGGGGGTGGGGATTTGTTCTCCTGGCATTTGAGAATGACAAATTCTAGTCAAGCATTAAAATATGGACAAGGAAACCTTGTATTCTTTGTAGATTGGTTCCCCAGAACTGTTTTTTGTTTGTTTGTTTGTTTGTTTTGTTTATTTTTAAATGGTCTTGGAGACATGAGTTATTTCAGATTATAGGAATATATAAAAGAGGCTGAAAGGGAGAGAGAGGAAGAAATCACAGAGGCAACCCTGCCTTGGGCCACCACGATGGATGGTGGGGATCCTCTTTCAAAGCTGCCCGTTAGTGCCTCTGAGACCCAGATGGAAAAAAGGGGGGGGGGGAGGGGGGGGAGGAGAAAAAAAAAAGAGACAAGAGGAGTTAATTAGGGCAATTCAAGGGGTTTTAATTAAGGGTGAGGTAACAGAGCTTGTGATGAGAGGAAATTAAGAAAGAAAAAATCGACAGTGGATAACAGCTTCTGATTTCCTATGGTGCTGTTGCTTTGAGGGAGGACTAACAGCCTAAGGCAAGTAGTAAAAATGCCATCCTTTTAGGTCAATTAAAGCTAAGTTGGACAAAATAGTAGGAAATTAGATGAATCTGAATCGGGGGGGGGCCGGGGGGGGGGGGGTGAGGGGAGAGGGATTAGGATCCTGCCCCCATTCTCTCAGTTTTCGAGACTTGAAGATAGGTACAGACCTAAATTTTGTCTGTTTACAGCTATAAAACAGAGAATCTGCCAACTCTGCCCATTTAGTAAATGCCTCTAATGCAACCTTGATTTTGGAAGAGGCTTGATTTGGCTTGGAATCTGCAGGGATTTTCATCAGTTGGTGAAAATAAGCAAAAAGGACCAGGGTCCTGCAGAAGAAGGACCTCTTTGTTTTATTTGTCTTCTCTTGGGCAAAAAGTGGAATTTTCTGTCTGTTTGTCTGTCTGTCTTTCTTCACATAAATAATTTGAAAGGAATTGACCTTCATTTCTCAGCATCCTTTGGGAAGAAATGGGTTTGCATCTCAGGCCACATCCTCATCCCCTGAGTATGATGGTGCATAGAACAGCAAACCTTGTATGGTCTCCAAAAGACACAAAAACTGATTCTTCAGTACTCTTGAGCGTGTGGGGATGTACTGGCGCCCCTTCAGGGGACACCATGGGTGCAGAGGTGAGCTCACAGCAGCCACCCATGATCCTATGGACTACAACAGCTTTGTTAACCCCCAGATCCTCAGCGAGACCTTGGGCAGAGCAAGCCTGTGCCATAGACCCACACATGGACCAAAAGCATTTTTCCCCACTCGCACAAACCCATCGCTGTAGGAAATCCCTCTGCTCCCTTAACACCCTCTTCCTGAGATTTTGCAGGTCTTTTCCCACTGCAAGACCAGCTCCATTTCTGTCCAGCTGGCTAAGAGTTAAGAGGGAGAAATCCCTACAGCTTTCCAGGGCAGTAGGATCAGGAAATAAGGGCTGACGCTGGAGTGAATTGCTTGTTTAAGACTTTATATGGCATATGCTGAGACTCTTTAGTTTGTGTTCTCTGTATCTTTAGCCAAAGGTCAAAAAGATTTCACTTTTGTGGCTCTTGTTTGCTGTGAGACTAAGCAAGAGGAGAGCCTTGCTCATAAAGCCCTGAACGCTGTTCAGTACTATGCACTGATAATGTTCTCCAGACCGCTTCATCTCATGGGGGGAAGAAATCTGTATAAAGTCCAGAAAAGCTTCTTCCTGCCTTGAAACGTGCAGCAGCAAGACCAGGTAGGCACCCATCGAGGAACAGATGGTCCAGCCTTATCCATCCCAAGGTGGCTTTGACTTGGGGAACATGTACTTGCTTTGGGGGCAGGCCCTACAGCCCCAGGGGGACCCAAAACTCACCCCCAGCTTGATTAAAACAGCCTCTTCTTGATCTGTTTGTCTTGAAAGAAGACAGGCAGCAGGCGTGCCTGGGCTTTGCTAGCAGGAGCTTGGCATCCGAAGAACTGGGCAGCAGGGATGCACAGAGCCCGGGCTGGGCATGGGGGAGAAAATCCTCCCCGCTGGTTCTCACGGCACGTAATGAGGCGGAAAGGTCACTGAAAGGTTTAGCTCAACTCGTAAGTGAAACGGGGATTTGGGGATTTCCGTGCGGTATTTAGCACGGGGAAAACCTCCTCCTTGCGGCAGCTCTGCGAGCCAAAGCAGAGAGCGGGGACGGCGGCTGCAGCCAGCCCAGGTGGA
>CM021701.1:29789673-29957899 GCA_011074415.1 Stictonetta naevosa
AGCACTATGGTGTTTTTTTTAAAGTTATTTACTTTTTCACATTTTTTAAGGATTGATGTGTTGTTTTTTTTTTCCTCCCAGGCTCTGAATCCTTTTTTTTTTTCAAGCTGCATGGCAGAACAAAGCAATCCCCGCCACGGAGGAGCACAGCCGCACGGAGCAGCGCGTGCCTGCTTGCGATGGGCTTTGCTGCAAAGGAGTCAGAAAATCCAAGATGAAAAGGCCCATTTGCATTTCTATTTGTGCCGTTTGATGTTGGCTACCGAGTACAACTGGAACAAGCAGCACTTTAAATAATCTAGAAAAAACTATCTAGCATCCTGAGAGCTCGTGGAGTTAGCCCTTTTTTTTTTTTTTTTTTTCTGTTGATTCATAGGCAGCTCTGTGCTTGGTAGAGAAACCGTGATGGCAGCGTCACTAAGAGCTCAGGTGAGCAAAGCAGCGCTAACTGCCCGGAGAACATGAGCCCAGCAGATAATCCGTCCGTCTGTCCGTCCTCCTCCTGGCTCCGTGCTTCTCCTCTCCCAAGGAAACACAACCCACACAGCTGAAATCAGAGCAGCCAAGCAGCTTGAGTGAGCTGAAAGCCCGGGGAGGAAATGTGATTATTGTGAAAAACATTAACTAAAGATGATCATGAGCACTTTGCTGAGTCTCCCTGGATTCACCCCTGCCCAGGGCTTCCTCTGAGCCTGTGCTCAGCAGCACGATTCGCACTCAGCTGGGAAACACGAGCACTCTGTGATGGAAGGGGTGACTTAATCACTTTTGCATACCTTTTTTTTTTCTTTCTTTCTTTTTTTTTTTTCCCCCTGAGTTAATTAAAAGTAGAAGTGCTCATATCAAGCACAGTGCCTCTATGAGCACCACGTGCTCTTCAGCAACATGTGGACAAGCAGGACTTAGCGCGCTGGCCCAATTTAGTGCAGAGTTACCAGCGACACCCATTTTTCCACCAAAACTGCAAGATTCTGAAATGCTTTTAGTAACTCCAGGCCATTTTAGTGCCTTCCCAAGGCCTCCACCAAAAAGCCAAATGGAGAAAAAGCTCTGTACCCATCTCACTGCCCTTAGAAGCTCAGAGCCCCTCTTGGTGCTGCAGAGCACGGGAGACTTTAAAGCAATGCTGGCTCCAGGGAAGCTGTCTGGAATTGGACCCACTGAATAGGAAACCCCCATAGTTCAGCCCTGAAAACATCCACCTTACATGTACCAGCATAAAAGCTAGCTTTTAAGCTTCATTACCCTTTTCTTTGTTAGGTTTTGTGCTGCCTGCTGGCATTCTCATCCTGGTACCAGTTAGGTTTTTAAGTCCCTGATGAGCAGGTTTATTACATGAGGATACGCCTGGAGACTTGGGGGTTTTGTGCCTTTTCTTGTAATGCTGGGACTTCTCCCAGCATGAAGGGAAGTGGCTCAGAGGCTGCCCTTGCCTGTGAGACCAATTATTTTCTATTGCAAAATTTCAGGCGGATACAGGATATCTGTGGTGCTGCGGTGAGAAATCAAAGCGAGCAAAAACACATCATGAGTCATTACCTTGTAAATGAAAAAAAAATAATAATTAAATTAAAATAAAATAAAATAAATAGAATACAGAGCTGTTTCTTGGCAGAGCTCTCCCCAAACCTCAGGCTGCCCTGGTGCTCCAGCCCTGATCAGCGGCTGACCCCTGAGCAGCAGCCAGCGATGGTGGCAGAGAAAAACATGTCCAGATTGATTGGTTTCCTGCGATGTGATCAAGTTGCGTTCAAGGAGAGCAACTGCAGGCCTTATTTTTTGGGGATTTGAATCAATAGAAACACACAGTCTGAGCTTTTTAAGCCTTTATTAGAGGAAGGGACAAGCAGTGCTCCGGGCTTGCTCTGCTTCGCTCCTCCAGCATGAGCAGTTCTGGCCTCTGCTCCTGAGCACGTAGCCACGGGAAAGCTGCGAGAAGCAAACGGGGTGAGTGGCATTGCGTTTGGTGGGTCCCCATCTCAGCCAGCTGAACACACAGTGATGTGCCAGGATGGCCATTAGGACTGTCATCCAGAGGTGAGGACCTGCCAGCTGGTGGCTTTGAAGTCCTATCCCTGGCCGTGAAGAGCAATGGGAGATTGGCAGCTTGGCCCCATGGAGTATAGCAGTGGATGGTGGCACAAAGGCATTGCCTTAGGTGGCCTGCAGCAGTTGTGACCCTGAAACTCAGGGCTCATGGTGAGCATCCCTGGAGGTGTGCAAGGCCAGGTTGGGCAAGACCCTGGGCAACCTGATCTAGTGGCATCCCTGCCATGGCAGGGGGTTGGAACTGGGTGGGCTTTGAGGTCCCTTCCAACCAGAGCCATTCTGTGATTCTATGCTGGTGTGCTTGGGCTGCTGTCTCCAAGCGATTCCTCATGGGAAATCAAGAGGTTAAAGCTGAGCTGGCCAACAAAGAGATGCTGCCTTCTTGCTGTGCTGCTTGCACAGCCCTGGCTGATGGACCACAGATGTGCAAAGCATCTGGAGACACCAAGAAGAGTCCAACCTGCCCTTTATCCAGCAGTTTCTGGGTTACAGCAGTCCATCACAAGGATTCCCACTGCCATCCAAGGGGCATGAACATGGATTTACATGGTCTTAAACTACTCTGAGCAGGGTTTAAAACTTCTTCCCCAGCAAGCACACAAACTGACATTGTACTCACCAACCACCCCATTCCCTTGAGCCCTACCTGTCTATGAAGAACTGCCCAAAGTTTACCTCTGCCTTGTTTGGCTGCACGCTGATGACTTGAGAAATGGGGACCTCCAAGCAAGGTTACACTGATGACTCCTTCAGAAGGACAAGTAGATTATGGAAGTCTTCCCACCGTTCAAAACTAGCCATCTGCTACAGGTAACCGCATGCACCCACACGTTCACCGACAGAAAAATGCATGCTTCTGGCTGTATATTGCCCTTTCACCAATGGACTGCAATTTAAATGAAAAAAAAAAATGCACAGCTATTTAACTGCTACCTGCGAGAGCTGGTGCTCCTCCAGAGGTAGAAAATGCTATCTGTTGCTTAGGAACAATCTTTATCCCACAAAATGAAGACGTGCAGCCCAAAGACTTGTTTAAATGCACCCAATGTGTGTTAAATGCACCCAATGCCCTGCTGAGAAGCTAACCCCCCCCCCCCCCCCGAATACACCATGAGGAAAGGTCTTTGTGCTGGATGCAACACCAGCCACCTACTATAGCCAGCTGTGATTGGAGATACAAGGTATAGACCCTGTACCCAGCCGCACTGCATGACCCAGCACTTCATCCTTGGCACATGGAGCAAGGGCAAATGTTGAGGCAGACTCTGGATGTGTTGATGTGTAAGCATTTCTGAAAACCGAGGCTTAGAGCACTATATCAGACTGGTTGTGTGTCCAGTCTTTCATCTGGCTATACGTACGTTGTTCTGTTCCAACAGGCAAGCAACCACTATTTCATTGACACTTGCTTCTCTCTAGCTGTGCAGCATGGAAACACCTACCCGAGGTCCTGTGTGTCTGCACAAGAGCTAGCTGGCAAGTCCTGCTCAGGACTGCTCCACCTTTGCGTAGCTGTGGTGGTTGTTGTTGCACCATTTTGCTTTGCTGCCAAGAAGAAAACATCCTTGAGCTGCTCAGGGGAGCTGCTCCTCGAAGACACCCACCCCATCTGCTGCTTGCCTTGTGCTTGCTCCTTGTCAGGCACAAGAGACCTTCTGGGAACAGCAACAAACCACCACAACCAGCTCCTATGTCCAGCCTAAAGCAAAGTGCACATCAGGTCTGAGAGCAAGTCTTTTGGGGAACTTCAGCTAAGAGAACCTGGTTTGCAAAGCTATCTTATCCGAGACCCCAGCTGGAGCATCTGCCAGTGTGGAGCAGGTGTTGAATCGTGAGGCCTTGCAGGACACGATGCTGGAGCTCTTCTTCTTGCGGTAGAAGTAGCTGCTGAGGTGGAAGCGGAACTTGTCGTGGAGGGAGGCATAGATGAAGGGGTTGTAGCAGGCAGAGCTCATGGCGATCAAGTGGCACGAGACCTGGATGACGTTCACGTACCTCTTGTCCAAGATGGTGAACTCCTCGTCGATGTCTCTGATGAAGTTCACCACCTGGAGGGGCAGCCAGCAGATTGCAAAGCACACCACCGAGATGGTGAGCACCCGGAAGGTTTTCTGCTTTGTTTTGGTCCATTTGTCTTGGCAGGGGTAGGCAGCACCCGGGATGTTCCTCCTCCGCAGGTGGTAGGTAATGGCACAGAAGGAGACCGACACAGCCAACAGTGGGAGCATGTAGGACAGGAGGAGCATCAAGCACGAGTACAGCAGCCGCTCCCTCTCCTCATGCTTCCAAAACTCTTCGCAGATGATCATGTCATGGCCAATGGTGTTGAGATCCAAGTACTGGGTGTGCAGGGAGGTGGGGACGGAGGCCATGATGGAGAGCAACCAGATGCAGGCCACGATGCAGACGCAGGACTTGCGGCTGATCCTCCGGCGGATGGGGTACGCCACAACAACGTACCGGTCGACAGCGATGGCAGTGAGGGACAGCACTGAGACGAAGACGGTGGTGGCCTGCATCAAGGTGACGAAGTAGCACATGAACATCCCAAAGAGCCAGCCCCGCACCTCAAAGGCGTAGGAGACAGTCAGTGGGACACAGGCCAGGCACATGATGAAGTCGGCTGCGGCCAGGTTCCCTATCAGGAAATTGGTGGTGCAGTGCAGCTTCTTGGTGAGGGCGATGAGGAGGATGAGGAAGAGGTTCCCCGTGCACGCCACAGCCACCAGTGTGGCGTAGAGCGGGATGAAGAGCGGTTTGAGCTCCAGGAGGAGGTCAAGGCCGGTGAAGAGAGGGGCTGAGCCATTCTGCCAGGAGTTATTCGGGAGCTGGCTGTGAGCCATGCTGAGGTGGGACCAGCTCTGCTTCTCCTCCCTGCCTTGGAGCCGGGCAGAGACCAGACAATTAGCCCTGAACAGGAAAGAAAAGTGCTGGGGTTCTTCTACCCAGAAGAACCAAGGTCTGTCCCCAAGGTCTAGGTCCTCTTTACCAGCCCCCACCAACAGTGATTTTTTTTTTTTTTTTTTTTTAGCAAACAGGGGCAGACACATCCAAGCTTTAGTGTGGGGAAAACGGGAACTTGGCTAGGAAGAGGTTAAACAGTGGCTTCTGCAGGGAGCTGCCAGCCTGGGGGAATCATCGGCTCGGGATGCTGCATGGAAAGTAGTCTGGAGCTGTGCTGACATGCAGCGGGAAGGGGGGGGGGCTCCCGCATTTTTTTTTTATGGCCCCCCCCCCCCCCCCCCACACAGGAGGGAGGTTGCCTCCCTCTCCCCCATCCCCCTATCTCTTTCCCTTGGGTATTTCCCCCAGGAAAATTGGGTATTTCGCCCATTGCCTTCCCACTGCTGCTCTGGCTGAGATGTCTCACAGCATCCCGCTTGCTCTGACCCCCCATGCTCAGTCCTCCCTCTCGCCCTTTCCCCATCACTTTGGCTAATTACCTGTGGCACTTTGTCTTCTCCTTCCCCAGGTTGCTTTCTCCTTGCAGCGAAGGCAGCGGGATGGAGCATGTGGCTGCTGTCCCCACAGCTCCAAAAAACTCCTGACAGCAGCACAAGGGGGGGGGGGGGGGGGGGGAGGCAAAAAAAAAAATAGCAGAAAGTGCAGGAAAATGCAGAATTAACCCCCAGAAGCCCACACCGTCAAATTTACCTTTCTGTCCCCCTCACCGGGTCCTGAAAAAATCTCCTTACCCCTTGTGGATGGTCAAAATGGTATTAATTAAATAACCAATCAGAGTTTACTGAGAGATATTATAGTTTTCTACTTCACGCTGCAAGCAATGTAGCGCTGGGTCTGCACGCCCTGCCCTGGAAAACAAAATCTGGATGGAAAGTAGAAGCAAACCTGGCGATGGACCGAAAGAATAAAATATTCTTTTTGTTCCCTTAAGGAGGTGGGAGTCGAGTCCGCTCTCGATCCCCACTCCGGAGCTCACTCACCGCTCGCGATCCGCCTGGGCAGGCACAGGGAGCTCCTCCGGGACCCCACCGTTCCCCAGTTGTCCCAGCCAAGATGGGGCAGGGGGTTTCGTTCAGGGGCTGATGTCCACCGCAAGACCTCCGTCCGCTGCCATCCCCGATCTCGCCCCTTATTTTTGCGGCGATGTGGTGCCGGAGCAGCGGGATTAAAAGCCGGGGAGGAGCACGGCGTTCCCACCCGCGGGGTGGGTATTCCTGGTACGCGTGGGGACGGCCTGCTCGCCCCCCCCCAGGCTGTGGGGAGAGGAGGGTCTGACCATGGGAAGGGGGGAGTGGGGTGGGTGGGCACAGGACCACGCGGAGCTCCCCGACGGGACCCCCGGCTGGGGGAGAGGGAGGGAGGGAGGGGGGCGAGGGTGGCCGTGGGGCAGGGGTGGGCCTGCTGTGGGGTGATGGACACCCATCTGTGGGGTGAGGGTGGTATTGGTGTGGGGGGAGGGTGGTCGTGGTGTGGGGTGATGGACACCTAGATGTGGGGTGCGGGCAGGGTGAGGTGGGGGCGGTCCTGCCATGGGGTGGTGGGCACCTAAACGTGGTGTTATGGGCATCCAACTGTGGGATGAGTATGGCCCAGCCATGGGGCAAGGACAGCTGTAGGATGATGGACACCAAATCACGGGGTAAGAATGACCCAGTCACAGGGTGAGAGCAGTCATGGGGTGATGCGGGGTGACGGCAGCTATGGAGTAAGGGTGGCCCAGCCATGGGTCAGTGGACACCCAGCCATGGTGTGATGGGCACCCAACCATGGAGTAAGGATGTCCCAGCCCTGGGGTGAGGGCAGCCATGGGGTGAGGGTGGCTATGGGGTGATGGCAGCCATGAGGCGATGGATGCCCAGCCACGGGGCAAGGATAACTGTGGGATGATGACACCCAGCAGTGAGGACAAGGACAGCCCAACCATGGGCCAAGGGCAGCTGTGGAGTGACAGCAGCCCAGCCATGGGTCAAGGGATGCCCAACTGTGGCACATATGCCAGCAAAGGGTGCAAATACAATAAAATAAAGCAGAATTGCTGCAAGTTTGGGTCATATCAGTACAAATGGGAGTCAAGGACTGTCAGCATGTGATGATTTTTCTTCCCACTGAAGCACCAACTTTCACCAGGCACACTTTGGGTCACCTCTCATCACAGAGCCGTGGCTGCACACACCAGAAGTAGGTGACATGCACGATCCACGGGCCTTTTACCTTCAAGGTAACTTCAATATTGACATTTTTAAGAACGTGAAGAAAAAGCTTCATCACTAAAATGCCCTTTGCACAAACACTTGAAAAAAGCTTCTGCAATGTGTTTTGAGTCATGCAAGAAGCAGGACTGGATTTAGATAGCTTGACTCTTCCCTACTGTTTGTGTTTACAAACAACACAAATACCTTTTTTAAAAAATAAGCCTGAATCTGTTCATCCTTAGAATGAGTTAGGCTAGTTTTAAACAGGTATGCTTCAGGGAAATTTGGGCTTTTCCTTCCCTTCTTATTCCTTAGCTTCGCATTAATACCTTGGGGTATTGAGAGAGCAGCCTCTTCCTCCATCTTCTGCTATTCTGGATTTGGGGATAAGTAGCTACTAAAACACTACTACAGACAAGCTAAGGTTTTTATTAAAGTGATGGAAGTGGTTGCAGCATTTTTAAGCCATGAGCCGCTGTAAACAATCTTCTTCATCTCCTGTTTTGGTCTCTCTGTTTTCTTCTGTGGGGGAAAAAAGCTTATTTTATGTTAGACACACTCTGTGAGGGTATGGAATGGCAGGAGGGCACTTCTGTGTGGTATTGATTTCCACCCACATCCATTCACTTTGGGTTTTGTGTTTTGGATTTGAAGAGAGACGGGTGCATGGCCACAGGATATCACCCAGCCACAATCAGTTGGTATTTAAAAAATAAAAATTCGGGATTAAAGGCTAGCATGATCCACATGGCTGGAATCACGACCATTATTCCTCTCCTAAATCCATTCTATGCCTAAGCAATTTGCTATACAGAGTATAGCTCAGGTTGGAGGTGTAGGCACAGCTTTGAAGCAGGGTTGAAGCTATTTTAATGAGATTTCCCTTTTTGTCACTGATTTTACCTTCCTTTGGCAGGTTTGAGGCCGCACAGGTGTGCACTGTGCTCAGATATTGAGATTAAACCCAGGGGAGCTGCAGAGGAGCCAGGGCTGAGGCTACAGCTGTGGCAAAATCAGGCAAAGGTGCTGGGGCAGATGGAGTCAATTCTCCTGGTAGATATAAAAGGTCACAGCAGAGATGACTTGGTTTTATTTGATATTTTTTTTGAGGGAATTAGCCAAGTTAAATGTGTTCCTTTTGTTGTTCTGTTGTGGCAGGGCTTGGTGGAGCTGAAGTGATTTGCTAAACTCAGAAATTAGCAATTACAGGGCTTTAAAAATGAAAATTAGAATAAGACCAAGACTAAAAATGGGGATGTTCTTTTTTGGGGGGGATGATGGAAGAGCTGTGGTTGGTGATGAGAGGGCTTTCATAGCCCTGGTGTTGTGGCGCAAAGGGGGTTTTGTGCTGGTGGAAGAGGTCAATGAAGCTGCTCCTACAGAGCACAGAAGCAAGGAGAGATCACACAAAAATGTGAGTACTCATAAAAACCCCAAAACTCACAAAACCCCTCATTTTATTCCCGCTGGGAGCTATCTGCAGCCATGCACTTTGTAGCTCTCCCCCTGCTTGTCAAACCTCACCTGCAGTGCTGGAGGAGGTTCAGGGGGTGGGTGTGGGGATATTCTGCTGTAAGGAAAGCTTAAAATAAAAGGAGAAATAAGCTTAAAATAGGAGGAAAAAATATATGGCAGGAATCAAACTCTGAGCTCCTAGCCCTCATGAAGCCTAGCTGCCTTGCTTAAGGCTGGCAAAGGAGGTGCTCAACAGATTTAGGCTGTTGAAGAAGTAGAGGATCAAAGAGCAAGGCTTAAACTCCTGCTGCCCCTTCTTTCTGCTTTCTTTCCAGCTTTATGTTGGCAATGCCTTTGAAATCTGTTTATTTCTATGCCAGAGAGGGTTTTTGCACTTGGATTTTCATTTTGGAAACGATTCCCAGATAATTTCATCTTGCTGAATTGATGCGTGGATAAAGATCTTAGAAATGGGGGCCGGGGAGAAATTAGCCTTAATGGGTATTTATTACCACACCGTAGTTACATCATACAATTAAAAGGAGAGGGACCGGGTATTGCCTCAGTATCGATTTCAGTTGTGGGATCGAGTTCATAATGAAAGACGTCTAAAAAGATTTGATAGCTGCTGAGAGGCAAACAACGGTGTCGATGTCTTCTGAGTGCAGTGATTACCGTGTATCCCTCACCTTATGCAATAGTGTTATGACAAGCTTGGTGGTAATGAGCTGAAATTAAGCCTGGGGAGAGTGGGGCTGCTGACCCGGAGGGCTGGATGGTGCTCAGATGGGGCTGGTGGTGGCCACGTGCTTTGGTTCCTTGCTATGCAAGGGGAGCCCGTGGTGATGCAGCTGCCAGAAAACTTCTCCTTCATGGTCCAAAAGTGCCCCCAAATCAGTCGAGAGGCTGCTTGTTACCCTGGCAATGGCCCTTCTGATGCCAGCCGACTTCAGGAGCAAATTTGGGTTGGTCCTCCCCTGGGAGGACTCAGAAAATCCAAGCGGCTTGGTCATTTACCTGAGGAACGGCAGGAGGAGTTGGCCAAGGGGATTTGTGTTTGTGCTTTGGGGGAGGGCAGGAGTTAAACTCTATTTTCAGCTGGACAGCAAAAGGCTTCATCTCAGAGCATCCCAAACTGGACAAAAACAAAGCTGAGAACGTTGGGAAGTGCAGGGAGGTAAAAAGCTGCAAAAAAGCCCATGCAGCTGAATTCATAGTGGGTGTCTGGCAGTACCAATCACTTACTGCAGGACAGGGGATTGTGAAAAGCACGAACCTCCATAAAGAGCTGATGTGGGCTTTTATGTTTGCTCTGCACATCCCTGCAGCCCTGTCCCTGGCTGGGTGAGCATGCAAAGGCTCAGGAGAAGGAGCAAACATGGGCTGTGCCAACTCTTTGCTCTACTGACCCTGAGCAAGGGCAAGGAACACCCAGAAATCATCCTGGCTTTGCAGGTTTTTTTCTGGAGGGGGAGAAAAAGGAATGAAAACCAAATATTTGTTTCTCTCCGAAGTCAGAAGTGCCAGTCCCTGCGTGACCTGCATTAAGGGAGCATAGCATAGCAGGGCTGCTCGTTATTTAACCCACTGGGGATCTGGGTGCCAGCCCCAAAGCAGGTTGCTTCCCAGCAGCTCCCTCGTATTCAGAAGTCTCTGATTTCCCATGAAAGATCTCTTCATCTCTGTGATTTATTGAAGTGAGGAAAAATTAAAAATAATAATCATTATTGGATGGAAATGTCTGGCCGGTAACATGAATGGAAACTCTCGGAGCGGTCCTAGAAGACGCTCAGCAAAATGATGGCTTTGGCAGGAGAAGGCTGTTAATTTGTCTCGATCTGATGAATGTGGGTCGGTGTTATTAAAACTGGCTGAGAGCTGACTTTAAAGGAGAGCACTCATCTCCACCAAATAACCAGCAGGAAGAAAATAATCTTTGCTTCCATACCGCAGTCTGGCCAAGAGCTGCTGTTAATTTTAAACAGCAGAACAATCTGATAAGGAAAGCAGAAGGCTCTTAAAAGATCATTTTAGATGAGAGATGTGGCTTGAAAATGCCAGCAAAATAATAAATTGTTGATGGCTGGGCTGGAGCTTGCCCACCTCGGGCTAGCCGAGGCTTCACCCCAGTCTGGGCAGCAAAGCATTTCCCCCTGCACAGCTTCGTACTGGAAAAGTCTTCTGACCTAATCCTCATCATTTCTAAGGAGCTAGAAGAGGGATTGCTTATCCCAGAGCTTGTATTGTGCCACGCCAGGAGTTTTTTGGCTCTGAGTGGGGACAGGTGGCCTTGAAGATGGTTTGAAAAGCTCCATCCTACCCAGCTCGTTCCTCATCTGCTGTCTGGCAATGTTTCTTGAAGCATGAATGCTTGCGGCACCTGCAATAATATCCTGGTCCCCATCCTACCCCATGCAGGTGATGATCAGGAACCTGAGTTTGTGGTTTTCAACCCCATTTTTAAATGCTGGGCTCATCTTTTAGGAATAGCTGCGGGTTGCAGGAGCTGCTGGTGCTCAGCATCGCCCCAGAGGGACCACACAAAGCCGCTTAGGGGAACGTCCACCTTGGCCACCTGTCTACAAAGCGGCAGTCACAGCGTGGTCCTTCCTCCTGTGGCAGGCTGCAGGCTCTCTCAGCTCCAAATCCTAGACAGCCTGTCAATTAAAGAGGAGCAGCATATTCTTAGCATCATTATGTGCCGCTGCCAGCTCACACTCTGGATTGATTTCCTCTGTTAAAGCACACCGTGAGCTACTTCTTTTCCCCGTGTTGGTGGGTGTGAGTTCTTCGGGAAGAGCAGCCGCAGGAGGATCAGGCTCCCACCAGCTTCCTGTCCTCGTTTTCTTGTGAATGGTGGCGAACCCTGGCCTTGGTGATGTGCTGAATTTGTGCGTGGGCTTGTGCTCGATAGGTGTGTGTAACAAATGTTTACAGCAGATTATATTCCGCAGAGATGCTAAGCCATCACCTGTTTATTATTTTTTATCACTCACTGTTTTAGGTGCTGCTTTTGATGAAAAGATGCTGTAAGAAACTTGGTTTTCAGCCTTGTTCCTTCTTCCCGCATGCTGCTCAATGTGCTCCTTTAGCCTGTCTGTTGTTTTGCTTGGTGATATTAAACAGAAATGGCTCTCGCCCTGCTCTGACAAAGCTGCAGTCATGTTGTCTTAGATTCCCCTTTTTTAACTTCGTTCTGCCCCATCTTGAGAACAAATTACTGGCAGCTGGATGATGATGATGATGTGTTACAATGCTGGTGTGATCCATACCCCTGGGAGGCTTAAGGGGGTAGGGAGAGGCTGTTTCATGCTGAGATAAGGGAGAATTGTCATTAAAAGGCACAGAGCTGGGGAGCTAACACTTCACTTGTGATTACTGGTTTCTCACACCCTAAAAAATCACCCTCCCTATTTGATAGTACATCTCTGCTGCTAAGTCACAGCCTGAACACACTGCTTTCAGACAGTGCTACTGTGGACCTGCCCATGCCTACTGATGGTTTGTTTTTCTCCATTGCTGTGCTGTTATCAGCAGCTCGTCTTTTGTTGTTGTTATTTAGATTGGCACACCTCCCAGCATGTAAATTATTGCCACTGGTAGGAAGGCTGGTATTGCTGTATAAGCCAAAAATAAAAAAATCCCTAGTGGAAATATTGTTTATATCAGCAAGGGTTTATTTGATTGAGAGCTAAACAGCTTTCTTTTCCTACAATAACCCGTAACAGCTTAACGTAACGTCCTTTCCAGTTAAACCACGTGGGGCATCACCCAAGTGCAACACTACGTGCACACATCAGGACTCTGCCTTCTACTCTCAGTTTAAGCTACTTTATTTTTTTAAGAAGTCTTAAAATGAGTTCCTGTTACTCTTATGATGATTTTAAGTATAGACCAAGCCCAAGTCTGATTCTTGTAGCTCGGTGTGCCCAAAGGGTGGACCACATGAAAGCTCCTAGTGTGTTCGTCCAAATACCTGTAACACGGTGCCTTCAGTGGCTGTCTTCTCTCTCCTCGAGCAACATAGGATTATGTTACTCAGGTGAAGTATTTCTATGTAATAAAAGTATAGGTAGCTTAAAACTAGATACTTTGTGTACTTAGAGCATTTTTTAAACCCTTTTTTGCTCTTAGGCTGATAGATGGGTTCTTTTAGTCCTGCTGTTTACACACCAATTGAGTTAGACAGAGTCAGACAGCCTTGGGAACAAGCTGCCAATTGCTGGGGCTGGATCCATCACTTGATCAGGATGCAGTCTCCAATCAAATGCCAATCTATAAGCAGTTAGGTTTTGGCAGGTCTAATTCTCTCCTGAAAAGGCGATGCTGCAATGCTTCAGGACCTAATTTACCATCTTGTGCTGACATTACCAATTTAGAGCCACAAATGGAAAACCAGTGTTTCTTCCTGACCCGTGTCCAGCATCACAACACAGCAAAAACATACCACAAAGTCCTGCACTCATTCGGCTTTCTTGGCCGTGCCAAAGCCGGTAGGTGGAGCTGGTATTACACTGCTGGAAGCCAACAAACCCTTGGACAACACAGTTGGTGCTGCTCAGGGAGGGAGCTGACAGAGGCGCATGCCTCACGGACAAAGGTCTCTTCAGTTATCACTGAAACAACCAGTACTAGTTCTTGTCTCGTTCTCCATCACAAGGTGTTTGTTTGACTTCCTGGCATCCATTCTGCTTGATACTGATTTATTCTGAGTTTTTGTTTGTTTTGCTTAAGTCCCTGGATCTGATGAAAGTTTTCAGGACCTGTTCTCAGTTTGGGGCAACAGGCCTTACTCCAGGCCATCCCAGAAGAGCATGCTTTACAAATACAGAGGGTTGGAAATAGCTGGTCTTCCCTGCTACATTCAAGCAGATTCTGCTTTGCAAAATTACACTCAGAGTAGCTGGTATTTTGGACAAATTGAGGCAGATGGCCTTTCCGTTCCTCATTGTTCTGTATGAGAAGAACAGAAATGTAACTAAGCAGCAAAGGACCTATGCATGTCTTGTTGGAGTATCAATGCAAATCTGAAGTGCTCAGCTAATTCTGTTTGGACAATTCTTACCCAAGCCCTTTCCGTGAGCTTCTGAGCTACTTTCAAATAAAATGTTGAGTACTGCTAGCTAAAAGAAGAGCTAGATTATGGGGACCTGAGACTTTAAATGTTTCGGTACAGTTATTTTGAACACATTTCTTGCTCAGATAGCTTTAATGGGAATAGACAAGATGATATAAAGCATCTTCACAGTCACTGTTTATCACAAGAAGGAAGGGTATTGACTGTAAAATAGCCTGGGAACAGAAAAAGAAACTGCATTTTTCTCTCTTTGTACATACCATTTCTGATAAATACTCAAAAGCATCTTCATTACAGCTTGACAGCACAGGTGAGAGAGTATTTACAGCACATTATCTGACTGTACAGCATAGCAGTTTTATTTTTAGAGATAAATTAATAGGGACATCTAAAAGATGACAAAGAGACCCTCTTCAACACTGCCAAGCTTTATAGGCCCTGTATCATTGACATTCAGGTGATTCACTGTATTTCTCTAACCTCAGTGTTTGCTCTGAGAGCTCTGAGTGTGACTTCTTTCGTAAATGGCAAGGCTGGGGTGGGTGGTTACACAGGTAAGGCTGATTGTGTGGGCAAACACCAAGTCACGATGCTGAAGAAGCAGCAACAGAATAACAGCTGTCAGGGGATGAAACAATAGCACCATTTATAATTGTACAGAGACAGGAAACAATGAAGGTGGTAGCAAGGAGCTCTTTTTAAAAATGTATTTTCATAGAGATACATAATGAACAGTCTAGTGTGCATAAGCTGCTAGAACTACCCCTGCAATTTCTGTCTAAAGAGCTTTATCTGACAGAAGATGTACACTGCTTCCCTCTATCGACCTTTAGTGTCAATGCTAAGACAGAAAGCACAGCTCACAGAAGCGTTAGTCTTATACAAGTACACAATTACTGATTCTTTGATTAATAATGGGGAAACAACCCTCTGTAGAGTGAAACAGGATGAAGAAAATATATATACTGGAACATATTTAAAGTCAAATACTTCTATACTAGTTTGTGATGAGAACAAGCTATTTGTAGCTTCCTTGGTTATCACTCTTGTTTTCCTGATGTAGGATCTCATCTGACCCTTTCCTGGAGGGGCTGAAGAAAATGAGAGAAGCAGATACAACATGACCAATAATAAAAATATTCCCTCTCCAGCCCGTTCCGTATCTGAGAGTTCGGATGGCCAATAAAGTGGGATATTCTAGGAGGGAACGTTACAAGGACAGGAACGTTAAGTAGTCTCCTGTTGCTACAATCTCAGTACTATCATCAGTTTAATGATTGTAGTGACAGTTTCCTTTAGGACTCCAAGTTCAGGTAGGTGAACAGTATCTGTCCTCCCCCGGGCACAGCTCAAGGCCAGCTCAAACATAAACAGTGAAGTTCGATAGAAAACACAGTGGACTTTGCAAGAAAATAATACCCAATTTAGTGATAAAAGAGGTACAAGACAGGAAGAAAAATTGATTCAGGGGTTTATCTGTTCTATTCTAGACCATTGTTTTCTGATGCTTCTGAACAACTGCTCTTTCTTTTGTTCGGAGTACCTCCTGAGGAGTTACAGACAATTCACAGTCATACTGGAATGATTAGGTTGCTACAGGTCAGGACTAGATTGAAGTAGGATTTCAGTTCAATGTATGCTGTTTCACTCTTACCCACAGCAAATGCCAGTCACTATCTCTGGAGGTCCAGAGCAGTTTTGTTGTTTTTGTTTTTTCTTTTGTTTTTTAAATGACTGACAATTGGTGCTTATGCCCCCCTCCCCCATTCGGGTTATTTATTACTGTTGCTGCTCACAGCTTCGTTGGGGTTTGGATGAGAGGTATGGCGTGTGTCTCACTGCTCAGCAGCTGGAGGTTCTTCGGTCTCCTGCTTCTCTGGCTGCGATTCTGGAGGAATGAGGTACTGTACTTCTTCAGTATTGATTGCCACTTTATCAGGTTGTAGCCAGCGCTTTAGGTGCTCTAGTGTGCTGAGGGAAAGCAAAGACACAGTGAAACATAAGAGAGCAGTTTCACAGGAAGGTATGAAAAGATCTGTTAGCCACACTAACACCAGAAAGGAGGGGGGAGAGGTTCCAAAAAGTACATCTACATCCTACAATGCTAATGATATGGATACTGTAGATGTACATAAATACACACACTCTCATAGCCTATCTCAAATTAGCTGGTTTGACTGGAAAAGTTGTAGCCCATCCTGTTTAAATACTGACTCAAGTTTATTTTAATTCTGAAATTTGTATCTATATGCTTATCCTCCAGGACGTGATACATGCCATTCAGTCCTTGCACTGGAAAATTACTTGTTCTTGCTCTTTCACAAGAGCAGAGTTTTACTTGGTAGTGGCCGTGAGATGATTTGTGTGTTTAGAAGTTAAGGCTTGTTTAATTACATTGCTGGATGAGAATCAAGTAACCTTGTACCATTCACGGGTGACCTCTAACTTCATTCAGTCAGACTCTGGTGAGGAAAATATTTTCATGAATAACATCCTCAGCCTTTAAAAAACAAAGTGGGAAGAACACCTATGCCTACAGCAACTTGTTTTTTAAATACGTCACATTCAAGTTAACTGGTCAAAAAATCCAAAACCTACACATAAACATGGATTATTTGTCATACTTGAACTCCAAAACTAGCTTAGGTCGATTTCCTTCAAAGGAGAAAGATAATCTTCTTTTCAGTTAGAAGCAATCGTGAAAAATGTCAGCTCAGAAAACAGAAATATGGAGAGCATTATAAGTGATTGGAAATGTGAGATTACTAAAGAAAAAGACTCTCATCTTAATTCATACATCATCTGTAAAAGGGCAATGGGTGAGAGAGCAGAAGCATTGTAAGAGAGGCACTGAACTGAGAGCCACTCGGGAAATCTAATCTCAGGACTGGTACCAACCCTGGAAAGAACTTCAAATCCCACTTGTCTCTGAAGCAGTACTTAACTGGGCCCTGACAAAGATGCAGGGAATGGTCTGGACTTCATTGTTAAAAGTCAAGCCTTAAAAAAGGCAATTTGAAATGTATTAGACATTCCCTCCCTACCCGAAATGTGACAAGGGTAGTTGTCAAATAGATTCCTGTTCTTTTACGCTCAGGATAACCCCAGTCCAAGGGATGCAAAATCAGTGAACAGCTTTGAAAGTTTAACCCACCCATGCCCTGTGTGTTTCCCTCTAGCATGATACAAATCTGCTTGGGGGCTGGAACAGATGATCTCCAGAGGTCCTCCCCAACCTCAATCATTCTGCGAAATGGTCATTATCAAAGTTGTTTAGAAAGCTTGTGAGTCTTGACAAGCTGCAGTGAGACAGACCTTTTCTGTCATAATGCCCTCTCACAAGTCCTGACAAACCCTTATTTTACATTTTAAGAAATAAAGTCTAGTCTATTTGCCAACATAGATGATTATGCCTTAAGTGGTAATCCATCTCTTTGACCTGCTTATTACCTCTCATCAGATTCGTGTCCTTCTACATAAAATTCAGACTCAAACTTCTCCTGCAGGAACCTGTCCCAGCATTCTTTCTTAGCTTGGGAAAGAGTACGCAGCATGTCCTTGGAGGTCACCTCTTGAGACAAACCTTTGATTCTCATCAGTCTTCTCTCTGAAGAGTCAAAAGAGGGGTCTTTTTTTATAACTTTATCAGGGAAAAGAAAAAAATTGTCTATACTTTGATATTAAAAAGGTTAAATTAACATTTCAAGACTTAATATTTAAAAAAGTAAGCTTTTATTGTATTTGAAGTCTGCATGACAGTATTTCATTTATGTATGTTTGTAATTTGGAGTGACATTTCAGAAGGAAGTACGGTGCGTATGCAATCAGTTAACTCTGCCCGTTTTTGTGTTTTAATAACTTCTGCACTTAGTGTTCAGCTTCAGTGAAACTTCCACACAGAAGGAACAGATCTTGGAGGCATTAAATCCCCACAATTTCCATGCAAATTGGCAAGGAATATAAATCACACTAACTGTAGGGTGAAATTCAAATAATGCTCAAACTGAGACCGGGGAGGGTGGAATGCAGAGAGTGCAGCAGTATTATCAGCTGGATATCTCAGAACAGAATGTAATGTTGTGAGTTGTTCAGTCACAGGCTACAAGGAAAACCATGTTTTTACTAGACACAGGGTAATCCAACTACAGTACGCAAAGCTGCAAGGAAGCAAATTTCATGAAGATCCTCCAGTCACAAAATCCCTTTATAATGCATTCCCTCTTAAACTGGGTCAGGAATCAACTTGTGTTCACACTTGTTTTTTTAACTGAAAAGTGTATGATTGTTAGTTGTACTGCACTAGTTCAAAACATGGCCCACTTGTTACTCTTTTTTAAGTTTGTCTTATGTCACAGAACCAGGTTGTCACTGAAAGTGTCTGGCCTGAACTATTCTTAAGCCTTGAAATACTGTATCTGGCCTGACAAGCTGATCTTATGATTACTCAATTATTAATCCTGGCCATGTACAAACCCAGGACAAGTCTATGCTTCTGTTAACTTTGCTAGAACACACAAGACAAACTTTGTGCTAGCTTTATGCTTTCATCCTGACTCTGAAAAAACAGATCCAGATCCAATATGAAGCCTGCTTGTGAAAATTAATCCATTAGCATTTTCTGAGCAAATTGGAACTGCAGCAGCAATTAATACCAGAAGAGCAGTTTGTGGCTTGTTGCTATGGCACCTTTGATCAGACACCAAGAGCTCCACTCACTGTATTGTGAAACAACAGTCTGAAACAGTAACAAAGTCAACATGGAGGCTATGGCAGAAATAAAAGCTTTTTCTTTTTTTTTTTTTTTTTTAAAAAAAAGTTTCTGCAACCCTGTCACCATTCCTCCTGGTCTGTTCCTGCATACAGCCTCCGATGCAAGCCAACATGACTGGCTGCACTGCAAACCCAGATTGCAAACTGACCCAAATAAAAATAACTCCGAAGGAAGGAAGGGGAGAAGAAGAGCCATAAAAAAATATTTTAATACAACTGGAGAAAGAAGCAGTCCAACTGTTGGAGTGCAGGGGAACCTAAAAGGCTCCTCCTAAAAGGCACCAAGAGCATCCTTCCCGCAGCTGAATGCTGTTGTAATGTGACCTCTGAAGGGAGCAGGGAATACTTAAAATTAGATGGCTAATTCCCTGGCCTTAGAACTAAGGACTGCTCTTAGCAGTGCTAGGATGTTGACTCCAATAATGGTCTCTATCTTTCCCTATATCAAGTGTTTTTATCAGCTTTTATACTGCTAACAATTAATATATGTTTTTATATTAATTAAAATGTGATTAAAATCACATTGAGGCTAACTGCATAATCTGTCACTTTAAAATGGAGATTCTGGCAGCCTTTATTTGGGAAAGCATCAGAGCTTTCTTTCCTATATCTGCCCCCCTACCTCCCCAGCCAGAAAACAGCTCATAGAAATAAATTTCACTTTTTTCTTTCCACTCAGTTGTGTCTCCTGAAACCGTGAAATAAAGAAATAAATGGTGACACAGAAACACAAAGGCACTATAGTGAGTTCAAAACACATTTCCCCTCCCTCAGTCAACTATAGTAGAACTACGTGCTGCCCAGAGAAAAAAAGCAGCAGTATCCCTATTCTATCTATTTTGCAGGGAAAGCATAACTACTTTGGTTTATTCTTGATAAAGAGTTTATTCCAATGGAATAGTTGAAGAAGCTACAGTTGTGCTTCTCATTTCCACTTGCATTAACTGAGTCAGACGATCTACTGAGTATGTGCAAGACGAGAGGTGCGAGCACCGTTACCCTGGTCTCATAAACGGTGCCACAGTTATCAGGCATCTAAGCACATGGAGGAATCAACATCTTACCAGACACTCACCGAGGGATGCCAAATATACCTCTGAATCATTTAGGGGAGCCCAGGGCTTCAGGTTTGTTTGGGAAGAGCCTCCAGACACGTTGCTCTGGCTTCCCCCGTCAGCGTATGCATCCGTGAAGGAATCTGTGAAAGCGTCGCTGTCGTCCTGAAGCTCTGGACGGGGCAGACACGAGCAGATTTCAGCCCAGAGGTCTTCGCTGGACCTGGTGACAGCGGCATCAACGCTCTCGATCATCCTCATGGCGAAGAGCTGAGAAAAGGGGGAGAAAGGACGAGCGGTGAGCGTGACACGGGACTTCCACACCCACTGCCCTCTGCTCGAGCCACCTCAGGGGAGCCTTTAGGTGCTCTTAGGGCACCTTTAGTGCACCTTTAGGGGACTTTTCACAGCACGGGGGTGACACGCTCCGAGGCTCACGGTTACAGCCGGGCCCTGAGGGACCCCTCACAGCAGCAGGCCGCGGGGCCTCGGCTGCCCGCCGGCCAGACCCCTGCAGGCCCCGCGCCCCCCCCGGCCCCTGTCACGGTCGCCCCCCCTCCCGGCTTGGCAGCCCTCCTCCGCCGGGCACAGCGGGGCCGCACCGCTCGTCGCCCCCAAACCTGGCTCGGCCACCGCCGCTCGTACCGTCAACACGGCAAAGCCGAGACGGCTTCAGACCGAGCGAAGATTGACGTGCGGATCTGACCAATCACCGCGCTGCTTTAGTGGAGAGAGGGCGCCGATTAGCCCAGCCCTCAGAGGAGGCGGGAAAATGGGCCGGAGGTGGGAGGGAAAGTGACGCTGCTGCGGTGCCATCTTGGTAAAGGGCGGAAGGTTTCCTGAGCGGCGTAGGCGAGCGAAGCGCGACACCTGGCAACGGGCGGCCGAGGGGACGGGGACCGGGACCGGGACCGGGACCGGGACAGGTATAGGTATAGGTATGGGGACCGGGACCGGGGATCTGGGTCGGGTATGGGGCCGGGTCCGTTAACCGATGTCCCCATGACCCGCGGACGATGCCTTGTCGTTGGGTTTTGGAGGGCTGCGCGGGGGTAATTTGCAGTTTTAAGCGCAAAAAGCCTTTAATTATGTCACGGTTCTTCCCTTTAAACACAAAAAGCTGGTAATTATGGCACAGTGCTTACCTACAACCAAGGTGTCAATGCACCAGTGCTGGTGGTGCCCTGCGTAGCGTTCTCCGCCGTCTTCGAGCAGCGCCCGGTATCGATATATTTGTTTTTAACCCCAAAAAGGCTCGGGTTTGGGCGTGCCCATCAGAGATCCCGTCCCCTTTCCCCTGGCAGGTGTCCGTGGGATGAGCCAGCTGCTGCCCTGCGCCACGCTGACACTCATGGGACTGCTCCTCGCCAGGACGATGGCCTGGACTTCCAGCGGAAAGACGCACCCCGAGCTGGTCAACAACCTCTACAGTGAGTAACGCGGCCGCGCCCGGTCCCCTGGGTGCTTCTTGCTGCCCGTAGGAGCCTCTGGTGCTTCAGGGTTAAGGTGTTTGGTGTCCTGCAGCGACCCGTTGTGATGCCGGTCGTTCCGAAGCGGCAGGGTTAGACGGCTGAAATTTCACGGCGTCGCAATCTGAACTTGTCCTAGTTATAATTGGAAATGCGACGTTATGCCAGAAGCAGCAGGAAAGGCTATCCCCGCAGCCCGCCTGCCATTCCTCTCACGGGGTAAGCGCGTGACGCCTTTTAAAACGCTGCACGGAGTGGCGTTGCTCCGAGCCGGCAGATGCTCAGCTGCTTGGCAGTGTTTCACCTCCAGGGATGTGCCCTGGGATTGGAGTCAGGCGTGGTGGTGCTGCCCTGCTCCGGGCAGCATCTGGAACACAAGTAAAAATAGCTTTGTATTTCCTCAGCTGCTAAAGCCACGCTGGTTTTCCCTGCGGTGCAAAGGCATGGTGAATGTTTCTATAGTCATTAAATCTGAACCAGAGTCTCCACCTTCAGGACTGAAAGTGTGACTTGTTTACTATACTTAACACTCCCAGGCATGCTGCAGTTATAACTAACAATCCTCTGAGAGAGACTGGGCTGGTGGTGTGACCATATTGTGATTTCATCCAGTGCAGCAAACCCTGAAAAAGATGTATGAAATTTAATCTGCAGGATTTTCTCTGTGTTTCTGTTTCTTTTTTCTTTTTTTTTGTCAGTTCTCAGATAGCTTAGTAAGGACTCTCCCAGTTCTGCTGCTAACTGCCAGAGCTGTATTGCCTCCTTCCAAATATCTTCTTGCTTCCATACTGAGGATTTAAGTCATTTCTGTTTTCCTCCATCTCCCAGAAAAAGGAATAATTAAATCCCAGCGAGTCTTCGATGTGTTACTGGCTACCGACAGAGGCCACTACATCAAATATTTCCCATACATGGATTCTCCTCAATCTATCGGTGAGTAACGCAAAGTATCACCATTTTAATGGTGTTTGTGTTGACTATGCTAGCCCCAGTGACAGTGGGGCATGAGGTGGCTCAGCAGGTCAGAGTTCTTAATGCTGGATGCGCTCTCACCAAAACAGTGGCTGAGTTTTTAGACAGGTCATGTAGAGCAATCCTCATCTGTATTTCAGCTTGTGGGATCCAGAGGAAATATAGAACAATAGAACAATATAGATTTGCCACAGTCAAAACGTGCATTGATCATTCTGAGTTCAGCTTGTGGAAGGGGAAACAAACATAGCCTGTGATAGCTGCAGAGCATTTTGATGAATGAGCTGGGGGCTGGAGGTTGGAGCAGCTGGGAACTGAAGCACTAAAGCTACCTTGGTCTCATCATTAATCCTCCAGGAGTTGATTATAAGTCAGCCAAGTGCTTTAGTGAGGCAAAAGAAGAGTCTTTTTGTATCTTAGGGAACAGGGAGGGAGATTAAAGAACTGTTCACGGTGGAGATTTTGATAATTAATTGGATCTTATCACCATAATTTCTTTATCACGTAACTCTTGTCACTGACTTCCTTTTAGGATACAAGGCTACCATCAGTGCACCACATATGGTGAGATGAAACTTTTCTTTTTTAACAGAAATGCAGGAAATTGTTTGTCTCCCCAATCCCTTGTCATTTTAAATTTTACTTAAATACTAAAGTAGAAAGGTGAAACAGGTCCCACGGACATGATTACCATGCTTGTTTCTTTAGATGCTGAAGCTTCCTTTTTTTTTTTTTTTGAGTTCATTTAAAAGCATGCTCATGTAGAAATTCTGTGTAACTGGGGAGAACCATTAATATTGTCATAATAATAATCATTTTTGCATGATATTTTTCTTCCTGCTCCTTCGCATATTGACTGAACCGCTTTGTAACTGCTGTTCTGCAAAGAGATGTTCCAGATCAAACACTGCTCGCTCTGAACATGTCAGACAAAACACCCAGTGTGCTGTGTTTAAATCAGAGTACAAAGTGCTTGGAACAAGAAAAAGTTGTAGAAGGAGGAAAGTAAAATGGGATGTTTCACACTCTCTTGTACTTGTACCCGCACAGCATGCCCATGCACTGGAGTTGTTGAAGGATCAGCTTGTGGAAGGTGCAAAAGCACTGGACGTCGGATCTGGGAGCGGATACCTTACAGCTTGCTTTGCCAGGATGGTAAGCTCACAGGATTCCATCCCTAGCAAGCAAGGGGCACCAGAGCAGGTAGCTTGCCATAGCACATCCTTTTGGGGAGGAGGGAGGAGGACAGAGGGAGGCAGTGAACTGTTCCCAGGCCATCTTGTAGTAAAACCAAACACAGTGATTTTTGAAGTGGATGTTGTATCTGCTGTCAGATCACTTCATAGCTTAACCCAGGTCAGATTGAGTGGGGTGTGTTAATCTGCTGTGCAAGTCCATTGTAGGTTTTTAGTTTCTTCCTAAGTAGCCACAGTCTGTATCTTTGTTTTCTAAATCTCTGAAGGCATTTTCTGTGAAGTGGTAGAAAGCTGGTCAAGTTTCTCTTCTCCGGAAGTTGGTTAGTGAGGAACTGGCCCTGCCAAGGAAGCTGCTAATTGTACCAAGTAATTATTTATTTGGAAATGAAGGGTTGCTGGGAATCCCCATAGGCCATGTCTGTGTATCTTTTGAGTAGCTAACCTAACTGAAACTGCTCAGCCTTAAAAGCAAAGTGGCACAGTATTTGCACCTCCTTGTTCAGACACTCTGCTCTTTTTTCCTATAAATTCTCCAGCCCCCATAGTACCTTGTCCTATAAAATGCACCTCTGTACCTACAGGATGTAGAGAGTCTTTCGGCATCTCTGTGCACGGAGGAGGTAGATAGGTGTTTGTCTGCTCTTTCCTTTGTAGATGGGCCCAACAGGGAAAGCCGTGGGTGTAGAACACATTAAAGAGCTGGTGAACGAATCCATCAGAAATGTCCAAGAAGATGATCCAACATTGCTCAGCTCTGGCCGTGTAAAACTTGTGGGTGAGCTCTCTGGGACCCTGATGCTTGACCCTTCCTGTGAGCACGCGTTAGCTCTGGCTATCTGCAGAGCTCTGCTTCTCAAAACAGTTGTTCCAAGTTGTGTTGATGCTTTCCACACTGTTGCTAGAAATCTCTGGCTAACTAAGCACAGTGTAGCACCGACTTGAACGCTATGGTGTACATAAGCAGCTTTTAATGTTGCAGGCAGTCGAGCACACACCTCACTTCTGAACGTGTAGTCCCTATCTTAATTCAGTAAGAGCTGTTCTTCAGAGGAGAGTGGTTGTACCAGTTTTAGTTTATTTGAATGGGTCTGCACGTGTTTTATTTTTTTATTTTATTTTGTATTTTTCCTTTTTTTTTTTTTAACTTGTATCAGCTTATTCTGTATCAGAAACTCAAGACTGCACAAAGCTACTGTATTACATAAAGACCCTTCTGGCTTTGGCTGTTCCATTTTCCAGCATGGTTCAATTCCAGAAATAACTCCCCATTCTTAAAATGTAAATGAATGCTATATTTCTAGCAGACAGGTCAGTGCTCTGATGTGGGAATTCACGTTGCTATCACAGTCTTGCTACAAAGTTTTCCTCCTCTAAATTTCAGTTGAAAGAATATATGGATAATTATTTTTGCATGGAACTGTTGCCTGAACAAGTCTTTTCTGCTTGCTTTTCCCTCCTGCAGTTGGAGATGGCAGGCAGGGATACCCCGAGGAGGCTCCTTATGATGCCATTCACGTTGGGGCAGCAGCACCAACAGTACCAAAGGAGGTAAGAGTGGTCGTGCGGTATGTCAGTTGCTGTTGGCTGCCTTCATCAGTAGCTGTGATAAAACTAATAATTAGGGAACCACGGGAACCTTCCTTTTTTTCTGTCTGTTTGTGTGGTGCTGGCAAGCTTGTCTTTTCAAAGATGTCGTGACCTTCACAGCTTGGCTGACTTCTGTTGTCTCTTTTTGGCTCTGCTGATTCCGATCTCTCTCTGACTGCCAGTTGCTGAATGAACTGAAGCCGGGAGGTCGGCTGATACTGCCCGTGGGTCCTGAGGGTGCGAACCAAGTCCTGATGCAATATGACAAAACCAGTGATGGGGAGATCATCGAGACCCAGCTGATGGGTGTGATCTATGTTCCTCTGACAGATAAGGAAAAGCAGTGGCCTCGGTAAACACAGCGTTTCTCCTCTCCACCCCATGGGCTTGCTCTCCTTGAGCACTGGCTTCGCTGACAGATCCCTGCATTCCTAGCAGCTGCTGTTTCTAAAAGACAGAAGGAAGAGGTTAACTAGCAGGCACATCAGGGGAGTAGGGTGTGTTTTCTATTAGCTAGGGATCGCAGACTGAGGACTCAAGCCTTTTTGTTTGTTTGTTTTTTGGAGCCTCTGCACATTCATAAACACTGCAGCTGTGTTGATTCTGTCGCTGAGCCGAAGGCAAATGCGTGACAATAACTGCTGGTTTTTCTTTGCCTCAGGGACGAATTCTGACCGCGGGATGGATATCTCTAAGGTCACCTCAGAAAGCTGACAGACAGGACTCGGACGGCCTGCATGGCTTTGCTTTTGGAGCGGGAGCTCTGGCAGCGGCTGTGCTTGTGGAGGCGAGCGCTGCTTCAACAGAGCTCGGGACAGAGGAATGGAGAAAAGGCTGCTTGTCAGGCAGAGCCGGGTCTGGCCGCGGTGCTTTGATCCGCACGAGCCCAGCCCCGGGTAACTCCTGCACAGAGAGCTGCAGGGGCAGGCGGGCTCACACCCCCCCGCAGCCACCCCCTAACAGCGACCCTCTAACGCTTGGAGAAAAACAAGGCGCCCTTACCGGCGCAGAGCCAGAGCTCTGACCGAGCTCATTTGCAAGAGCGCGCTCTCTTTTTTTCCTGCGTCAGCAACCCCGAGTTTTTTGGGTAAAAACGCCGGGAACTGGGGGGCGAGAAAACCTGGGGGGAGAAGGGGGCGTGGCCTATGGACTGGGGGCGTGGTTAATGATGGTGGGGCGTGAATGGGTGGGGGCGTGGCTAAGGGGTAAGGGGTGTGGTTAAGGGGAGTGGAGGCGCGGTTAAGGGCTGGGGGGCGTGGCCCGCGGCGGCGGCCGCCTTCAGCGATTGGCTGCGCGGTGCGGCGTCACTCGGCGCGCCGGCGCGCTGTGTGCGGCGTGGCTGCGGGTGGCGGCGTGGGGCTGGGGCCGGGGGCAGCGGGTGGTTCTCCTCCTCCCCCGGCGCGGCATGGCGGAGCCGGGGCCCAAGAGTGGTGCTGGGGGAGAGGAGGAGGAGGCGGCGGCAGCCCCGGCCCCGAAGAAGCGCCGCGTGGCCGCCGGGGACCGCTACGTGCCGCCGCCGCGGAAGCTGAAGGCGGGGGTGAGCTTCAGCGCGGCGCATTTCGCAGAGACCTCGTACTACTTCGAGGGGGGGCTGCGCAAGGTGCGGCCCTACTACTTCGACTTCCGCACCTACTGCAAGGGGCGCTGGGTCGGCCGCAGCCTCCTGCACGTCTTCAGCACCGAGTTCCGCGCCCAGCCCCTCGCCTTCTACCGCGCCGCCGCCCGCGCCGGCCGCCTGCGCCTCAACGAGGAGCCCGTGCGGGACCTGGACGTCGTGCTCAAGGTGGACGCCTCTATCTCCTTTCCCTTCGTCCTTTAATCCTTTCTTCCCTCCCTTCATCCCTCCCAAGCCCCCGGGCTGCCTGGCCTGATGGTGTGCCTATGCAGAGTGCGCGCTAATTGTCAGCTTTTCTCGCAGAATAATGATTTTCTCCGAAACACGGTGCATCGCCACGAGCCGCCGGTCACTGCCCAGCCTATCCAAATCCTGGCGGAGAACGATGAGGTGGTGGTCGTAGACAAACCGTCCTCCTTGCCGGTGCATCCCTGCGGCAGGTTTCGGCACAACACTGTCATCTTCATCCTCGGCAAAGAGCATAACCTTAAGGAATTGCATACAATTCATCGACTCGATCGCATGACTTCAGGCGTGCTTATGTTTGCCAAGACGGTGGAGGTGTCCAAGAGGATCGATGAGCAGGTTCGGGAGAGACAGGTGAGAGCTAAGGGCTGCAGTAGCTTTGGGGGATTCTAGTGTGGTATTTTCTTGAAACATGCTAAGACAAAAAGTCAGTCAAACTTTTGGTCTAAACGAACCCAATTCCAAGGGCAGCTTGTTGTCTTCTTCCTGTCCTAATTGTGCAAAGTGTGGAAGGCATTGAGAGAAAAAGATGGGGCAAAACCGTAAGCAGTTTTGGTAGTATCATATTGAAAGGGGTTTCTATCCCTGTGGAAGTGTGCAAACTGGCTGGTATTGTATGTGGAGTCATGGAGAGGTTTGGGTTGAAAGGGACCTCTAAAGATCGTCTGGTCCATCAGAGAGCAGTTTTGTTTATCAGTAGAAGTGTGTTAGTCATCTAATACATTTTCCATCTTAAGTTTTAGAAGTTTCTCTCGTTTTTTTTTCCACTGGTTTTTAGTCCAAACAGAACTATAGCTAGCTGTAGGGTGCTAACTTCCAGGATTTGCTTCAAGGCAATGAGAGTCACAGCAAAAAGCATTGTGAGGCAACTCTTGAATTTAATATGGGGAAGACAGTTCAGGCCCTATTGTTCTTGAATTCCCAACTAGTTGGAAGCTAGAATGAGAGAAATTTGGCTAAAAAGATGTTTTTTTTTTTTTCTTTTCCTGTTCAGTTGTAATAAAATTTTAAGAGTAGTTTACCTAAAATGAAAAATTTGTATTTCATTGATGAGAGAGAGAAGAGTAACTAGGATGAGACTCAATCATAGTCAGACCCAAGCCAGTTTTCTCTTCTGAGAGTTGTTCTTCTTTGTCCCCATAGCTGGAAAAAGAGTACGTGTGTCGTGTGGTGGGGGAGTTCCCAGAACACGAAGTGGTCTGCGAAGAGCCCATACTGGTTGTTTCATACAAGGTGGGGGTGTGCCGTGTGGACCCCAAAGGGAAATCCTGCAAAACCATCTTCCAGAGGCTCAGTTACAACGGCAAGACCAGCGTTGTCAAGTGTCTTCCACGTACTGGCCGCACACACCAGATCCGGGTCCACTTGCAATACCTGGGATATCCCATTGTCAACGACCCCATCTATAACATGGAGGCCTGGGGCCCTGAAAAAGGCAAAGGTGGCAAAATTGGTAAAACAGATGAAGAACTCCTTAAGGCGCTTGTGGAGGAGCATCGTTCCAAACAGAGCCTGGATGTCTTGGGGATTTCAGAAGAGGACTTGAACACCAATGACGAAAATCAAGACTCTGGTAATTCAAGTGAGTGCACAGAATCTGTGCAGGCTGATCCTATAAATGAGAACTCCTGCCCTGCTGAGGGCATTAAGGATCCTGAGAGAAACGAAACACCAGCTTGTACACTGGACCCTGGTACCAATCTGGAAACACTGGAAAAAACTACAGAACTAGGTTCATGTGAGAACAAGGGTGGGCAAACGGGAGAAAATTGTTCAGAAGAGAAGGACCCTTTATGCGTGGAGTGTAAAATTACAAGGCGGGACCCATCTCCCAAGGAGCTGGTGATGTACCTACATGCCTTGCGCTACAAGGGAGCAGAGTTTGACTATTGCTCCAAGATGCCTGAATGGGCCATGGAGGACTGGGAGGAATGACAGAGGGCATGACATCTAAGGGCATTGTTCTAGTGTGGCCGGAGAAGTGTCTTTTTAAAGACCTAAGTTTTCTGTGTGCTTGAGGTGAAGAAACTGCTGGTGACTTGAAATGGGGTGGGAGGGCCCCCATATTGCTGGGGCAGGCAAATTGCTGTGGTTGCTGACAGGCACTGTGAAAGGTGTACAGGAACATGGGGGTTCAGTGCTTGAATTACATTGCCATTTAGTGAACATCTGGGCAACAACCACCTCAATGTGTTAGGGGTCTGCTGTCAATTACCTACAGAGAAAATTCAGTGCGTACGCTTAAATTAAGCAATTAATTTTTCTTTTGGCCTGCTATATAATGTCCTTGTACTGTATGGTGAGAGTTGCTGGAATGTTGTTCAACGTACTGGATGTCACATCATGCATGAAAACTATTTGTACTTTGATTTTATTGTCAGACTGGTTTTAAAACCAAAACGTTAACACTGAGAATGCTATAAGGTAAAACCAGAACACTGTGAAGCTTTTCTTTACTGTTTGTCAGCAAGGTGGACTTTGCTTTGAAATTGCTCTTTTAGAATTCCTTCACATAATTACTTGATTTGAGATTAGTAACTCTAGGAACCGATCTATGTGTTGGGCCTATTTCTGAGGTACTAGTCCCAAGATTTTATCCTTTTGAGATTTATAAGGAGACTTCAATTTAGCAGAGTGTCTTTGTATGTGCCCTGACACATCTGCCTTCTCAAAAACGTGTTATCTTCTCTGAGAACCTATTGTTTTCTAATCCTTATGCCTCAAATGAAAACGTTTCCATACTTGAACAAAAACCCAAGGTAGAGACCAGTCTACCAACTTTCACTTTGTTTTTACCATACCGTGGTCGAGTTGTTTCTGAATGGTGTGTATTTATTTTTAATATTGCTTCATGTGTGCTTCAACGTGACAATTGGCCTTAAAGAAAAAAAGACTTTTATAAGTAAATGAGAAGCTTTTCTTAATACATTTTATAGTAATGTTTCCGGGATGATAAATATCACTGTAGTTCTTACTTTCATCAATGTTTATATGGCCTCTGAGAGGTCTATTACAATCGTTGTATTAGGTTCTTTGTTTGTTCATCTTACGCAACCTCAGTGGTAATGACCAGCTGCACACCATCAAAACCTTTCCTGGGAAGAGCCATGTTATTTCAGGATCCTCTGCACCCACCTACATAGGATGCATGCATAGGGTTCGACACTTCTAAAATGTTATAGAAACCTTTTTTAAAGGTGAGGAGAGGAATCCAGAAGACCTATTTGCTATTCAGTAAGCATGGCGCCAGCCTTGCTGGAGTGTGGTCTAGTACTGGATGCTCTTTCCTTGTCATGCTGAGCTTTACGCTATCTTAGCCCACCAAGACACAAAGGGAGAAACCCCTGCTTCACAGGGTGTTCTTGAGTGGAGTGCTGGGGATGACATGTGCTCCACGACTAAGGTTTGCCAGGCCAACAGGAACGACCACCCTCTTCTTTGGCATGGCTCCTAAAATCACTTGTTGATACCCACAGGTGTGACCAGGATCAGGACTTATGTACTAAAATAGAATAAACCAGTGTTCTTCTTCCAATAGCCCGAAGTAGCCAAGTGATTTTTTTCCTCTCCTGTACATCCAGTTGTTTTTGAATGTTTCTGTAAGAGTTCATTCAGACTTGAGCTTTGCTTTTCCACATCCTGCCAAGGGTCTCTCACGATTCTAATGTAACCACAGATTTTATGTTTTGTTTTTTTTTTCCTGCCATCATGTAATAAGGCCTGGTCTAGTATTTAGCTGCAGGCAGCTTGTTAAACAAAGGAGCTAAAAACTCTCCTGTATCGCCTAGTTTTTTCATACATTGAAATACATATACATACTTAATCTAACTATGTAAATGGAAATTTGGTGCCTTCAAAATAAGAATATGTGCAACTGTTACTAGCTTTAGACATGGGAAAAATGGTGGATTTAGGGGCAGCTGAGCTTTCATTGAGACTGACATGACCCAGGTTATATTGTCTGTTGTTGGTTTATTGTTTATTTGTTTTTTCCTCTGCAAGAAAAAAGCACCTGAAAGAAATTTTACTGACTTGTGTCGATAGATGGAGACCGGATGACCAAATGTGGAACTGCTGCTCACTGCCGTGTTCCACTTTTTCTGGCTATCCCTAATAGCTATAGTTAATATCTTTTAATTATCACACCTTGCTGGTCAAGAAGCACCATGACTTGTCTTTTCAAGACACTTTGGGCAATGACCCTTCAAGGTTGGCTTCACAAGGAGCTTACCAGCGATGGCATCACACCAGTTTGAGTCCAAGCTGGTGGTTTCACACTGTGCAGCTGCTGGGTTTCTGCTGGTGGTGCCTGCTAAAAACATGCACAAGATAAAACATCTGCTGGTTTGCTATCAAGGAAAGTGTTTCTGCTAGTGATGGCATGTGATAAATCCTCACCTAGGCCTGAGAATTAGACCAAATGTAACCAGGTAGCTCATCTTCCATTTTTTCCAGCTGTGTTTTAACCAGTCCATTACAGGTGCCACTTGTGCATGTAAAGAGCTACCATATGGCTGCGCTCTGCATAGGATCTGGTATAATCTGATTTCCACCAGGATTTAAGAGTAGTTCAATCTGGGCAGCATAGCCTGGAGGGCTCTGGGAGCTGTTCCAGTAAATTACATGTGAGAGGCCCCTTCCGCTCGTGCTAATTACAGTAATTATGGCTTCAACATGCAGTGAAGTCTCAGGGGAGCGTTTTATTTCATTAACTTCTGGTTCCAGATTTTTAAAAGTTAACTCTTCCCGCAGAGTAGCTCTTAGTAATCAGTTACACTTCTAAAATCTCAATAACTACAAGAAAAGCCCATTACAACAGTCAGTGAATGTGGGTATAGTTTCAGTGAGGCACTGATCGCTCTGGCCAGAGCTCCCTCAGCCCCTGCTTTTGCAAAAAATTATTTACCTGAAGCTCCCACCAGGGATTTGGCAAACCTAAATGAGACAATTTGGGTGAAAGAAGCAGTTTGGTGGTGTTTTGGCACGGAGGTTGCAGGGCCCCGGTGGGTGCGGCTGCCTCCCCTCAGACCTCCTTGGGCGGCCCCAGGTGGCGGGAGGGAGGTAGAGAGCGGTGGTATACGTGTTGGCAGCCCTCGAGGCTCTGAAAATAAAATTTAAGTAAATAAGGCAAAAGAAACGAGAGGGGGGGAGGAAAGGAAGAGAAAATTTAATTTCCGACGAGGATGGGATTCGAACCCACGCGTGCAGAGCACAATGGATTAGCAGTCCATCGCCTTAACCACTCGGCCACCTCGTCACGAAAGCCTTGTTCCTCGCACAGCCCATAAGAATCCGCACCACCTGCTCCCGGCCTTGCCTCCCGCCCACCGCCCGCTCTGCGAGATGGCGCCCGCCTGCGGCCCTTGGGCAGCAAGAACACAGGACAACAGAACCTCACAGAGACCGAGCCACCCTACCCCGGGCGCCCTCCGCTGCTTCACACTCATCCCTCCGGTTGCGGCGCAGTGCTGGTGAGGAATAATACCGATAAGGCAGACAAAGGTCTGGCATCACGGAGGCCGCCATATTGTACGGAACGCCGGGGGCCGCCATGTCGTACGGAGCACTAGGGGGCACCATGTTGTACGTCCTGCCGTCGGGCGGGCGGTTTGGCGCGCGGCGGTTGGGTTTGAACGGCGAGGCGGCGGCGGCGGCGCCGTGAGGGAAGTGAGTGAGGGTCCGGGGGGGCTGCGGGGGTTTCAGAGCCCTGGGGCGATTGGGGGGGGGCTGGGAGCAGGGCAGGGGGTTGTAGGGAACGTAGTGCACGGCCAGTTGGTAATTTTTTTATATTTATGAATTTTGATAAGCGCGGCAAGCGACCAGCGAAGTATGCCTGTGGGTGTCGCCAACTTGGGGGCAAACCTTTCATCGACGTTCAAATTGTTTATTTCCTTAATTCTGCGTACAATTATGCTTTTCAAAGCTGGCTCGTTGCATTTCGAGATTCTCCAGGGTCTCCCTCCATTAATATTACTGTTAATAATCTCACAGCAGCCTTCAGGCCTGTCGTGAGGCGCGGTTGTCTCTCCATGCAGATCGCAGCCAAGGCAGTCTGAGGCTGTGAATATTGAGGAAAATTGCAAAAAGGCACCAGGAGCCCTGCACACAAAGCAGTTTCACCTAAGATGGAAGACACTTTTATATCTCAGTCTTTAAAAGCTCCCTCCACGTACTGTGGTGTTGCAAACAAAGAAACCCCATCCAGTTACCAACTTTCGCAGTACCCGGATGCATTATAGCAAAAATACTGAGCATTTTAATTACATCATGATCTTGTTAGTTAAGTCATTAAATTTCCCTGCAAGACTTGCTAGCATTACTTGTGAAACATGAAAGTTACCAGGTGGAAGCTGTTCAAGAGAAGATACTCTTTGATAGGCCTGCTATAGCCTTATTTTTGATTATATAATTAATATTCCATATCAAGGAACTAAAATGTTTTATATTTAGAAACAACATATAACCTGGTGCTGTTAATAGGCTGAATGGTGCCAAGTTTGGGCCTGAGGGGATTTCACTGTGCTGGGGCAGTCCAGAAATGTGAGGGGAACCACGATAGGCTCAGGTTGGTCAACACCAAGCAGTACTTTTGGGAAAACGCCTCCATAAATGATAGCTACAGGTGTACGCTAGCCTTTGGGTGTCGCTCTGGGTAGTGCTCCCAGACTGTCTTGGTTTTGTTGCCTCAGAGCTGCAGGCCCTGAAAGCCCAGGCCTCTGCAGTTCCCTTTCTGAGGGGTGTATAGCAATACCCCACTAGTAAGTGATAGATTTAGTGTTTCGCTAAACCTAGAGCTTTTTTTTTTTTTTAATCTCCATAAGGCTTAGCTTTTCCTTGGTCAGCTCGTGGTTTAAATGCTGTGGTCTAGGGTGAGGAGACTGGCTTGGTGGAGAAGGGGTGTTGCTTATAAGATGTTGCTTACAGGGGGGAACTTACGAATGTGCATTAATACCTTTGGGAAAGCTTCAAGATGCAGCCAGAAGGGATGAGACACAATGAGCACAAACTGGACTACAGGAAATTTCACTCAAACATGAGAAAAAAAAAAAAAGCAGAAAAGCAGAGAAGGTGGAACAGGTTGTCGCAGAGCAACCGGCCACAGCTTTGGGCAGGGGGTTGGACTGCACGATCTCCAGAGGTCCCTTCCCACCTCCAGGAGTCTGTGATTTTGTGAAATGCAAAAGCTGAGCAGTTCCTCTCTGTTTCTAATTGTCTCTTAAAAACAAAAGTGTTTTACAATTTGCTTAACCCTTGCCTAGGCAAGAGTTTCTCTTAAGGCATTGTTTGCTGAGGTTTAGCAAGGGGAAAATGAAATGTGGTAGTATTGTCAGATTGCTTGTAGCTGTCACATAAGAATGTTTTGCAGTAATAGTAGTGATGGAGATATGCACGTAGATAAATATCACTGAAATACAGGAAAGAGCACAGAACATTGTGTTTGTTGACATTATGGTGTTGATTCCATGCTACAATATATTGTATTCATTGTCAGGTCCATGGGAAAGTGAGGTTATGAGGAATATTAACCTGGTTTTCAAAGCCTTGCATTTTGTTGTGCTCTACAGGAAACCTTAGGCAATATCCTAAGGCATCTTCACAGTGTGGGTTAACTCATTATCCCTTGCTGTGACTTTTAATAGGCATACTAGTTCAGAAAAGAGAAGATATCCTTGGGGTGGCAGGGAGTAGTAGCGAATGAAAAATTGTCTTGTGTGTCAGAGCAAATCAGTGCACTTTGTACTGTAGAAGGCTTGATCATATTTATCTCCAGCAGTTACCAAAATCTTAAGTAGAAGGCTGCCAAAGCAGTAAGACTCAAACTGCTAGCACACTTGATTTATAACATGATATGCAGTAGATAATACTGAATTGGGAGGCCTGTTAGACGTCAGAGAATTCCTCTGAGTAAAGAAGGATAGAGGAGAAAATTATAGCAACTGGCTGAGAGTCTAGTATCTAGTTGTGGTTGTATATAATATTCTTGCTGAGATTAATTAATATTTTTTTTTAATTTCAGTACTGTATTTTAGATGAAAAGTACTTCCCACAGAAATGGACAAGATTTATGCAGACCCTAACACGGAAAAGTAAGTTGAAACCTCATAAGGACCTCATTGTGATTTGACTATTGTCTTTTAGATGCAAAATGTTTCTTAATCTCTGTGTGCACTTTAGGATCTCTTGAATGAAATATGCTGTCTGTCATAAAGAAAAACAGGGAGGTTTTTTGGTCATGGTGTAGGAAAGCTCGAGGAAATCTCATAGCAGTGGATCGTCTAGAGACTGACCACAGGGGTCAGAGCACAATATGTTGAATTTTGCAAGGGTTATTTATGGGACCTAGCATTGGAATGATCTATTCCAAGCAAGTTTGTTTAAGTAATTTCACACTTGTAAAAATAATGGAGAGATTAAATTACTAACCATAAAAATGTGGCAGCAATGTTCAAGAAATACATCTTGGTTCCAGTTTATGCACTAATAACTTTTTCTCTGTTTTTCCCTCCAGTGATAATACAGAGCACATGAGAGGAAAGCGACTGTCCTCTGTGAGTAACTTAAGGCATTTCTAAAATAAAACTGAGTGAGTGAAGGAAGGAAAGGGGAGCCATAAAGAAGACTTAGTTTTTTCATCACAGCCTGAAGAAAAACATACCAAGAGCAAAGAAAGACCCTATTAAGTTTGTGATTGAATGTGACACTTCTGGCTCTTACAGATTCTCTACTGCCAAGTAATCAGTTCATGTATTCTTGTGAAATAGCAGTTCACTGATTGTATGGCTGGCTGATGTATTCAAGTCCGAAAGCATTGCTGTTCACATTAGCAATGTGGCAGAAGATGATACAATTTCCACAGAAGGTTTCACAGGTGAAGCAAGTATACAGGGTTATACCTGGTAATTTTCTGATTGAAGTGAATGATTTTAGAATTCAGAAGGACAGTTTACCCACTCTTTTCTCAAAATAAATAAATACGTGAATAAGGTATTCAAAAATAAAAGTGATGCCTTCATGGTTACGGATTCAGAATTTTATAAATTCTTTGGTCAATAATAAGTATACCTCCAACTGAACTCCTGTGTATGGTGCATTGGTGAGAAGCAGGGTCAGAGTCTGGGACAGATGCCCAATGCAAGAGTGAATTGTAGGTTATGAAATCCATGGGAACTTGTGCATAAATGCTGTCTTGAACTGCTTGTACACCAGTTGTAACTGAACCAGTCATTTACTTGTTGCTTGATCCTTTCTTTTGCGGGAGCTGGGGCTGATTTTCTCAACTTACACTTTCTTTTAGATTTTAAAGGCTCCACGAAATCCTCTTGATGATTTGGGAAATGGGAATGAACTCACTCAGGTAGGTCTGTTAAGTCCTCTTTTGCTGATGCTCTTAATATCTTTGGTTTGCTCCTCAACTTGTCCCTGGTTAAACAGGGTCACTAGAGTAATGTAGGTGTAAAAACTCCTGTAATAACTGCTTTGGAGGATAATGTTTGGAGTAATAAATATTACATGAAATCCATTGAACTTTTATTTTACATCAGAATGTCTTCTGTCAAGCAGGGAAGAACAACCAGAAATTAATAGATATATCTTGTTTCTGGTGTAGCCCATGTGACTTGAAGTTTGCCACCTGGAGTACTGTGTGCAGCTCTGGGGCCCACAGTGTAGAAAATAAGAGCTCTCAGAGTGGGTCCAGAGGCTGGAGCACCTCTCTAATAACTTCTTTCAAATAATATGAAATATGAGCCTGACATACCTGTGCATAATATATTTCAAAACTGGTATGAGTATGAAGAGCAGCTCAGTCTTCATTTAAACTTTAATACCTTTTAACAATCATGTGTAGTACTGCTACTGAGCAATATAGAACCATCGTATGTAGTAGTGTGACTTTGTTCATAGCCGCTTGTGATAATGTCAGTATGTCAACACGTTGACTACTTTCTTAAACAAAGAGTATTCTGCTGACCTGGGCAGAGCTATTTAGTTAGGGAAGCTTTCTGCAGGCACCTGCACTGCAGTAGTATGGTGAATTAGTTTTCCAGTATATGCAACATTGCATTGTTACACACCTTGTAACATTGCATTAGTATAATTGTGTAGTCAGTGACACCATTTAAACATTTCTTTAGGAAAATATCAGTGGTGATTTTGATTCTTCCATGCATCCTTCCCTTTCTCCCATAAAGATAAGAGTTTTTTTTTCAGTTGTCACAAAAAACTAAATTAAAAAAAATCTTGCAACTCACTTATGCTAAGCAGCTAAGTATTTTTTCCCTAGTACGCCAAACATTATGCCAGACAAAAATCCTTATAAGTGGTATTCTGCTGCTTCTGTCTGAAACCAAGCCGTTAGTACAATATGATCCTCAGAGCCTGCTTTGTGTGAGATAGGTGTCTCTCTGCGAAGAAGAGAGAAGCTGGAGAACTATAAGTAGTTTAAAGATGCTGGCAAATATCTGTTGTACTTATTGAGCTATTACGCTTGCTTTTTTTTGTGTGTGTGTGTGAAAAGCTATAAGAAAAGCTATAATTATTGTGGATTATGGCATAAGAACTGTTCTCTGTACATCAAACCATCTTTTTTTTTTTGGTCAGGATATTAACATAGAAAAACGTAGGAAAAACTCTCGACGTGTCAGCTTTGCAAACACCATAAAGTAAGTTTGATCTGAAGGATGCGGACCTACATCTCTTTTTTTAAGCATAAGGTTTTAGGTAATAATCTGCTATCACCTAAAATTGCTGTTTGCATACCTTTATGGGCATTCAGCAAAGAAAATGGGTGACTTGTTACACTAAGTTGATTTTGAGCCCTAATAGAGACATTATTCACTTTCTCATCCAAGCTATAAAAAATGATGGAGTAAATTTCATATAATTAGGAAACTTTGCTTTTCATTAACTTTTCTAGTGATTTTCACATGAAGTATGATAATGGCATCTTCCTGCTGGAAAGTATGGTTGGGTTAAGTAAACTGCTGTCTTTTGGTATCATTTCAGAACATATCATGTGGGAAAAGATTGAGATGAAGGCTTTCTTTTTTTTTTTTTTCTTTGCTTTAAAACAGATCATCTTGTGTTTTCAAAACCTGTTTTTCTTTGTTCTTAGCTGCAGAGTCTTCCAGCGAGATCTTAAGAATAATGCAGCAGAGAGAGAAAATGAAGGTAAAAAGTCCTTTATTTTCTGACAGGTTTCACAGACTATTAGCAACAAGAGTTCAGCCAGAATTTAAGAAGTCAAGCTTGTCAGTCACAGATAGGGAACAACATGGTCAGCCGTTTATGGTGGACTGGATGAAAACCCATTAGTTACTAATACTGTGGACCCTACTAGGAGGAGAATTAACTCTATCCTAGCTGAAACCAGGACAGGGATTTAGATCAAAAGAAGACTGAGAAGAATGTCATATTCACTCTGTCAAAGATTACTTAGGAAGAATCTGAAAAGCTAATGCATTTTCAAGTACTTTGGTTCTCTGGGTTTTTGCCGTGATAAAAAGGAACAGGAAGAGTGAGAACTGCAGAACATTCTTTTCTGTGCACTTTACTCTTGTCTCTGAATGTTTTGATCCTGTTTCTCTCATTGTAACATATGATTTTCTTATTTTTAGAGTGTGCAGCAGATACAGGGAATCATGTCCTGCTTAATCAGTAAGTCTGGGGAAAAATTATTCCCACACTGCAAATAAATTTCTTCACATGGCATGCGACCGTAAGAATGTTAGTCCTCAAAGAAACCAACAAACGTAACATTCTTATTTATTTAGATATAAAATTGCTCTATACGTTTGACTGGTTACAGGAATACAGCAGAAAAAGGATATAGCTTTTCTGGCCATTCACAAAAAGGTAGATGTTTCTGAAAAATTGAACAATTATGTCTTGAAACTGCTTCATCCAAAGTTGATTGTTTGGGAACATCTTCCATATGAGAGACCTACCAGATTCCATATTTGATAGAGATGGCCTTGGATGTTTTATTACCAAAACTTTTTTCACTCAGAGGTGGATAGAGTATTAGTCTGGTCTCAAACTTCTTGTCTAGATAAAATAAAATCAGATTGTTACTCACCAACTCAATTTAATTTTAAAAGATTTAGACTGTTTCTGTGCATGAAGGCAAATTTTTATATTGAAAACATACAGCAAGGGAACATTTACCTGCAGCTATAGTTAACAAACACTTATAAAGTTATCAAAACAATAAAGTTACATATGTATGTATAAAGAAAAATCAGTATTCTAGAAAAGGCAGTTTGAGCTTGAAAGAACATTCAAGAAAATACTGAAGAGCAGAAGTCAGTAAATGTGAGATGAAAAACCACACAAGTTGGTCAGTGTACCTGGCTTTTGATTTTACAAAGAAATGACTGCGGGCTTTAGGAATATGTCTTCAGTTTCCCAAGAAGAAAGGAACAACTAAAAGTAGAAGGTCTGAGTTAAAAATAAACTATTAACCTGATAAAAAAATATATATATATTAACCTCTTTTCCCATGAAAAAAGAGTTTCATGGGAAAATACCACTTTAGTTTGAATTAGGATATATTGAAGACATATTTGTAATGTCTGGTATCTGCTTCCCAGTCATGTATGAGCTCTGCAACAGAATTCTCTGCCTTTTACGTATATTACTGAAGCTCTTTGGTTTGCAATTTTTTAACAAGCTGTTTACCTAAACCATCTTTTGTAGAAATGAAGAACCTGACACTGTTCCATGTGAGATCACTGGTGAGTTTGAAAATAGATTTAACAACAGAATGACTATTTTTATTCCAAACTACTGATAATAGTTGATAGAACATTTTTAACATGTCTAGAACAGTCTCACTGATGGAGATCACTATTGCATGAATAGACTTTTTCTCATAATGGTGTTTACAAACAATGTATTGTAGAAGCGTGGGTAACCCTAATACATGTTCAAAGGAGTACTGAAAATATTTCTCAGGATATATTTGATTTTAAATGTGCTTACTCAGAATGTGATATTTATGTAATGAGTGCATTGATCTTCAGTTCAGTTGATTAAAATAATAAAATAGCTCAGCAAATGCACTGTTTCCTTTTCTGTTGACAGGGATGAACACTTTGCTTCATGCCCCCATCCAGGCATTGGTGCAGCAGACTGAGGTATGTGAAGGTGCTCATTTTTTTCTGTGCTGAGGATATTAGTGTCCAAAATATATTGCACTAATTTGCGTAGTAAAGGTGAAACATGTAACTCAGCTGCCTAAAAAGTAAATCCTTGTATTCACAAGAAATTTGGCTGAAGCATAATCTTCTATATTTTGAAGTAGTTTCCTAATCTGATGGTCCTTATACTACACTATTGATAATTTTTGTTTCTAAAATTGCTTTTCAGTATCTGAGCTAGTTCTTACATTTTTTTTATCTAAGAATATGTAAAGGAGCTTATGTTTCAGATAGGTCAGTTTAATTTTTTTCCTCATGGGTTACTGTCTACTTTTTTTTTCCATGGTAGAATGGATATACACTGTTCCTACTGTTAGAAAGGTTTAGAAAATTGCATTGACTAGCATGAAAAGGTAACTGAAATGCTTCAGTTGACTCGAGATAAAACACAACGTTTTTAGTTAAGACCTTCACAGACACAGAAATCCTGAACTGTGCTATACTTCAGTGATGATGTCGTGGGTCTATTTTATCAAACGAAGCAATTGAACAGTATCCCTTGATCCAATGGCTTCTGACTTCGATGCTGAATTTAAAAATATGGTTTAAAAAATGTCTTAGCTCTTGTGAAAAAATGCTTAAAGAAAAAAATAAAGGTTAAAATCTAGTGTGGATTAAAAGATGTATGCCATGAGCCTATAAAAGTCATATTGAAACCCTCTTTCTCCTTGATTTAAGTAATGTATATGATTTATGCTTTTTCTAGTGTGTTTTATTTCTTGCATTTATAAAATAATGCGTATATAACAATATACTAAATTTAAAGTAAACACGCAGTTGTTCTTAATCAGTGTATTCATTGTGTTTGAAAAAGTACAGTTTAATATCTTGCTACTGGCCAGTTTTTTCCATAGCTTTAAAACTAAATCCTTTCTATTAAAGAGACTGAAATCTTCTTAGTCAGGGTGGAAGAGTCTTAAAAATTCCAACTTGGCACTGCTGCTTTGGGGAATGTACATTATAAGCTGGGCAGGGATTTTGCTTGCAGTGAGTGGGTGGGGAAAGATAGAAACGCCCCACAGAAAATATTGATTTGTAAGTCTCAGTGATTGTTCCGTGTTTACAAGGATTTCACATGTGAAGATGTGAAATTTTTGTCCAACAGAAATCTGAGCAACATTCTTTCAAAATTCTATTTAAATACATAAAGATATTACAAACATATAAAATATAGGCTCTAAGAATTTATAACAGTTAAGTTGTCCTTTCCTTTAGAATGTTATTACGTGTTGAGAAGGACTGAAATGTTTTTTTTTTCCTCCCCAAAAAGCTGTAAAGATAGAGCTCTAACCTTTAGTCTGCATTAGCTGACTTTTGTTTTGAATAGAATAAACCAGTGTGTCATTTGTTGCAAGTGTCAGTAACTGTCACTTCTTGTCTTTTTTCAGTGCCATGATGTGGACAACGCCATTCAAAGAACAAATAGGCATGACACAACACTCACCTTTTCAGATGAAAATGAAATGGAAATGACAGCTAGTCACACTGCAGTGATTACACGTAACCTGAAAAACAATGAAACTGACAAAACTGAGAAAATAGATATCACATCATTTCTGGCTGGGTTAAACTCTAACAGTGGAAAGGCAGAAATGAGTAAAGAATTTCATTTTTCCTTTGATCCTACAAACTGTCTATGCCCATCTTTTGAACAGAAGGAAGATGCTACTCCAGTAAAAAAAATAAATTTCAATGAATTTTTGATGCGCTTGAAGTCGAATGAAAAAGCACTCAATCCTCTTGAAGGACCTGAAAAAGAAAACCTTTTTTTTATCCCTTCACAAGTCTCAGAAGACATGGCACAATCATCAGTGGAATCTGCTTATTCCCATGAACCACCAGCCACCTTCAATGTAACAAAAATCTTTAGAGAGCAAGATGATAGAATGGAAATGACAAAATGCCAAGCATCTGATGTTAAAAATATGCGTTCTGGTATTTGTGAGTCTCCACCAGAGCAATTACTGTGTGCAGATGTTACTGAGGCATTTGCAGATGACGGAATGGATATGACAACTAGTCACACCGCAAAAATGTCTTTTCCATTTGCCAGTGTTGGAAATCAAAGTCTAAACTTCAAAAAGGATTTCCCATCCATGGAGATAGATAATTATTGTGTAGTAAAGAGAGCATCTCAGCAGCAATTAATTGTAAAGCAGGACCCTCAACTTTGTACAAACAAAAAAACAGTAAATGTTGAAGACACTGTAGATACTACAGTGCTGCGAACTTTTAAGCAAGAGACCAGAACTTTGTCTGCTATCCTGGGATCTGTTTCTTCTGAGACTGTCTTCCGAGGTGATAAAACTGATTGTTCTAAATGTGATGACATGGAAATTACTGGGAATTACACAGATGTAATCTATAATGAAAGTACCAAAGGAATGAGCAGTTCATGTCATAGAACTTTTGAGAAAACTGTTAATACAAATTCTTTGCCAATAGAAACCAGACATCCAGCACTTGATGACGTTACAGAAAGTCTAACATCTCTAGATAATCGAGCTTCTGCATCACATAAAACTAATGCACTTAAACAATTTTCAGGCTCAGATGAGAGAACTGAAAGAGTGACCCAAGATCACGAGACTGCTTCAGTGGATGTTGGTTTTGATTCGTGTAGAAATTCAGTGTCCGCTGGTACCTCTAAGGGTAGACTTGAGCACAGATCAAATTCTCTACTTGTTTCACTGCCAGGTGAGAAAACTGCAACATTTTCAGGAAAAGATATGGCCTTGACTAAAACTTGTATTGACAAGGCTGATGGAAGGAATGTTGACAATGAATTTCCTCCTGGAGTGTCCAGGGAGGAAAGTTCTTTGGCAAGTTCTTTGGGCAGGGACAAGGAAAATATTGAGACAGTTGGCTTTGATGTGAATATGAAAAGAAGCCAGACTAGAGAAATGAATACTGAAGATGTTGAGGAGATAATAGTCAATAAGAAGTTTGGAAAAACAAACTTTCAGGCAAGTGGTCTGATTTCCTGTGCAAAGAGTGTGTGTTCATTACAAGAGCAAAAGAGAGAAATTGCAGAAAATACTGCCAACAACAGTGCATTCCTGTCTTTGCAAAGTCAAGAAATCAATATAACTCAGCCTTTGAAAAAAACTCTTCAGAATGCTTCAGCTTTCTGCACAAATGACAAAACAGAAGTGTTTTCAGATGAACAAAACATGGATGTAACCAAAACTCATTCTGTTGCCTTTGAAGTTGCTCCTACTAATACAGTACAAGAATATGAGAATACTCATAATCAAAATAATGTGATATCCAAGCAGCTGCAAAAACAGATCTCCCGATTTTCCAATAATTCTGGTGTAGGTACCACTGCAAGTCAGACTGCAGCAATAGAGTATAGGGATTTCAAACGGAGCTCAGATAAACAAACTGTTACCCCTTTATCTGCAAATGGTAGGTTCATTTCTAGTAATGAACCCACTCCCTCCAGAAATACAAGAAATGTGCAACCTGCAAAAATACTGGGTATAAATGCAGATTTCCAGAACTCCGACAGGCAAGTGAAAACCCATACTATGAAGGTAGTAAACAATGCATTGCCAACTCGAGAAGAATCTGAGAGAGATTTCCTGATCAGCAAAACAGTTCCTTCAGAAGAGGATTTTAAAAATCTTCAGTCAGTTGATGGCCTGCATTTGGGTATTGAAGAGACGTTACTAACTAATACATCTGAACAACAGAAGAGAAGTTCCCAGTTGCCTTTCTTTTCAGAAAAGTCTGTTTTGTTTCCCTCTGGTGAAAACATGGACTTGACTGAAAGCTGTGCAGCAATGGCTCCTGATCAAAACATCCATATGATTTTACCAGGAAGAAAAGCAGCACCAGTACCTATTGTTGAAGATGAAAATAAAACATTATCTTTAAAAAGAGAGGTCACAATGACAATAAACAATCAGGAGCAACCTGGGTGCGATATGTACTCCTTGGTATCTGGTAAGAAAATGTTAACTGTGACTGGTTTAAAGCATTTGCATTTCATAGATGAGAAAACTACCATATTTTCGGAAGATGCTGATATGGACATCACAAGAAGTCATACGGTTTCAGGAGAAAACAAAATAATTTTGCTGCCTAAAAGTTCAAGCAATGACATATCCTTTGTTTCTGGGGATAAAACTTGTGTTTTTACACACAGTAATGACATGGAGATAAGTAGATTTGATACTGTTGCAATTGATGAATCTGTGGAAAAGGCTGAACCTGGAGACATGCTTAGGAAAGCTAATAGGACTGAAAGGAAAAGCTCCAAGGAAACAACAGGGGAAAAGACTGTTTTATTTTCACTGAGTAATGGGAATAATGACATGGAGATCACAGAGAGCCATACAGCTGCAATAGGCCATGAAATTATCTCTCAAAAAGAGGTCAGGCTTCATTCTCTGTCTTCAGCTCAGCCTGTTAAAGCTGTTAAGTTCACAAGTAACCAGTGTGATATCGACATTGCTATGTCTTGCCCTGCTGATAAAATTACAGTAGAACCTTTACGTGATGATAACTTGAACTTCAATAAAGAGGTTGGATGGGAAGCTCCTTCAAACAGCGAAGCTACTGTGCTTGCCATGGATGATATGGAAATCACTAAAACCCATAATGTAGCTTTGGAAGAAAATTCTCTGCAGGGTAGGCACCCCAATCAGTCTGTTCCTCTATGTTCCACAATTATTTTTACAAATGACAAGGCTGATATGGAAATGACCAAGTATCTCCCTGACAATGAAAGTACTGAAAGAATCCTGTGTGAGGACAGAGTAAACCCTCCTAAGCAGGTTGGACAGGAGGCTGTTTCAGGTAGCAAAACAGTCATTTTTACTTTGGCTGAGGATATGGAAATCACTAAAACTCATACAGCTGTGTTAAGTGGTGATGTGTGGGACAGAGGGTTCGTTCCAGTTGTTTCTGCAGTTCCTGCTGATCAGACCATTGTGTTTCCACACAAACAAGATGATATGGAAATAACTGTATCTCATACTGTTGCTGTTAATAACAATATGGAAGGATTTGAGAACCAGCAAGTGTCACATAAAAGCACTCAACAACCAGGCTTGCATACTGCATCATTGTCTGCTTGCAGAGATGAAGTAGATTCTCTGCATGTAAAAGACCTGAATGGTGAGTATCTTAAAAAATCTAACAATAAGCCCACCATTCCTTCTGCTTCATCAGCCTCAGCATTTCCTACTGAGAAAGGAGCTGCCAAAGTTCACAGTGGTGCAATACCAGATTCTGTTTATTCTATCTCACTTCCAGAAGACACTCTGGATGTCCGGGCACCACAGGATCTTGACCTTGCCACAGATAATTCAGTTCCTGTAAACAGTCAGCAGGATCTTGTACATCCAGGAAAACTGAAATCAAAGAGAGTGTCTTTCAAACTTCCAGGTAATGCCCCCTTGGAATGCAGTGAAGAAACTGGAGTTGTGGTATCCCATGTTTCTCTTCCTATTCAGCAATCAGATTCTTTGAAGAGTCCTCCAGATGGACTTAGTACTCAGACAAACCAAGTACTGAAAGATAATTTATCTAGGCATGAAGATCTAGATACAGTTTTAGCCAAGGATGGAGCGGTTCCAGTTTCTGACAGCGAATCAAAGAAAAATGAGAGGCTGACAACTGAAGGGGAAGTACTTCCAACAGACTTCCAAATAAAATCTGAACAAACTAAGCAACTTTTGGTCAGTGACAGTCCAAGAGATCTAGCAGATCCTACTCTTGCACCTAAATTATCAGGTATTTTAAATGTTTGTTCAAAATTGGAAAATATTAGAAGGAAATCTGGAGTTGTCTCTGTTCCTGAAACTGCTGTTTCTGACCAGTTGCATAAGTTACCATCTCAACCAGAGGATACATTGAGGTTAGGAAAAAATACCATAAATGAACAAGATAATTTATTTTATCCCAAAGAGCAGGAGAATGCATGTATTGAATCTGGAGCAGCTCCTATAGGTACGAATTTAGGTACGGCACTTAAGGACAAATATCAAGGAATAAGTGTCCCTCTAGGTATCTTCCAGCCTAAACTGCCAAACAGAAGAAATCCTTCTGTTTCTAACGTGCAAGACACGAATGCAAAATCTTCAGACAAAGTAGAAGCACTGGTTTCAGAAGTAAACCTAAACACTGGTGTAGCACCAGATAACACCAAATCTAGCAGGCAGAACTTCAGCTCTTCTCAGTTTATAGCAGAAGAATTTCTTCCTATATGCCAAGAAGCAATGGATTTGAATGATTCTGTAAGCTTTGGATCTGTGGAAGATGGTTGCAATGAGATAAACAAAAGAGACACCTCCCACAATGAAAAGACTAAATGTGAAGAGGCAAAAACTTGCAACAGCACAAAAAGAGCTTTGGAACAAGATGAGGATCTGCAAAGTCTAAAGAAGTTCAAGGCAGATGAAAGCTTAGTTGGTGGGACCTCCCTTGACTTGCAGGTGAGTCTGATCACTCATTGTCAGCATATAGGAACACTGACAGTGCTTTTTAGATATTGAGATGCAACTAGATCTGTTGGTAGGGTTTTTTCAGTTCTCTTTATCACCAGTTTGTTTCTTTTTAACTTGCTGATACTAGGTTACTTCTGGCGTTCTATCTCAAAGCCAAGTAGCTGTTCGTGAAGGTGAAGATCCTCCAAATCTATCATCTAAAAACCTGGACTGTACTCATGCCAACAGCACCAGCTCTCTGGATTCTGTTAAGGCTGACACAGAATCAACAAGTAAGACTTTCTTTGTAACAATTGTCTCAAACTTTTCTATTATTTTGGCTTAATCAAGGATGAGCCCTACCTATAATACATATTTTATTTCTGAAAGGCCTTCAATACCTGTGCCACAGCTTCCTACCCCGCCAGCTGACATGCTTTTACGTTCTGGCTCTGAGGCCAAGCCATTCAAGGAATACTGAGATGAGGAGGAAAAGCAGTAGAATTTAAGTACACCTTTGTTTTAGTGGGTAGGCTGGGCTGAAGAGGCAGTTTAGTTTCCCTAGCACAGAGTAAATCTTAGTTTATTAGCTCTTGCTGACTAGCTGGTACCTAACAATGAGGCAGAAATCTGCCAGTCATCGGGTAAGTGATATTTTGCCTATGTTTACAAAACCAATTCCAGCTTTGCTCCTTGCAACCATAAATATCTTATGTTTTGTCCAGTGGAAGTTGGACTGTCCTTTGAGTGAGAAATTAGACCTTCTTAGCCTGGCACGTGAAAGCTATGGTTTTACCTATAAATTTGCTGGCAGCTCAGATGCCGTTTGGTCTCCGCCTAGCAACGGTGCCCTCTGAACTGGCTGGAGTCTGTTTCTCAGATTTATTACTTTTTAGTATGATACATGTGGCTTTCCTCCCATAGAAAAGTGAATTCTGTCATTTCATTACCACTCTGACATGAATTTTATTTTACATTAAATTTCTAATCTATTCCTCAGGATTTGCCTAAAGTAGTTTTTTCCTCATTAACTTCACTCAGCACCAGAAACACGCATAAAGGTCAAACTCTGCATTAAGATGGCTTTACTTCTGGAGCTAATGAACAAAGATTCATATTTCTGTAATAATATTTTTTAACCCCAGAAATGCCCTTTTCTTATTTTTGTCTAGTTCAGCGATGCAGTCAGATGGAGTCTCAGCTTCTCACAGACAGCATTTGTGAAGATAATTTATGGGAGGTATGTATATAGCTGAGAGATGTTAACTTCTTTTCCTAACAGGAAAAATACTTGTGTGCATATATACCAGTAAGCATTCTCACTTGAAGAATGTACTTATGTGTATGTTTTTCCTAACTTTGCAGAAATTTCAGAATGGTGTTATCACAGTTGGAGAGTTTTTTATGCTTCTTCAAGTCCATATTCCAATTCAGAAGCCCCGACAGAGCCATCTTCCAGCCAGTGTGAGTATCTGTCCTTTGATATGCACGAGGCTTTGAATTGTACTCGTGGTTTGTCATTGTTGTTTTTTAACAGCTAAGTAAGTGGTCTTTGTAGAAGGTCTTTAAATGAGTCAAGGCAGAAGTCAGTTCCACCTTGGCAAGTTAGACACTACATGCTTCCAATTTGGTCTTTGCTTGTTTACCTCTGATAACGGGTGTTGTTGTTTTTTTTCCCCTCAGTAATGAAAAATAGAATAGATTTCTATCTCTTGACAAAATACCGTGTATTGAGGATCATCTGTTCTTGGATAACTAATGATGATCCTTGGTTTTTGAGCTTGCTTAAAGAGCAAAACGTTTGAAAGTAAGAATTAGAAGCTCTATCTAACTTCACTTCTTACTACATCCGTCATCCACTGAAGTCAGAATCCTGAAATGCTGCTCTGCCCTCCTGCTGCCTCTTCTATTCTCTTTTAAGTTGCTGCACCATGACACACCTGTTCTCCTTATATCTCGCTCGCCCTTACGTCTGTTCTGCCTGAACCTTTTTTCAATATCCTCATCTTGGATGGAGGAAAGACTTCTTTTGAATTCTTGCTGATATGGGAACAAATATTTTTCATGCATGTATACAGACAAGCACCATGTATTAGTAGTAACCTGATACCAAACAAGGAAGTAATCGTACTGTGCAGTCTCCCTGAAAACAAGGCAAGGTGTCACAATTAAGAGAAGACTGAGATTTTTCATGAGGCAGTTTTAGGACAAGGAATACCTTTATTAATCCACCTCTGGCAACATAATTCTTGAAGTAGAATTTATTTCTGTAAGCTCATCTTGAATCTGTCTTTAACCCATCACACTTGTCCAATTCATGTTCTGCAAAGGTAATTTTGGTATATGAAGTTGATCTTCAGGTTGTTCTTCCTAAAGCCCTGTGAAGAGAGAACCTCAAAGCTAGTGTAACAGCACATGACTAGCAAAAGCAAAATAAAATTTGTTTGGGTTTGGTGGGGAGGAGTTGGGGTTTTGGGGTGTGGGCTTTTTTTGTTTTTTTTTTCCCTAGTGATTCTGTTCCATAATGTTTGAAGGTACATTGAGAAGTCTGAAAATAATATTTTACCTTTAGCTATAATATTCTGAGAGACCTGATTTGTGTTTAGCTATACTACGGTTTTGTTCATTTAGCATATGGATTGCTTCAGTCAATTACAATTGCACCAAGCCCTTTATTCAACCTAGGTTTAGTCTATGCCTGGAATTTAGTTCTACCATGTACATCTGATGGGGGGAAAAAAAAGAAAAGCACTTGGAAAAACTGTCCCAACTGAAAAAACTGTGCTGAATTTTAGTTTATCTGCTTTCCAGTATTTCTTCCAGTGGCTCCAATGAAAAGTTAGATTCCTTCTTATGTAGTCTAGTTGTTGCTTTCCTTGTATATGGCCACTTACAGCAGTATAGTAGAGGAATTTACAGGGACAGTCAGCTTTGATCTGCAAATTGGTAAGCAAGATACTGAAGTGGATTTCTTATGTTCTCTCCTTAGTTTTGGATAAGCACCACAATATGTGTGTACTGCCAATCTTAAAGTGTTCGAAGTATGAATATCTGACTTCTAACTCTTTACTTTCAGAAATAACTGGAAGATGTTCGCTTTATTTCCCCTAACTTAAAAGTAAACTAGGAAACTTGTCCCAGTACAGTATTTTAATAGCTTACACGTTTCCTATCAACCTGATTTTTACATTTTGCTGTTATTATGTCAGTTTGGGGTTTCAGTAGAGGTACCTTCTTTTCGTATAAGCTCTCTTAAGACCGGTGTTTCAGGCTTGCTTGTTTGTACACCTTTGTGTAGCCAACTGATTTTCCAACTAGATGCTGGAAGTAGTCTCTGTCACCTGTCTGGATTTCATGAATAACTGCCATTGCTTAAAAAGATTATCTAATAAAGTAGTGTGAATGAGCTGCTTAGTTTTCTCTACTGACATGGAAAGCTTTCAAGTTTTATGAGTAGAGAAAGTTTGTTTTTATTTCTTATTGTGTTTATTTAATAGAAGATATGGGGAATTCGCTCAAACAGTTCCATTTCTTGCTGCTTACAGCAGTTTCTGCTAGCATGGCAAATGATGTGCTAGGGGCAACAGAAAAACCATCCTGCAAAATGGAAAGCGTTAGCAGTGTCTGTATAATTTAGAAGTGGGTTTGGCAGGTTCGTCTATGCCAGTACTACTTCTAGAGTATTAGAGAACTTTTCAGTAGTCTGTTCAATGTTAAATAAGTTCTAATGATGTTCATTCTTCCTTCTTCTGAATGGGTTATGTGACAGCTCTTTTGGTAGAGTGAAATACTTTCTATCTATCACAATGACATATTAAAACTTCCTAACAGTTGTTGTGTATGAAAAGGTGTATTCAAGAACATGCTCTTTGCATGGTGAGTGGTATATTTGTGAAAATTCTCTGATCATGAAATTTGTTCTAGTACTTCAGATTTAGTTCTTAGAAAGCTGGCTGCTGTATAACCAAGTCTTACAGTTGTAAGATGTTACATTGTCAGGGTACATAAGTCAGCAGAACATTCACATTAGAAATTTGGATACCTTCTCGGAAATAAGGAACCCTGTTGTGGTGTTCTCCCTTTAATTCATTCCTTCTTTGCTGACTGACTGAGATTTCTGAGTTACCTATGTAAGAGGAAGTAAAAAGTGTCCATTTTAAAGTTCTTTATAATTCTGATATGGTAAAAGAATGAAAGCTATATTAGCATAATTTGTATTGATTGAATTGTTTGATTTATGAGTTTTAAGTCTCTTGAAGTTTTATTTAAGATACTATTCTTAACTACAGTTTAGGTTACACTTCCAATTTGCAAATGTATTTGTACTGAGCAGTCTTTAAATATTCATGCGGCTTACAAAACTCTGATACGACTCATTAGCATCTGACCTCTGATAAAAAACAAACATACAAAATAAAACAATCACAAAAAGACTGAAAGCTTTCTCTGAAGGGATTGAATTAACCTGTTATTTATATGCTTCAATATATGAGTAGTTTTTTGGAATATCCCCATCTTATTTATTGGATGTGACTAAAGACTTACTGAAAATTGTGAACTTAAGATAACTATGCTTGATTCACAATCTTGTCTTACTCTAGAGCACTATCATCATCTGGATAATGTGCACAAATTTTTTCAGGTTTGTGTCTAAAAGTAGTTTAACCTCTTCCATTTTAGGTTTTTGAGCTCTAGTGATGAGAGCTCCTTTTTTTCCCAAAAGGAAGTCTGTTCTTGAAAGCAAGGAAACATGGAGCATAAAAGTGAAATGAGCTATCTAAGGTTATAGGGTTAATTTTTCCCAGAATTAAATAGGTCCAGAATGGGGAGGAAAAAATCATTGGAGTATGTCAAGCTACCTCCATTATTTTTTTTCTGTTCTGCAAAAATGAAGATTAAGGCTTTTTTGGTGGTTTCTGTACTTGAATTGATAGAAAGTTGCTGTTTTTAAAAACCATGCATCTTTTTTTCATCGTAATTTTTCCTTCTGTTCTTTTCCAGTGTGCTGTCAGTGCACCACCAACTCCAGAAGACCTGATTCTCAGCCAATACGTTTATCGCCCCAAGCTGCGTATTTATGAAGAAGATTGCCAGGTCCTTTCTCAGATGATAGATGAGTGAGTCTGTCTTTTTCGTTTTTTTCAGTCACAGGTTATATTAGTAATTCTATTTTTCAGCTCTGTTTGCATGCAGAATGTCCTTAAAGTTATTAATTACATATGGGAAAAACAGAAAAATGGGAGTAAACCTACCTAATGTTGGTAGCCAGTTTATTACAGGTTTATATGGTATAGGGCAAACTCCTGGGGAGGAGCTGTGGTTATGGAGTTAAAGCTTGATTTTCCTCTGGTGCTAATAGAGTGTTTCAGTTGCACATCAGAAGAGTTAAAGTAAAAGGTTTTGAGTGGTACTGAAAATAATCAAGCGTAGGAAGCAAAATCATAATAGGTTATGATCTGTTGTTTGTTCCAATCTTCCAGTGTTTACTGTTAATTGAAATACAATTACCATGACTTATTTCCTTAACCTGAAGGTCACTTCTGGTCTCATACATGTTGCCATTTACAATTTGTGTTAAATCAAGTTTTATGGTAAAATTCAAAATCAGTAGTAAGATTTTTCCCAGCCCCATTAGCACCATTTCCCATTTCTTTAGCTCTGCAGCTCTCCATCTCCTGTTCAGACCTACTCTCTACAAAAAGACTATAGAAAGTGAACTTCGCATTATGTTCTAGAGTGTAAAAAACGTAGCCCCTATGTAATGAAGGCTTTAGAGGACCTCTCCAAGATGTAAGACCCAAATAAATTAAAATGTTTACGTTTCCATATCTTAATTAGAAAAGGTGAATAAATACCAATAATAATAATAAATACCAATGTGCTTCTTTATATGCTTGATGCAGTTAACGACAAGCCTTTCTTTCAATTCTTTCTTTTTTTTTTTCCTGTATTTCAGATTAAAGCAATATGTAAGCGTCCAGGATCAACCACTGGTGAACGTGAATAAGAGTTTGTGGGAAGTAATGAGAACCTGCTCTGATGAAGAGGTAATATTGCATAACAAAATAATGTAATGAAGAAGTAATTTATGCATTCAAATTTATGAAGAAGATTTTATGCATTCAAATAAAATAAGAACCATAATGGTCACTGAATAACAGTAGGTAGGCAGAAGATACAAGGTAAAATATTTTCTGAATGAAAGACTACTATGAGAACTGGAATAAAGAATTTCTTACATGGCAGAAGGGTTGAATGCAAAGATGGTATATAATATTTTAGAGGAACATGTTACTGTGAAACAGAAAAACTTGATGTTGGTAATTCAGGTTAGTTAGAGAAGCCTAAGCAAACTGTGCAATTTTGGAAGCGAAAAAATGAAGTGCTTTTACTGTTGAAGCTCTGTAGCTTCATTGGTGGTGCAGAATTGTCCATTAACTTAAATGTTTATTTAGTTTGGAAAGGTATGGGGTAATAGTGTGAGACATAATAAGCAGAAAATGTTGTTACACAAAAATAAAACTGCATACAGAATTTGGAGTGCAACAGTGGGGTCACGTGCCAAAAGAAAGATGATGATGCCAGAGGGTATTTAAAGGAGGATGCTAATGATAATGGGCACAAAAAGCACCCCAAAGACATTTGCATTTTAAAAAACAGAAGCATTATAAGAGTGTCCCAGACAGAATTAGAAGGTAGATCAAGGGATTGTTTTCCTCGCTTTCAATGCCAAGAATAAAGGACTAGTCAGTGAAAATAAAAAGTAACAAATTTAAAAGACAGTATTGTTCATAGTTCATAATTAAATTTGTGTTAGAGTTTATCACTGAGGCTAGGATAACTAGATTCAGGAAAAATATACTTAGAAACAATAAACGCACCAGAACCCTTAGTGAAAACAGATTTGAAAGGTTTTTAAGCAAACCTCTACATACTGGCATTACAATGATACCACCTAGTGGAAATTGATTGAAAACACTACAAAAAAAGCTTTTTGTACATTCCTCTGCATCTTCTGGATTGACAACTGTCAGAGAAAACCTTGAACTACGCAATTCTCATAGTCATTTATGAAGTAGTTGAGTTACCATTCCTGGAGCTATTAGAAGACTGGGGACACAGTTTAGTGGTAGACTTGGCAGTGCTAGGTTAACGGTTGAATTTGATCTCAGATGTCTTTTCCAACTTGAATGATTCTGTGGTTCTATAATCTGTAGCTATGTTCTATTAAAACAGGTGGCTTCTTTGTTTATTTCTTGCAATTTGGGCACTGCGTGGACTTCTATTAACATTTTGGTTAGCCTCCTTAAGTTAGCCCCTTAACAAGGGGGCAAGTGTTCTAAATAAGTCTTGAACAATTAGAATGAGACATCTGACATGGTTAATGAAGCTGCTCTTCTTAGTGAAAGCATTTCCTTCTTAAGTTATTGGAGCTGTTAAAATCTGATGATACTGCTTTCTATGCTGCTCACTCTTGGAATATAGATTGTGTTGGATCTTTGCTAAGAAAACCATTACTTTAGTAGTAGCCTTGAATTAACTTGGATTGTCCAGTCAAATTCAATTTCCTTTGAAACTATCATGTAGTACTGCTGCTAGAGAAATGGGATATTGCAGGGAGGAGAGCAGAGAAGAGAGAAAGAGTTGATTGAATGATCTTTTGTTTTGCATTCCCATTCACTTTCCCTTCTGTATTTTCTATTCATTGCAGCTGAAGAGCTTTGGAGCAGAACTGAACAAAATGAAATCCTATTTCATCAAAGAAAGTAAAATCTTGGCTCACAATGAGAAAGAGGCATTATACAGCAAATTACTGCAGAGTGCGCAGGTAATGTGCCGCAAGGCCGCAGAGATCTATGTTTAACAAGAACTTCTATATTTTTATCTGTGCTTAGACTAGCATAAGCTGGGACCATCAAATGTAGGACCCTAACTATCTTGTATAAGACTCCTTCGTATTGAACTTGTTTTCCTTTTATTTATAAGCAAATATAAAATAACATTGGGACAGTGACTTTTTCTTCTAGTTACATTACAGGAACCTTCTACGTAGGTATAAGTTAAAAGCTCTAGAAATTTATTTAGTTACATCTCATCTCATCCCTTCAAAAAAAAAAGTAATTAGGAACATTGTTATGTATCTGGTACTTTCTTACGTATGGCAACTGCCTTAATGTCTGTTAGTCTGCCTCTTCATTCTAATGACAGATTGTGTCAGCTACTTTAATTACTTTATTAGCAAGCAAAGATCCACATGGTGGTTCCAGAAGGCAGTCAGCTTCTTTAAAAATTTCATTGACTTGTGTAAGAACACATTACAACAGAGTACAATTTTCCTGTCTTAGGAACAATATGAAAAGCTACAGTTAAGAATAGCAAATGTGGATGAATTGCTCAAGGAGGCAGAAAGCTGTCTTGCTGATCTGGAAGCAGGTATGTGTATGCAAACCAGCGACTGATTTGCTGATTTCTTGTCCAGTCCCTCTGTTTTTCTGTAGAGCTGCTATGTAAATGGTCACTTCAAGATTCTGTGTCTGGTGGTTGCTTGGAATTTTAAAAGTCCCATACTACAAGTATCCATTTGGTCTGAACGCCTTCGTTTGTGTCTGCAAACTTGTTTTGTGGGAATGACTTGCACATCAAATGGACTGGGAGCATTTCTGCGCTGAAATACAGAATTATAATTGTAGCCTACGAATGTATAACCAAGCTGGCTAAATCTGAAAGTGGTGAAAGTACAGCTGCTGGCAGCACACAGTTCATAATGGCTGCAGAACCTGCTAGTGATCCCGCAGATAGGCAAGACTAAGCTTTGTACTCCAGGACTGTACCATTTTCAGTGTCATGCCTGGATGGTTTAAAACTTGTTCAGCTGTTTTCAAACAAGCTGCAGTCAGTACTTGGGATTGCCACATAACGATAACTGTGTCTCTTCATAGAACCTTAGAATGGTTTGGGTTGGAAAGGGCCTTAAAGATCATCAGTTCCAACCCCTGCCATAGGCAGGGACACCTCCCACCAGACCAGGTTGCTCAAAGCCTCATCCAGCCTGGCCTTGAACACCTCCAGGGATGGGGCATCCACAGCTTCTCTGGGCAGCCTCTTCCAGTGCCTCACCACCCTCAGAGTGAAGAATTTCTTCCTTATATTTAGTCTAAATCTACCATTTTTTAGTTTAAAGCCATTACTCCTTGTCCTATCACTACACTCCCTGACAGAGATTCCCTTTCTAGTTTTCCTGTAGCCCCTTAAGTACTGTAAGGTTGTTAAGAGGTCTCCTCAGAGGCTTTTCTTCTCCAGGCTGAACAACCCCAACGCTCCCAAACCCTCTATGTCAGAGAGGTGCTCCAACTTGATCATCTCTGTGGCCCTCCTCTGGAATCATTCTAATAGTTTCATGTCCTTTTGCTGGGGGCCCCAGAGCCGAACACAGTCCAGCAGGTGGGGTCTCGTGAGAGCAGAGCAGAAGGGGACAATTCCCTCCCTCGCCCTGCTGGCCATGCCTCTTTTTGTGTAGCCCAGGACACAGTTGGCTTTCAGCACTGCAGGCACACATTGATTGCTTGTGTTGAGCTTCTTGTCAACCAACACCCCCATGTCCTCTTCAGGGCTGCTCTCAATCCATTCTCTACCCAGCCTGTGTTTGGGCTTGGGGTTGCCCTGGCCCAGCTGCAGGATGTCGCACTTGGCCTTGTTGAACCTCATGAGGATTGCACAGCCCCACCTCTCAGGCCTGTCCAGGTCCCTCAGGGTGGCATCCCTTCCCTCCAGTGTGTCAACCGCACCACACAGCTTGGTGTCATCGGCAAACTTGCTGAGGGTGCACTCCATCGCACTGTATGTGTCACTGACAAAGATGTTAAATAATGCCAGTCCCAGTCCTGAACCCTGAGGAACACCACTGATCTCTACCTGGACATTGAGCCATTGACCTCAACTCTCCTAGTGCAACCATCCAGCCAATTCCTTACACACTGTGTAGTCTATCTGTCAAATCCATGTCTCCGATTTAGAGACAAGGATATTTATTTTTCATTTTTCATTTATTTTTCTTCCTACTTCTCAATGCCTTCAGTAGAAATTACAGTGCATGGTAATAGCTTTGAAACAATGCAATAGAAGGAGCTTTATTCTTTATCTGTTACTACTTGAGGTTTTTGGTATATAGCCCACCAGCATCTTGCACATTATTAGCTAGCTTTTAAATACTAAAATGTCTAGAACTCAGAGATAAATAAAATGAATTCTAAATACTGAATCTGGGAATTCTGATACTTGTTTCCCACAGATTCTGAATGGGAAGAATGCGAGACAGACTGCAGTGAGGAAATGGCAGAAGAGGACTCTGAATCAAAAAAACTAGAGGAAGGTAATGATACCAGCTGAACTAACTGCAGGGGTTTTTTTGTGGTGTTTTTTTGTTCATTTATGTTGGGTTTTGGTTTTTTCGATTTTTTTTTTTGTTTTTAGTTTTGGAGAGGGTGAAACTGCCCCCATCCTTGCTGTATTAGTTGATACCAATGCAAAAATTACTGCTTTCTTTTCCACATTGGATACAGCTAATAACATAGGTGTTAAAGAATGAAAAGGATTTGCTCTTCTCATGGATAAGAAATCATGGATTAAGAACTTGGAAAAATGTGACTGGAAGGGTGTGTGCTGGTTATCGTACCCAGCATTTCAGCTGTTCTATAACTACCAACTTCTGTTGACCGTGTCGGTATCCAGGTAGAAGTAAGCACTGTTGAGATCTTTCATGTTGTTAAGGAAGATAACTGCACAGTGAGTTAGGGCTGTCTTTGCTGCTCTTTTCTCTTAAAGCTTTTTTTCCTCTTTTCTCTTAGAATTGGAAAGCCTCAAAGCTCAAGAAGAGGAACTTCAAAGGTAAGATGTCAAAAAGCTTAAAGGAGCTTAAAAATGTACACACTCAGGTTCTAGAGATTTTTATGATTTTTCACCAGTGTGCTACATCACATGTTTTGCTTTATCTTTGCAGAGAACTGTCAGATCTGGAGACTGAGAATGAGCAAATGTTTGTTCAGTTGAAACATCTACAGGAAAAAGAAAAAAGCTGTGAGGAACTCCTGGAGAGATACAAGTAAGGAAGGGAATTTCAGGTTTAATCTTTTTTTATCAGTTCATTCTGGGGACTCACATTTCTATATAAATGTTTTGGGGTTTGTTGTTTTTCCTTTTTATTTTATTTGGAAGACCTTTGGATGCCCCTCTCTTCACAATCTAGGATAAGCAAAAAAGCTTTGGTGAACTTCAGTATGTGAGGGACTGTTCTATTAACAACTTTGTAGTGATACTTTGCATCCAGTCTTTCTGTATCCATCTCTCCTCACATCCCAGAATTAACATTTATGTGAAATGAATAGTATTTTGCTTGGGTTCCCAAAAGATTCTTACACTCTTTTGACAAATGAAAATTTATTTGGTCTCTTATAACATAGCTGCAAGTGCACTTAATGCTCTGATCTTTGTCCTTCAGATAATTGTGTTGGTTGGTTGGTTGAAACTTAGGTGTTTTTTTTTTTTCTATTTCTTTTAGCTTCCCTGAGTGGGAGATAAGTGAATGGAGTGAACAACAGGCAGTCTTTAACTTTCTTTATGATTCGATTGAACTTACAGTCGTATTTGGACCCCCAGTAGGTAAGTTGCAGAATGAGTAGGTTTATGGCTTATGAATTTGAAAGGTTAAATAGTTGCATGATAGAAACCCAAAGGTTCTACATTAGTGAATATTTACTAAAAAGAAGTAGAAAATAAACCATGGTGCTAGTAGGCTGCTAGTAAGCAGAGAGAGGTGATAAATGATGGCTTTGAATATGTTTATCAGTGCTTTCTGTAAAAAAAATTGTAAATGTGTGTAATGAATGTCTGTTTCTGAAGAGGAAGAGCTGCAACTGGAGAACTAAGTATGGAAATAACTGATACTTTTTTTTCTGTTTTCTTCTGTTTTTTTGTTTTTTTTTTTTTCTTCTCAGATGGTGATGTTTTTGGTGAAAATCCTTCCAGAAAGATAGTTAGCCTGAGCTTTGAATCTCTCTTGGATGGTAAGATTTTGAGTAGCTTGAAAGTAGCTGTCCTCGTTATCTCTTACTGGGAGGACACATTATAAATTTGTGTTCTAGCTGCTAGTGCACTACTACATGGCTTTGAGTAGACTTCTTTCAATGTGTTTTTCTGTTTATTTTTTGTTTTTAACAGAGGAAAAAGCTCCGCTCTTCTCATGTTTAGTCCATAGACTCATCTTCCAGTTTATTGAAAGTCAGGGCTGCTGGCAAAAAAAGTGTCCCATACTGCAATATTTACCTCAGGTAATGTGCCAGGAAAGCTTATATGACTCTTGAAAAATGTTAAATCTTTTTTTTTTTCCTCACAGAGAATAGGGCTGATACTGAGAACAAAAGCATATTGATGAAGACTTCATTAATGCAAATCAAAATCAGCTTCATGAATTCTGGGGTGAGACAGGAAGTGCCTGTCCCAGAAGGCAAGAGACCTAAAAGCTGTAGTTTCTTCCTAGTTTGCTGCCTTGATGTCTGGCTGCCTTAGTGATTTCTTAAAATCCTTTTATCCTGCTAGTAGAAAACAGAATTGAGCTGAATGCCATTCTGCTTCCAAAAGAATTAACAGTTCAAATTGCCAAGCCCAGCTTGGTGTTCCCACATATCTGTGTAATCCTGTTGACAAAGCTAAGGGGAGAAACTTAGGGCAAACAACATACTTTTTTTTTTACGTGTGTACAGTTTCATTTTTACATCCAAACTGAGATAGCAGTTAAGCTGCATTTTTCTTTTAATTTTCTAGCATAAAACTGCATTTTCAAGTGTCACATAGTTTACCAGTCTCAGTTCCAATGTAATTTCTCTTCTGATCTCATGTGTAGGTGCTTCATGACGTCTCTTTGGTGGTGAGTCGCTGCAGGATCTTAGGAGAGGAGATTGAATTTCTGGAGAGATGGGGTGGAAAATTTAATCTTCTGAAGACAGATATCAATGACACAAAGTGAGTAACCTCAAGTGGAGCTTACACAAGTCTTACAGAGGGCCTCTACACAATCAGAAACAAGGCATCGAGATAATTTGGTATTCTTGAAAATGTTATTTTATGCAACTCCTTATTAACAATCTAACTTTTTTTAGTATAATTGAACTATAATATCAAAAAGGCTGGAAACGAAGCTCCTCTTGGATTCAGCTAACTTCCTTACTGTCTTCTACTCTCTTCTTACTTGCTGATTTCCTTTTTGACTTGACTCTCTCACTTAAAACTTTAGACCAGAGTGTAGCAATGCAAAGGAGACAGAGCCAAGAGTTTACCTGTGTAGCTTAGTGCTTTGTTTCATTTATAATAGGCTTAGTCTTTTATTCACTTCATCCAAGCAGAAACAGCCCTTGAAAGATTAATGCACTTAAACTAAAGTTTATTTTCTTTAGCTTTCATTTTCTCACACTACTTCACACCCAATTAATTTTTGTCTGCCTGCCTTTAAGCTGTTTACATATATTACTCTAATTTTGTAGTACCCTTTGCAAAAAAGTGTGTTCTACTACAGGCCAAAAGTCCCTTAAAAGCTACAATTATTTAGGTCAAGAAAACATGATGCAACCTATGCTCGGATTTACTGTGGTAGATTTACCTTGAAAAGACCTTGTTTTATGCTCTCCCACAGTGTCTGTTCCCTGGGCCTTGTGTACTGGGTGATGATCATATTCTTATTTGCAAAAAGATTCAGTTCTGGCCTTCCTGGATATTGTCATAGACAGAGTACTGTTCTAGATAGAAATTTGACCTGATTTAAACAGGGTCAGATTCCTGAAACAAACTTAGAATTATGGTCGTGCTTAAAAGTTCAGAAAACTTTAGCTAGCTAGAAATGTTTTATGTTAACTAGAAAACAAATTTTTGACTATTGCTCTGTATTCTCCTGTAATTTTGAAAGGATCTGTGAATTACGTGTGTATAACTTCTGTGGGGGTTTTGTTTTCTAATTCAGTGGCAGAATGCTGATAGTGTTAGGATGGAAATGTTCTTTTAACCTTATTTATGAAACCACTGCTAGTCTGTTTTAGAATTCTTTAGGAATTATTGAGCTTGTTGCAATTTGTTTTCCTGCAACTGAATTCGAAGGAGATGACAATATATTTGTGCGTTTTGTGTTGATATTTTTTGTTTGTTTTTACTTCTCACACAGCGTGAAGCTTTTGTTCTCCAGTTCCACAGCTTTTGCAAAGTTTGAGGTGACTCTCTCTTTATCTTCCAACTACCCAGCTACTTCACTGCCTTTTACTGTCCAAAAACAAATAGGAAATATCGGGTGAGTTGAACAGAAAGAACAATCCACATAACTGAAATTTAAAGGTAGGGGTGGGATATTAAATGGTCTGTATCCCCTCAAACACGTGGTCATTGTCTATTTTCCAGACACGAGGAAATTTCTGCTGTTCTGTCCAATGTACCAGTTGGTTACCACTATCTGCGGAGAATGGTGAGCTCGATCCATCAAAATCTGCTCCAGGATCCCAGATGATTCGCTAGATCCAAATGCAGGACTGAAGAAGTCAAAGTGGATATTCTTTGACTTTAGCCTCATGGAATTCAAGGTCTCTCTCACTAGAATGGGAATGCTGTTGGCTTCTCAGCTCTCTAGGAATCTTGTTTAGTAACTGGTTGATATCAAGGATCCTCAATGCAGACCACAAGCTTTTCGTTTGTACCAAACTATAAATGGAGGAGTCTCTGAAGAGGATGAGGAATGGTTTCTTAACTCTTCTATTAATCCAGTCCGCCTTTTCTTCTAATCACCAGTGGTCTTGGCCTCCTTTTATAGTCTTTCCTAGTATGAGTATTCTTCTGACATAGCTTGTTAATTTTATTCTGGATTGATTTACAGAGCTCTTGTGTAAAACAATGATGATTATTTTCTAAATTAGCATGACTGGAATTTCCTTTCATTAGCATTACTTCTCTACTGCATAACACTCTAACATATCACATCAGTTTTGATCTTTATCAGTTTCCTGGAACCCTTCCCTAAACACAGAATTATAGTCTTGCTTCCAATTAACCAAATAACCTGTAATAATTAGACAGATGGCCAAACTTGGAAAGACTTCTGTCACGAAGACTACAGATCTCTGTGCTTGACTGTGGACTTCAGGATGCAACAGACTCAGTGCCACCATGTTCAATCTGTGTGATGTTCTGTGTGCAGGTCTTTGTCCAGTAGTCTCTCTCTTCATTTTGGTACGTTGTCTGAGGTTGTGGTGAGTTAGAATTTTAGTGAGGAGACCGAGCTATTTAAATTTAGGAGGCGTCTGTAATATCATTGGTGCAGTCCAGATTGATTTTGTATATAGTTTATATATTACGTAGGTTGAGCTGTTGGAACTGATATAATCCTGATTGAATTTATGGTGTTGAAGTGCCTACCATTTCTGTAAAATACATTGAATTTGAAGATGTTTTCATGTGTTTAAAGTGTTGATGTATTTTTGTCCTTTTACATTTTTTTATTTCTATTTGCAAGGTGGAAGTTCATTAAACATTTGAATTATTGTTCATCCTTCTCCAAGGTGTGATTATTCGTTTAAACTTTTGACTGGAAAATTACATATTACTATTGTAAAAGCTGTTAGCTATTTGAGATGAATTTTTCTTGTGTTTCCCAGTGCTAGACTACTATGGCTGGCTTTTTCAGGACAATTTATTTAAATTGTATTTAGAAAATAGCAATTAAATTGCAAATGACTTGGATACTATACCTGGAATTACTTTTTTTGAATTTTCTGAGGTCATTTTATCAGCAGCAGTAATAACCGGTAGAGGGTGCTGCAGTAGTACTTTATGATCATTATCTAGCTTGGGTTTTTCGTGTCTTTTTTTTCCCTGGCATGTTTCCAAGCCGCCCCCCCCAAAAAAAAGAAGACTGGAGTAAAATTTTGTGGTAGAGAATATATTGGTCTGGGTATTGAATGGAATGCCAGATGAAACAAACCCATGCATTTGCAGTAGAAAAGGGGGATTAAGAAGAAATTAAGCAGCTCCAGTTTTGTATTTAATTTACATCTGTACTTGATTTTTTGAGTTAAAGTTCATAGTGTGTCATCTGTAGGACTTGATGTATTACTGTTAAAATCTCCATAGACATAATGTTTATCAAAACAACAAAAAATAATTTTGCCAGCCAAATTTTAATGAGAATTTGGTTATATAGACTTCAAACACAATGCCTATTGTAGCCATTGCTCAATCATAAAGTGGGATATATAATATTAGCAAACTCTTATTTCCTTCAGCAGTACACTTTTATTCGCAGTGCAAAATTGAGATTAGATTTCAAATTATGCCTGTAATGCTTTTAAGAACGAGGGTAGAGGAAAGGGAGAAGAAATGAATTACTTTTCAATAATTAATTATATTTTCTGGAGAAAAAAAAAACAAAACATCTACAGATGATGACTTACTTCATACTTGGTAATAAAATACTAGCTGTGAAAGAATGAGCGCTACCATGTTTTCATACTAATACCATTGGAATGATGTTTTGACTTGGCTTTCTTTAATGATTAATGTATGGATATCAATAATAGGCATTGTTTTACTGCATTTAATTTAAAGCACCTGTTCTTATAAATTTAGACATCATCCATGAGCACCTAAAATTACCCAGACGTGTGAATCCCAAGAGAATTTCAACTATTTTCAAGGTCTAGTATGTTACAGGAAAAGCATCATTTATGGTCCTTCAGTATTGCTGACTTAGGTGTGATACCTTTATGTATATGTAAATGGAAAAGCCTTTCTTCTCTTATGATGTTTTGTCACCTTACATGCATATTAAATTTTTAAGTAGTCTAGTAAAAGGTTAAAAAAAATGCAAATGCAAGTTACTGTGCATTATTAGTAATACTCTGCTTTCATGTTCCCAACCTTAGTTTTCATGGGAAACATTCCAAAATCTGGACAGAGGATAGAAACACTAGTGGAAAACACATTTATTTAAGCATACATCAATGCTCTGAGAAGAGTCCAAAAGTAAAATAAGTGATCAGTTTGGCAATTTAGAATCATATGAAAGGGTAATCTAGTGCTAAAACAAGTGTTTGCCTAGCTCAGAAGCAGAAGGGAAATCTTGGTATTGAAACAACTTTTGTTGTAGTTCTCTCTCTCCAAGACCAGGGCATCTATGAGTTGCAAACCAGGTTCTCTAAAGGGCATTGTTGCTTCACATTGTTGAAATTGTTTAATATTTCTAAAACTGAACTTTGCACACTGTCTTAATCTCTCCTTGCACTTCTAGTGCTACTTCAGTTGCAGCAACAGAAGCTACTGACACCAACATTTGAATTGTAGAATCATAGGATATCCTAAGTTGGAAAGGGACCCACAAAAATCATCGAGTCCAGCTTCTGGGTCTGCACAGGACCACTCCAAAATCAGACCAAGTGTCTGAGAGCCTTGTCTAACGCTTCTTGAAGAAGGGCAGGCTCAGTGCTGTGACCACTGCCCTGGGGAGCCTGTCCCGGTGCCTGACCACCCTCTTGGTGAAGAACTTTTTCCTCCCCTGACACAGCTTCATGGTGTCCTCTCCTTGGTATCACCTTATTTCTGCAAACGATGGGAAAAAGACTTATGAGTGGAAAAAGGATTTCTAAATAGGCTATTTATACCAGATATGCCACCCTGAAGGTACGGCAGGTAACTTCAAATCAACCATTAGATATGGAATATTAACTTAAATTTAATGGCTTAGAAGCTTGAACACAAGCTCATCTGCTTTAACTCTGGGGGCTTGTATTGGTGAAGTTTTAAAAGGCACCACCACTGGGTTCCAGTCAGTGGAGGGACCGTTGAGTATTTCCTTGGGTATGAGATTCTGAAGTGCTCTGTGTATTTTGCCCTTCCTTGAATCTCCTTGGTCTTGCCCACGTGATGGCGGACAATTAACAAGGTTTAGCTGTGCCCCATGATGTGAGCTGCCATACAACCTCACTTTACAAGTGGACAAGAGCTTTTTACCTTAATTTTCTTTAAGTAGATGGGATACAGTGCACATAAAAGGTAAAAGGATAGCAGCAAGTACAAAGGGAAGTCTCTGGCCAGTGTGCTTTCTTCCCAGCTTTGTGCTGTAAGATTCCTATTGGGGTTAATGGGCCTTTTTAAAGCTAGCTGTGTAGATGTTCTCAAATATTTAGTACTGGCTTCATACCTCTTTAATATCTCACATTCTTTATCTTTGCATGACTTTATCTGCGTGACGCACCAGCTAGCTTGCCAGCACTAAAATGGATTTAATAAACATATTAATGAAAAGCACAAAACCTCTGCAGATATTTCTAACAAGCCTCGCCTGAAGCTATTTTGATCGTGGTGCTTTGCCTGTTGTCAGAAGGAATTCTTGCCAGGATCTGTAATAATGCAGCACTGCTACATTTTGTCCTAATCTTTGATACTAGTAAACGAAGGTAGGAGCTGAAGGAATCCTGTAGACCTTGGTCAGCTGAAGGAATGAAAAGCAGCAGTGAAATTCGGGTTTTCCTGCTCAGTGTTACCCTTGCTTGTGATATTGAAGTCCAGCAGGGAGAGGTTCATTAACGATGACGATTAACTCATCAATGAAACTTCTGCTGCCTTTGGTATTTTAGCAGGTGCTTTTATGTGCGGGGTGAGCTTTCACTGTTCAGCTGGTTTTTTATAGGCGGCGGTTGCTGTGGCTGATTTGTGTTAACAGAGATGTGTTCGTCCCTAGAGGGGAGATGACGCAGGCGTTGCTGCTTATCGCTGAAAACGGCGTGCGAGCCCCACAGCTCCTTCTCCCACCGCTCTGCGCTTGGAGTGCTGGTGCTCCTGGAGCTCAGGCAGGTGTCCCCAGCTCTTGCCCCCCACAGCCATCCCCTTCCCTTTCTCCCTTCCCACCCCCTAATGGAAAACCCCCACCGGAGGGTTCTCCCTGCCCAGCAAGGCTTCGAGGCCAGTGGCCTTCCTCCACCCCACTGGATTCGATGAGTTTAGGTACGAGGCCGATTGCTGTTGGCCTTCCTCCAGCCAAACGCCCCCAGGGCAGGGGCTCTGCCTCCGCCCTGCTCCAAGCACCCCCCCATCTCCAATTATTCCTCCTTTCAGTGCTGGTGTCAGCCCCAGCCCAGCGGGGAGCTCCTCAGAGGGGCACCTTCTCCTTTACAACAGCTCCATTTCACCGAGCAGCCTCCCCTCTTGACGCTTACTTTTAAATAAAAATAATAATAATGATGATAATATTTTTAAAAAGACCTTTGCATCATAACCCTACGCGCACAACAAGCACGCGCGGCCCCTTTAAGGGAGGCTCCCGCCGAGTCCTGCCGCTGAGGCGCTGGGATGAAGGGGGAGGTCACGTGACGCGGAGGGCGGTTGCCGTGACCTCGTCACGTGACGCGGTGGCGGGCTCTTCCAAAGCGGCGGCGGCCGCGGGCGGTGACGGGAGGGGCCTGCGGTGGGGCCTGGTCCGTTGGCCCTCATCAGCCTCCTCCTCCTCAGCCACCCCCGGCGGGTTCGTGAGGGGAAAAACCGTGAAAACGAACGGGATCGGGTAGGGAAGGGGCCGCTGCGGGCACTCTGTCAGCTCTCTGACATCTCGCTGCAGCTTCTCGCTTCCCGCAGCCGTCCCGCTCCCTCGCAGCGGGCCGCCATGGCCGTGCAGATGCAGTTCGAAGCGAACGCAGACGTGTCTGCGGAGGAGGAGAGCTTCGGCCCGGAGCCCATCTCCAGGCTAGAGGTACGCGCTGAGCTGGCTCGGGGCCGGTCTGTACCCTCGAACACAAGTCGGACCCGAAAATTGGGCTGTCAGGTTCTCACCTGCGTTTTGCCCTCCCTCCCCCCCAAAATGTTTTGTGTCTTGTTGCCTTGCTGCGTATCCTTTCCTGAATATTCATTAGTTACCTTTAGTATCAAACCAACCAGAGAACATCTTCACCTCGTTCCATGCTGCCAAGATTGAGAACAGGTTTTCACAGAATCACAGTGTTAGGGACTGGGAGGGACCGTGAAAGATCACCCAGTCCAGTCCCCCTGCTGGAGCAGGAACACCTAAATCAGGTCACACAGGAACGCATCCAGGTGCATTTTGAATATCCCTAGAGAAGGAGACTCCACAACCCCCCTGGGCAGCCTGTGCCAGTGCTCCCGCACCATGAAAAAGTTAAATGTTACACTAGTAAAAGGCTTATTTTTTTTTTTTTTAACATTCTTTGTATATAAGTGACAAGGAGATAACATTTAATATGCTGGCTTGTAATAACAGAGTTTGATCCAAATCCAAAGGTAGTTTAGGTATTCAATAACGGATCAGTGATTAGATGGTGTTTCTGACATAGCCCATCTTTTTTCCCCCTCCCTTTCAGCAGTGTGGTATAAATGCAAATGACGTGAAGAAATTGGAAGAAGCTGGGTATCACACAGTTGAGTCTGTTGCTCACGCGCCCAAGAAGGAGCTACTAAATATTAAAGGCATCAGTGAAGCCAAAGCTGACAAAATCTTGGTAAGGATGTTGTGTAAAAGCTTTAAGCTGAGAAGTTTGAGAGGTTTTGTTTCTGCTGGTTTAAAGTATTTTGGTGATTTTTGGAAGGAGCATCATGACTGGTGCATCAATACTTCATGACTGATGTACTGAGAAGGGCACTAACGATGATTAGAGGGATGATGTGACTTTTTATAAGAGACAAGAAGACTAGGACTAGCTTAAAGAAGAAATGAAGGGGGAGGTATCTCTATAATATTTGTGGAAGGTATGGAGAGTATGTCCAAGATGACTATCATTTCTAGCTTAGTATTTCTTATAAGAAGGCTTCTGATAGGCCTGAAGCAACAGAAGTATTCATTTATTTTTTATCCATGCAGGATATAATTAACTTATGGAACTCATTGTCCCAAGACACTGCAGCCTTCTGTAGCATAAACTGTTTAAAAAATGGATAAATACAGAGCTAAGAGCAACGTTAATAGGGTAGCATTCAATTCAAGAAGCTCACTGGCTGAACTCAGAGCAACTACTAGATGGAGGGTCAGTTCTGTGATTCCTGCTTTGTTACACACGTTCCCTAAGCATCCCCTCATGGCAGTTGTCAAGGCGTAGGACGCGTGGTTGTGAACCACTGGGCTGACATCTGCTCCTCTGCTACAACCTTCTTAAGTATGTGAACTCAGCACCTCAGACAGGTACACATCCTGGCTTTACTCTTGGGAACTGAGAGAGCCTGAGCTGCAATCTCACAGCATCTTCTAATTTAGAATGTAGAGCTTCTGCAAAACTAGTTCTCATTTATCAAAATCTGACCTCAGAGAATATTTAACTCCACTTTTTTTTTTCCAACTTTGTGTATTTATTCGGTATTATGAAGATGCAGCCTGTTAGGAATGCCATGGCCATTCTAAGTGTTTTAGTTTCACATGGACAGAACTGAACTGAAAAGGTGGTGAATGTAGGGGAGGAAAGATTTTTGTTGAATAAGCAAAATGGATGTCAAAGCTTTTTCTTTAAGTAGAATTACATTTCTGTTCAGAGATACCAACTATGCATATGTGGTCTATAAAATGAAATGTCTGCATCACATTATACAGCTGCTTCTCCATGTCACAAAACAGGGAATTACAGTACTAATTACTGGAGGGGGTAAATGAACGGGGTGAACACTCCTTGGACTGCTTAGTTTGTTTTTTTTTTTAGGCTGAAGCAGCTAAACTGGTCCCGATGGGTTTTACCACAGCAACGGAGTTCCATCAGCGAAGGTCAGAAATCATCCAGATCACCACTGGGTCCAAAGAACTTGATAAACTGCTTCAAGGTAGTGATTTTACTTCCCTATTGATTAACTTTTTGTTATTTTTTTTACAGTGGACATGATCATTGCACAAAAACACATCACACTTGTGAGTTCTGGTTGAACTAAAATCTTATCAAGTACTGCTCTGATATTACTGATTCTCTTTAAAATAGTTTTAAAAGCTTTTAGTCGTGATGCAGTACCCAGAGCTGTTTGCTTTGCATGTTTCTAGTTTATTTTAGCCTAGAGTTTCCTTCAAGAAAAAAAGAAAGATATCAACATTTTCGTTTTCCTACTTGTTAGCAAAAACCAAAACCAAAACATTTCAGCATCTTCAAACATGTACTTACCTAAACTTCTTGGCTCCAAAATGAAGCAGTACAGAAACCAGTTTTTTCAATTAGAGTTTTAATACTTTCAGCCAAAGTATTGAAGTTAAACTGGGTCTCTATAAATTTAAAAAAATCTGTATGTGTCTTTGTTTGAAGTATGACAACCTTTTTTTTTCTCCTCTTTTTCCCCATAGGAGGAATAGAAACAGGGTCCATAACAGAGTTATTTGGAGAGTTTCGTACTGGAAAAACACAGTTGTGCCATACCCTAGCAGTTACCTGTCAAGTGAGTTGTCCACTTTATAAAAATCAAGTATTCAGACAGCACGGCTTTTGGGTATTTACTAGTTTGTGCACTTCTCGTAGCAAAACAAAGTAATACATATATAAAGAGCCACAACGAATGATTTTTGTCTGTTCACAAGGAGTCCTCAAAAACCTTTGCAGCATCCTTGGCTGAGCTTGCAGCTTGTTAGGATATTCTGTTCTATCCTTAACCTGCCTGCTGGGATTACTTCAGCATCAATTAAGTTTGTCATGGTTTTTACTTATATTTGACTTAGGTTTTGTAGCTTTTTTTCCTCATTAGTAGTCTGACAACAGACATTAGCCTTGTTGTGTGATCATAGCTCGTAAGTACAGAGAGGCTCTTGGTATCACTTTGGGTGTTCTAGACTGCAGAGAGCCTTTGAAAAGAGGGATGAAACTGCATTGGGGTCAATCAGTTTCTTTGACTAGCTGCTTTGTTTCTAACATATCTTAGGTTTATTTCACTTCACCTTTGTAACAGCCTTCAGTCAACTATTGCTATCAAGCAATAGATTAGATCAGTTCATAGGAACCTTTTTTTCTAATTGTAATTTAGACAAAATTTTTCACTTTTATTTGCTACTGTTTGCTACTTTCTAGAGGTTGCTGTTTCATAGAATATTAGAGGCTTGGGGCTCAGTTTGATCATTTAGGTAACACCCTCGTGCATGCAAACTTAACCAGCCTGAAGCTGAGCACCTGTTTTCTTCCGTAGGTGTCAGAGATTGAAAACAAGAATTATTTCTCTCACTTTTCCCAGACAAATGTGACTTTAATCAGCATAGCTGGTATTTTATTTACTGTATAAATGTCAGCTGAGGGCATAAGGCAGTAACTGTATTACTTGTTACATTTTGTGTTCGTTCACATGTGCTCTTCTAGCTTCCCATTGACCGAGGTGGTGGTGAAGGAAAAGCTATGTACATTGACACAGAAGGGACCTTCCGTCCAGAACGTCTTCTTGCTGTGGCTGAAAGGTCTGTACTGATTGGCTAGAAGCAAACTAACACTAGTTGAAGAAAGGAAGGCATTTATTCATGGTGGGACAACTTAAAATCAGACTAGCTCTTTCAATTCATTGGACTTTAAGGACAGTTAGAACTGTCCTTAAAAACAAACGTAGAAAAAAAGGAAAACCAAAAACTTTCCTGTGTTCGTTCAGTATGCCTACCTAGATGCGCTTTAGACCACCTCATTAGCTGTATTTTATAAATATTTTTATTTTTACATGGATATGATAGTAGCTAACATCATTGTCCCCTGGAATATGATACCTTGATTTAAGAATATCTCTCTCAAATTTAGTTTTACTGTAATACATTCATTGAAATACATTCAAAGATATTTTTTTTTCTTAAATTCTGCCAATAACACCACCTTGGAGCAAAGATTCTTTTATAAAAAGTATATATCAACAGCAGCTGGATTTTTTATTTTGTTAGGAAAGAGAGCATCCATTGACCAGTTGAAAAGCTGTTTTGTCATCTCCTGCCTCTGTCCCAGAACGTGAAGTGTCTTTTGTACAAATTTGAGAGGATAACATAATTATCTGAATTTCTTGAAGGCAGTCAAAGCTGCTGTCTGTGCGGAGGTTCTGGTTAGACTTAAAGGCCTGAAGTATGGGTTTCATTTGTTAGAAAAAGTAGCTACTTCTGGTCTTGTGATTCTTCAGAGTTTCTCAAAAAAAAAAAAAGTGTTTCCATATTACTGCTTCTGTAGGGCTTAATTCTCTGTGATGGTTGTTTCAATTAAATACCAAGGCACGTATTGCAACCTCAGTGAGCTTAGGTTAAAGTATTTCCTTCTCTTGCGGTGTTCATTTATTAGTGGCTGAAATGCATCAACGTGAACAGAAAAGTAGCCTAACAGCTTTGGAAGGGATGTGAAGCTTGTCATATCTGAGTGAAGTAGGAGAGGCATTTTAAGGATGCAGAGCACAAGTATTCTGATTGGAATTTGGGCCTAAACCTCAGATAAATAATTTCAGTGATATTGTAGTTTTAAAAATTATTTCCACTTAGATAGTGATTGAAATTTTCATGCCAGTAAGCTGTGCAGTTTTGCTGGTAGTGTGGTGGTTAACATTAATTGCATCTAAGCTGCAAGCCAAAATCATGTAGCAAGGCTGGACTGATTTGAATACAGAGGCTCAGATATTCTGCAAAGATAATAAATAAATAAATTGGCCTGTTTTCTACTCTGTTTTTGCTAGTCTGATTTAGGTTCATAGTTTTTTTCAGGCTGTGGACGGTGTTTTTTAAAAAAATTAAAAACTTTTGCACACATTTTCTAGCTTAAAAAACATCTCTCCTCCTGTAAATGTGTGGTTTAAAAACAAACAAACAAAAACAACAAAAAAACACAGAAGCAAGGCTTAGTTGTGAAGTGACTGTGTTTCTTTCAAGCAGCCTTACAGAATACTTCAAGGACTAGCCTGTCATTGTAAGAGTTTGGGTTCTTTTTAACCCTTCATTCCTCTCCTTATATTCCTTCATGAAGCGATGTCTTTGCCAAGATCCCACGCGCTCTATTACACAAAGCTGCCCTCCTTATGCTTTGGGCTGACTTCGTGGTTTGTTCAATATCAAGCTGCATAGCTAACCATCTGTATGGGGCAGAAACTTAAGTTTTAATTCAGTAAAGTTCAGTTCTATGCCACTGCAGGAGATCCTGCCTTTCTTTTTGCCCCGTGGTGCTGGCATTGCTGCTGTCAGTCTGCAGGTTGAAGCAGAACGCGGCTCCCTGCAGGGCAGCACAAATTGCTAGTGCTGGAGGAGATGTGGGGACATGAATGAGCAGATGGAAGCAGAGGAATTGAAGGGGTAGGACTGCTCTTTTTAGCAGCACCACAGACTTAGGAGGTACAGCCAGTGTTTATAGGCCTTTCTAAGACAGTAGCTAGGAAAATCAAGATTTAACACCAAGCCAATATGATATGCTGGCCCACAAAGTTGCTTCCTTTTCTTTAAAGAGGAAAACAATCTAATCAACATACCCTCCTAAGTGCATGGAGTAAAGTCAAGCTATTGAAAAGTAGTAATCCAAGGACTTGGGTCACTACTGGATTACTGGATTTTGATGGTTTCTTACTGAAAGGCAAACAGATCCCTGGAAGATGTTTTACACAGTGCTTAGAGGTTTGTGTGACAGATGTTCACGTTGCAAAACATCTGGAATTACTGCTCCTTGCCCCTCTGCTGCTTCTCCCTCACCCAGCTGTTTTGTAGCCATCCCTCTGCAGGAAGTTGTTTCCCTCACATTTTTTGGTTCTGGAAGGGCATGTGCAATTCTAGGCAGCTGGAGACAGTACCAGCTCTTTCCTGTTAACTCTTAATGAAGGCAGTTTGATCTAACACCGCTGGCATTTCGTGCAGCAAGTACAAGACTGCTTTAGTATTCACTTTCACCAATGGATATGGCAACAAACACCTCTTGGGCACTGATGAGGCAGTGAAATGATGATGTTTGCATTGGCCCTAGCTACGCCTGCAGGAGGGTGCCTGGCTGCGTATGGAAGGTGCTACTTGTAGTCAGTTCCATCCCCCTCAGCTCTCAGCCTTTTTCATCAAGCTCAGCTGGGATGGATGGTAACAGCCTTTCAACTCATTTGTTTTTACAGTCTAACAATTTGCCAGGTGCTTGACTAGCACCTTTGAGGTTAATCTTGAACATCTAATATTGCAGTGTGGTCTTGTTTCAAAGCCCTAGGCTTGATTTGCTATTACTCACCTGCAGGCATAATGTGATATTAACCTAGAAAGGCCAAGTTATTTGATTTATAAATAGCTATCACATGCAGGTAATAAAATGAATTGATAGTTACGATTCTAAAAGTGTACTGTTCAAAGCTGTATATAGGCAAGTCTAATTCCTACAGGAATAGGGAGGGAGAAATTAGATGTGAAAATCAAAATAGTGTTAGTAAGGTGTCTTCATTGTAAATAGTAATTATGCTTATATTAATTCATATTTGTATTTGGAATGTGTTTTTAATCTAGTTTTTAGGTAAACCTGCTAGGTAACTCCAGTTCGTGAAGTTTAGACTTTAAAGTTTTTTCACTGCTTTCTCTAGGTATGGCTTGTCTGGCAGCGACGTCCTAGATAACGTGGCATATGCTCGAGGTTTTAACACGGATCATCAGACCCAGCTCCTGTATCAGGCGTCAGCTATGATGGCTGAATCACGGTAATGAGACTTGATTTAGACGGGGTGATTTTTGTACTGGTACATAATCATATTATAAACCTGCTTGTAGGTGATAACATTTTTGAAATCTACTTGTTCTCTTCAGTGCTTAGCTCCGTTAGATCAGATTTTGTTGTTCTCAAACTAGATTATGCTTTGGCATATCCATGTGATAAGCTTTGTGTATCAGCAGTCAGCTGTGAGTTAATACCTGTTGCTGTTGAAATTTTTGATGACAGTAACTGACTTGAGCTGTGACAACTGATCCTACTTCACAGAGAACAAGTGCCAGCCTGAGAAACAGTTGTAAAGAACTTTTTAAAATTGCCTTCAGAAAGAAGGGGAGTTGATTTAGAGCACGTTCAACTGTTGTGGTTTAACATGGCAGACAGCTAAGCACCCACAGCTGTCCCTGCTTCCCCCAAGTGGGATGGGGGAGAGAGCTGAAAAAAGTAGAAGTGCAAGAGCTTACAGACTGGGATAAAGACAGTTTAATAAGAAAGAAAGGAGGGGGAAAAAAAGGCAAAACCAACAAGTGATGCACAATGCAATTGCTTACCACCAGCCCTTGCCAGTCCCTGAGCAATGGTAGTGTCTCACCCCCAGCCAACTCCCCCCAGTTTTATCCTCCAGCATGACATTTCTTATTTTCCATTGCTCCTTGTTTCTACTTTCAACTGAAATAAATTTCAGTTTATTATGCAGTGGGCCTCTTCAGCATGCATGACTTCCCTCCCTGTTCTGCAGATTAGCCTGCCTCTTCTAATTTTTCCTCCTGTTTCTTCCCAGAAGCTGCTTCTTCCCTTACTAAACGAGCTGAGGTCTGCTTCCATTGTTTCTTCCACGTTACAGGGGTGACTGATAGCAGCACGGATGGGTTCTCTGGTTCAGCTGCTGGGTCAAGGCACAGCTTTTTTAAACATTCTGTCAGTTTTTTAGGATTCACACTTGTTAAGGGGTGAAGCCCAGAACTTGGAGGTGAAAATGACAGATACCTGCCCGTATTCTTGCCACACATAACTCTCCTGCCTCAGGGCAGATCTCTTGGTGGTATTCTTAAACAGCTGTTTAACTCTGAACAAAATCAGTATCACGTTCTGGAGACATAGCAATAGGAATATGCTTGTTTGAACATCCCAGGGATGTTCCAAATTCTCAAGAGTTTTTGTAACAGGCCTGGAGGAAAAGGGGAAGGTGTCATTCCTTGTCTCCTCCGCAGATTGGCTTTCAGAGGAGAAAAGCTAAAAAGTGCGATTGTTAATAGTTTCAAAGAGGTGGTTCTCAATGCACAAGGACAGTGACAGTGGTGAGTGCAAACACCAGATGAGACCCATGATTGGTGCTTTTATCATGTCATAAGCACAATACATGAAAGTGGTAAAAACAAAAGCAACCTTAAACTAGACCTCAGAGGTGATAAAGAAGGAGGTTACATAAAACAACTCTGAGAGCAAATAAAACACCTTTGAGAGCAAGTAAATTGTAAGCAGCAACTAAGAAATTGATATAATACTTATGACCAAGTATAAATAAATTGAACACTGACACGATCTGGCCAGATCTGTTGTTATCTTAACCCTTTGAGCCCCATGTTGGATGTCAAAAGGACTGTTGCGGTTTAACCCGGCAGGCAGCTAAGCACCACACAGCTGTTAACTTTCCCCCGCAATGGAGACCAGGGAGAGAATTGAAAAAGCTTATAGTGTGAGAATTCCTGGGCTGAGAAAACAAGTGCCGCACAGGGCAGTTGCTCACCACCAGCTTACCAGTGCCCTGCCAGTCCCTGAGCAATGGTAGTCGTCGTCCTGCCCCAGCCAGCTCACCCAGTTTTATCGTTCAGCATGACACCATGTGGTGGGGGATGTTCCTTTGGTCAGTCTGGGCCAGCTGTCCTGGCTGTGTCCCCTCCCAGCTCCTTGTGTACCGCCAGCCCCTCGCTGGCTGGGCAGCACCAGAAGTAGAGAAGACCTTGGCTCTGTGCAAGCCCTGCTCAGTAACAACTAAAGCATCAATGTGTTACCGACATTATTTCATCCTAAATCCAAAACCACAGCACCATACCAGCTGCTATGAAAAAAGTAACTCTATCCCAGCTGAAACCAGGACACTGGAATATGTGCAGATAGCTTTTGTTTGAAACGAGGATGTTGAGGCCCCTTTAGAGGGAAGGAGGTGGTGATATCAGGTATAGAGGTACCTGTGCACAGAATACCTGTAGGTCAAATTATTAAGTTCTGGGCTCACTTACAGTATGTAAGCATAAAACTAAGTTCTTAATCACACAACAACTTCCTTTGAATAGAATATCCTGAGTTGGAAGGGTCCCACAAGGATGGGTTTTATTGTGTTGTTCATAATCTGAACATTGCAGGTCGAGTCTGTGGTGGTAAATATAATCATTCTGCTAAGTGGCAGGTGAGAAGGGCATATATCCACACCTGTACATAGCTTTAAAATTTCCTGGATGCTATCAGACTCAGACAGACACATTTTTCACTTCTGGAACAGTTTCTGAGAACGTTGTATTTATCTTCTCCAGGTATGCACTGCTGATCGTGGACAGTGCCACAGCCCTTTATCGGACAGATTACTCCGGCAGAGGTGAGCTGTCAGCCAGACAGATGCATCTCGCCAGATTTCTGCGTATGCTGCTTCGACTTGCAGATGAGGTAAATGATGAACTTTGCTTTGCTCCCTAAAGCGCTGATGTTTGGTTTTCTTTCTCCTGTACGCCTTAACAATCTTCTGCAGATGGCTTTCTACCTGCGCACTGTCTGCTTCCATTTTGTGTTGAGATGCAGGGTAGAGTGGTTATGAACAGCAGAGGGGATAGCAGAAGGTTCTTTTTTTTTTTTTTTCCATTTATTCAGGTTGTGAAATATGTATGAATTTTGATTTGTTGCTTTTCTCCTTGTAGTTTGGTGTGGCAGTTGTGATCACTAACCAAGTGGTAGCACAAGTCGATGGAGCAGCCATGTTTGCAGCAGATCCCAAGAAGCCTATTGGAGGAAATATCATAGCACATGCTTCCACCACGAGGTGAGAGAACAGATTATCATCTTCCATTAGCCTTATTTTGGAAGATTTTGTGTACTTAACTAAGTGCCTTTTAATTCTGGTTCTCTGTGTAGTCTGTGAATGGCACTTCCAGTCTGATTTTCAGAAAATAAGTGCTACTCTGAGCAGGTAACTGACCCAGCAGTAAAATAAACATAGTATTTTCAGAAGTCCTTACAGCTTTAAGTGTGATGTGTTTACATGCCAACAGAACATTTTAATGATTATGATAGAGATTTTCTGAAACGAGGCTACAATTCCTTACCTGTTTCCTTTTCTTCTCCCTATCAGACTGTATCTGCGAAAAGGCCGAGGCGAAACCAGAATATGCAAAATTTATGATTCTCCTTGCCTTCCTGAGGCTGAAGCGATGTTTGCTATTAATGCTGATGGAGTGGGAGATGCAAAAGACTGAAGACTTTGCTTCATTTCCCACGTAACCGGAGACTAGGTGGCTGTAAAAAGGCTCCTTTCTTTGTGGCACGTTACGGACGCTTTCCTGGTGCAGCTGCTATTCAGATGCTGGCAGAGGACTCTGTTGTATTTCAACATACGTGTCCATCAGGTGAATACATTTTGAGACACATCTGCAGGTGTTGTTTGGAAGAGATCTTCCCTCCTGGGCTTTAGTCACGTGTTAGGTTAAAGTGGTTTCTTGAGAATATTTTCAGAAGACCATAGGCTTTGTATTTTCCTCACAGCTGTTGCTCCAGTTGGATTCTGCTGGTGGACATAGGCACAGCAACGTGAGGATATGTGGCAATAGTTCATAACTTGGTGACTTTAAAGTCACATTGATGGGTTTGTCAAAAAAGAAAAGTGGTAACTTAAGTACTTGGTGGATTGCTTTAATAATTAGTTGCAGAATAAAGCAGAATGGTGTTCCACAATAAGAATTTGGGAATATTGCTGTGATTGATGAGATTATCATCAATCCATATTCTTTATGTTAATTTTGTTTCGGATGCTGCAACATGCCACTTCTTGGGAATTGTTAATTTACATCTCAGTGCCTTTTTTTTTTGTATTTTATTAATTCTCTATGGAAATCTGCTTTTAATAAAAGGACCATGAAAATACTGACGACATTAGAGGTTTCTGGGATTTAGCCAGGCGCTACTTCAGGCTGAGGCATTCTTTACCTGCAGGTAGGAGAAAGATGTATAGGTCTTCAACGAATCTCAGTCTGGAATATTTTTTTCTACTAGTGGTAACAAAATGCATCATCTCCTTCGCTGTTTGAGATGTGTACTACAACCGTGCTTAAGTGCCCTGCAGATGTCTTTTAAGAGTTTTTCAGATTAAAAAGCTTATTTTATATTCCCCAGTATTTTAATCTATGCTATTGTGAACAACTCTTAACTTGATTAAAGAGAATTGTATTATAGTGGTGGTTGGTAGCAAAAAATATTTTCAGTGCACTTTTCCTCCGGGATGATTATTCTGTGTCAAGTTATGAAGGAAAACACAGAGGGGAATCCAACTGTCTGTACTCATAAGATAAATTTAATCAGGTATCTAAATACTTGTGCAATGTTGGCTACTAAATTTCACAAGAAGTCACGATGCTTGCTGCCTTATTTTTAGCTAAATGCCATTCTTCGTAAATTCTGTGTAGCCATGGAGCATCTGCTATTTCTGTTCAGATGTGCACAAAAGGCCACTGCTGTCACCGTTGCCTGCAGCAGAGTTTCGGGAATCAAAACTCATGTTAAAATTTTAAGTAGGGGATTCAGTTGGGTGAATTCATCAGTAAGGGTCTGTCATAGGCTGATACTTCTTGAGTGGTGGGGAGATCTGGCAAAGACTTTCAGCTGCCTGTGGTACTGACACTGGAGCAAAAGGAAATGTCAAAAAAAGAGAATTTTTCGTGTGGAGTCCAGACCTCAAGTTTGGCAGAACCTGGTCTGATGCTGATGAAATGTCTCTTGCTGACCCTGCAGGTACTTGCTTACAGGTGACCAAGTCACAAACCTCACGCTCTGCTCTGATCCGATCCACCTGGAGGCTTGTCAGACCTTGGCAACTTTTCCTTTTTGCACATTGGGTGCACTCAACTCAAGACCTGATCTGAGAATCAGGCTGTAAAGTCAGTCCTGGTTTTGTACAGGTAAAATTCAGGGACTGCAGTGTTCCTGGACCTGATTTCTTCCAGGATTCTTGATCAAGAGAAAACTAAGACTGGCTGGGAAACACAGATGAGTAGTAGGAGCAAACCAGTGAAGAAAAACAGGTCAAACAAATGTGAGGAGGGGGATGGATGAGAGACTCGCTGGGCAGAGGGGCTGCAAAAAGGTGAGGTGATGCTGGGAATGGGCTGAGGGAACTGGTGGAGAAACAGCTCAGCTGTAGAGCCAGGGAAAGGCAACTGAGACTTGCACGGCTCCAGTATCCAGTGAGATACTAACACTGGTGTGTGCCCTTTGCGATGCTTTCCTTCACGTATCTGCGTGTGATACGCTTTCAGTTGCTCCTAAGATAAAGTAGAACACTAAAATCTTACTTCAAATTGCACGTGGGTTTTAAATGAGCTGGGTTTGAATTTATGATATGCTTAAAAATCCCACGAGGACCCAAAGGTTGAGAGAAATGTTACAAACATTGGAAGAAATGCTTTGGGCTGTCTTGTTTCTTGAGAGGTTATTGGCTTAGCGCACAGTGGTACTGAACAACGCTGGGCAGTACGGTTGGTTCCAGCTCGGAGAACAACCACGCTGCTTTTATTGAATTGCACTTCCGACTGTGCATTTCTCTTAAGTTTTATAACTCTGATCAGCTAGTCAACGTGGAGGCCTGAAAGTGCACAGCTTGCTGCTTCGGTACGATTTCTGACAGCCCACACTGGTGTGTAGGAGGGGGGGTTAGTTCGTTTTTGAGACCCCGCGTTGTAAACATGCAAGTCCGTTTACATCTAGATGTATACATATACCATTTACATATAGATGGCAATTTTAGGGGATGTGGGAGACAGTGGCTTATTGCTACCTGCTACACTGAAGGCTGAAAAGTCACATTTGGTTTCTGCTCTGTTGCTTCCCTTCAGTGTACTTTGTGGAGAGAGAGTTTTGACATGTCTAGGTCATAATCCTCCAGCATTGATCTCTTTGTATGTCAGTGCAGTACAGTTCAATCTGCCTCCTTTTTTTTCTCTTTCTCAAATTCTGCTTAGAGCCTTGACCAACTAAAATAACGTTTGAAGCTCTCTGTTCATGTAATGCTCAGCATGCAGACTGCTTTCTCTAACGGTCTAAAGTACTTCTGAAAGGTTTGTAACTTTGTGAGTGGGGTAGCAAAGGCAAAGAAAATGGGAAATATTTCTTCTCTAAGCTCTTACGCAGCCTAGAATCTGAACTCGATGGTATTTTGGTGGTTTTGTTTCTTTTAAGCACAAGAACCATTTTAGTAAGATCTTCCTCATGTTATCTGATGACATCCCTGTAGCAGCTGCACAGGGAAGTATTTCCATAAAGGGTTTAAGTTGCTTATGACACAAGGCTGTGAAACATTAATTAAAATAAGCTTATTGTCAACAATGCTTTAATCTCAAGGACGTATAATTAATATTCCTTCGGTAAACATTTCTCCTGTTGTCTCCTTAAAATACTTATCTCGATGTTTCCCAAAAACTCTAAAGTACCTCTCAAAGCAGTGGAATATGATTAGAAATCATATTAACTGAGAAATTCTTAGGAGTGTTTTTATGTGTGCGTGCATTTGCGCAATCCTCTGGCCCATGTTCATCCGGCCAACTTCTACATCCGAACCCATGTCCAGAGGTGAAGAGGAATTTATTGAGATGAAATGGTCGAAGTGCGTGCAGAAATACGTGCGTTGCACTGAGCTACTGATGCTCTTAGAGCATGATGGAAAGAGGTTTTATTGATTAAAACTGCACAGATGGAGCCTGCAGCACTTTCTTCCCCTGGAGGCTTGGCGTCGGTCTCCGGAGCCGTGTTTTGCCACCAGACCAACCCCTGCCCCTCCAGTACGTGTTGGGTGCCACCGCGAGCACTCTGCCCGTCCTCCAAAGGCAGCTGCATCTGTTTTGAGTTCCCAGAAAACCAGCAGCGCTGTTAGCTATGCAATTTACGTTTTGTACACTAGTTAAAACCCCTCGTAATGAGAACATGAAACAGAACCACGAGGCCTGGGGAGCGAGGCGAGCCTCGCAGTGTCACGCTGAGAAACATTCTGCCTTTCCTTTAGCAGAACAGCCCCAGCTCGCAGCTCCATGCAGAGCTCTGTGGGCAGAGAGCTGGCTGACTTCACAGCACTGTGTGTGGCCGGGGAAGGAAGTTTTCCCAGTACCCAGCTTTAGGAGCGAACGCTAAATTTTTCCAGATGCGGCTGCAGCGGTGCAAGTGCAGCAAAAGCGCTGCCGGGTGGCTCCAGGGCTCCCTCTTAGCTCTGCAAACACAAACCCGCTGTGTGCCAGCTTTCTCCGGGATGTGATTTTAATTATGGCGAGGAATCTTTGCTAAAGGTCACAACCTGGACCGCAAACCATCGGATCTCTGCACGCGGTTTGGGTTATCGTAGTGCAATGCTCCCGGGGCCGAGGTTTCCCCGCCGAGACCCGAGGTCACGGCAGAGGAAAGGGCGACCTCGTGCAACCCGCACTGCTGGGGAGGAGGAAAACAACCAGAGGTAAAGCTCCCCCAAGTCTAAGGTAACACTTTTCGCTGCATAACTCAACTGAATCTGAACTCTTCAGACTTCTACCCCAGTGTGTGGTTAAGCTACTGACCCGGGCTGGTGGCACAGATCAGTCCTGGTGGTGGCGGTTTCGTAGGACAAGTTGTAGGCTCCTGCTGCGACTACAAAGACTAGGCACAATCTGCTGGTTCCTTTCCAGATTGCTTTGGCCTTTAGTTTCAAGAGAGAGTTTGGTGAGGAGGGAGGAAAGGAGACCCCCAAAGAGCCCCAGAAACGTGGTTAAAGCCAATTCTTCTGCTGTGCAGACTATAAAGACAGAGGATGAGATGTACCCTCCAGAGCAGTCCAGCATCAGACTAGACAAGATGTAAGCCAATCAAGAGAGGAAATGGGATGTTACAATAGATTTATTTTTCCAAATGTGGTTTCAATTTTAGAAAGAAACCCTCTCCTCCCATCCAATGCCGTGTTTTGGGTTTTTTTTGTTGGTGGTTTTTTTTTTTTTTTTTTTAGGCATTTAATTTGTGTGCATTCACTTTTCTGGTGGTGGTTTGTAAGTGGCCGTCAGCCTAAGGGGCCCAGTTTGGTTGGGGATGTCGGGGTTATTTTTTGTTTGTCGGCTCGGTTGCCTGTCCCTCTCCTACGTGCGTTCTTCTGTTTAACTTGTGCTCAATCCAAAGCTCGCTGCTGGCAGTGGGGATCTGCAGAGCCTGGCCTGAGCCAGCTCCAGCCCCAGCTCATCCTACAGCAGGCATCACCTGGCCGCTGCATTTATTTCCACCTGGTCCAAATTCGTGCTGAAAACATCCCACGAAACAACGTTAAACGGCACGCGCTCATCTCAGAAGGCGGCTGCATGCCGCTCAGGGTCTCTTTAGTTTGCATTAATATCCAAGGGGGTGGCACCAAAGAGCCCACGACCGAGCTGTTAAATGAATGGACGAACCATACGAGTGAGTTCAAGGCTCCTAAATACCGAGGTCGGTGGTGGGATTCTTCTCACCAGCACCAGGCGTTGAAGCGGGGGGTGTCTGGGGCAGGGTAAGCATCTGAACTGCACCGATAGGTAGTGGGTATGAAAGCATGGGATTAACATCTCAAACACCTTTCTCCTTATTTCTCTTTAAGGGAGAAAACAGCACCACGCACCCATGTGGCACGTCCCGGGGAGATAAATTGTGCTTGGAAACGTAATGCATGCCCACCTGGTTTATTTAAGCAGCGATAATTTAATTGCACCAGCACCTCTAAGCCCTCAAGGGACACCTCGCTAGGGCAGAGCTCTGGTTTTACCTGGGGAGATGGGGATGTCCTTGTTCAAGGTAAGATGTTTGCCCACTGCTGAGCTCCAGGGCAGGCCCAGGGGGGCTGCTCTTGGCCAGGGCTGGGGCCACGGCCAAATTTTGCTCCTGATTTCTTCTGGGCCCCACCAGGCAGAGGAGGGCGTGATGTATTTGGGAGCTGGGTGTTTCTGGACTGATTGCTTTCCAAGGAGCTTTCCATGGAAATTTAGAGGGGAAAAAAAATAAAACTAAATTAACTTTGCTTCGGAGAAAAGTCTCCAGGACATCGTCAGGAACTTAATGTGATTGAGCAGAAACTGGAGCAACGTCAGGTATTGAAACACCACCAAGGGCTGTGCTCTGCTGTTGTGTGCAGCGCTTCAGCCGCAATTAAATGCAATAACTCTATGTAGATATATTTATGAATCTGATCCCTACACCCCAGGAAGTCTCAGCACTACACCTCGTTCCCATCGATGCTGCCCCAAGGTTTGGCTGAACACATGCCTAGGGTGCAGGAGCAGACAAGGACAGAGGCGTCTTTCATAGCACCAGCTGAACATGGCCCATCCAGCCCCAAATCTTCATTTTTCAGCCACAGATTGATACCAGGACAGCCTCACACCCTCTCCCATACCCTCATCCCGCGGCACATGCCTCACAGCCTTTACATTCAATACCCATGACAGTTGTCTTCCCATCTTTGCAAGAAAAGGCTGCTGATTTAATGCTTCCACTTACATTGTGTTTTTCTCAGGAAGACTTCCCTGAATGCGCTGGATTAAAAATTTCAAATATATTGAGAATGAAACGGGAGCTTTTGTGAACTGAGAAGGATTTATCTCTTGGAGTCGCTTTGCAAAAATACATCTCTCGTGTCCATTGACAGTTGTGACTTCAATTGTAAAATTACTGCTACATATTATCAAGATTATTAAGAAGGGAAAGAAACTGAACCAATCCTTATCCTCTTGCTTATAACCCCATGTCCCATTCCAGCTGAAATATATATATATACATATTATTCAATTTCTGTCTTTTTTTCATCCATTTTTCCTTCTTGGGTTCAGCTTTGCTCAGATTCTCTTTCCATCCTCCCTGCTGACCATGTACATCCCCTCTGGGTTGGGATGTGCTGAGAGTGAAAACAAAGCCATTTGGAGCATTTTGGGCTGAATTTCCCAGCACCGCATTTTAGCAAGGGATTGTACCAGTTTGCTTATGCCCTGCTTTTAATTGTGCCAAACCCAAAGTTGAGGCTTTTGGCTACTGAACATTGACTCAGCTCACCCAGATAGGACACAAAAAAAAAATAATAAATCTTTTCCAGCAAAGAGCACAACAGGCTGTTTTTGTTTTTTTTTTTCTGCTGGAACAGCAGCACATGTCAATAGTGCACCAAACAGCCCCAGCACGCTCTTTTTAAACCTTAAATACCCCTGGTCACCTAAAAAAGTAAAAATTAAGAAAAGAATGCTCCATGAGCATCCCTACAAGAAGATCTTGTGCTTATTTTGTATACAAGAAGAAAAGATATGTTACATACATAAGCTAACATACGAGCAGCCGCAGCATTTGCGGTGTTAAACCCTATCTAGAAAAAAAAAAAAAAAAGAAAAAACAGAAAGAATCAAGATTTTCTTTCTTAGCAACTCAAACTCTTGTTTTGGCAGCGTGTCTCTCTCTGCCCTCCCAGAGATGAGTGACTTTAGTAAAAGCCCATCCAGATTTTTATTTTTTTTCCCCTCTTTTCATAACAGCTTCATTACTTATTTCTGCAGCTGTAAAGATGAGACCACAAGCCAAAGTTTTCAACCTTGACCGATTTATCTGACATTTCAGACTGTTTTAAAACAGCCTGGACATACTGCTGGCTCGAACTGGCTCCAAGTTGGAAATTCCCCTCTCCTGCGCTTCCTTTCCCCCCCCCCCCAAAAAAAAAAAAAATAATAAATAAAAAGAGGAAAAAAGAAAAAGAGGAAAAAGGAGCCAAACCATCTCCACTTGCATCAAGGAGCAAGTCACCATTTCCATGGCATATATAGCCACATAAACCTTGCTGGTGTTGTATTTTCACTCTTGGTTTTCTCTTCTGCATCCCCCTTTTATGCTTCTCACTGAGCTTTTTTCATGTGGATGGTGAAGCTTTTAGAAAAATGAAGGAAAAAAAAAACACACACACAAAAAAACACCCTAAAGCCTAAAAAAAAAAAAAAAAGGAAAAAGATAACAGAGACCAAGATGGTCCGGCACTATTCACCTGCACACCTTGCCACATGGGATCGTTCCCAAAATGATGCTGGTTTTTGGAGTGCCCAGCATGGGAAACAGCCAAGGGCGGACTCAAAATCTCCCCACACCCCACTTTGCACTACTCGTGCAGAATTCATTTCCCTTTGCCTGCGAAAATAGCATTTGCTGCTCTGCTGGGAGCACAGACTTCACATCAAAGCCTTTGCAGCACCAAGCCCCATCGACCTCGCTCGGGATGTAAGAAGACAACCAACGCATCCAGCTGCAGGTACCAACATCCCCAGAGCCACCCCGCGGGGGCAGCAGGCACTTCGGAAATCTTTGTAATATTTTAATTACCAGAAGTGGTGACAGGGACTGCGGGCTGAGCCTCAGGCAAACTGCTGCAAATCAAAGTTGTTTTGGTGTTTTGGGAGCCCAAAACCGCAGCCTAACCTAATCAAGCGTTATTTTTTTGCACGCCTATACTGACGTGGAAAAAAAATTACATTCCCCCCCCCCCAAAAAAAAAGGTTTTTCTTTTCCCAGCAGCTGGTGCTGTGCTCTGTGAGTCCGGCAGAAACCTGACACGGCGCTTGATTCCTGACAAACACGGACTGCCAACAGCCGAAACCTCAGCGCTGCAAAGCCGCTGCCGAGCTCCAAGGCAGAGCCGAAAAACCCCACGGCTGCACGAACGCTGCTCGCTGCCCAGCACCGGGCACAAGCCCACTTGGTGGCCCCAGTGCCTGCCCCCACTGTCACCATCGCCGTCTCCTTCCCCACCACCCGCAGCCATAATCCACCCCGCGGGTCGCCCAGCGGCAGATGCCTGGCAGGATGCGCTCCCTGCAGCTCCCTGCTCCGTCCCTGCTTGTCCCCTCTTCCCTCTTCAGCACTCTGGGCGGAATCGCTTAGCAGCACATACAAACCGGGATGTGCGAGAAAAATGCCGTATCTTGATATGAAAGCAATCATTCAGGCGTTTCCGTTGAAATGTTTGGCTGTGACTTTCAGGGTGCCAGCGGAGAAGGGGACGGGAATTTGAGGCAGCACAGTACACCCAAAACACGCCCGTGCACCCCGCATCCCAGCTGACCTCACCTCTGCCATCCAGGTGCCACTGGGGACACGGTGATGGTGTAGCGCTCCCCCATGTTAAATCTCACCTCCTGTGGATCCCCAAATCCCTCCTCCCCTCACATCTCCTCAACCCCACTGCCCCCCTTGGGGAGTCTCCGCTCTCCCTCCTCGCCCCGCAGCTCCCCAAAACCCCGTCTGCATGCGCCCCATCGGGGCAGCTCCGCCCGTTCCCCCCCCCTCCATGCTCAGCAGCGGCCTCCCCGGGGGAGGGAAGAGGCTCGGCCCCCTCGGAGGCGGCCATAAAGCGGCGCTGAGCCCCGACCCCGCTGCAGAGGAGCTGCGGCCATGAGAGCGATGATGGGGGGCCCCGATGGGGCGGCTGCGGGGTCGCTGCTGCTGCTGCTGCTTGTGGTCCTGCTCGGTGCCCTCCTGCTGCTGGCCAGGATCCGCTGCTGGGCAGCTCAGGGGGCTGCGGAGAGCAGGAGCCCACCGGGACCCTTTGCGTGGCCACTGGTGGGCAACATCCTGCAGCTTGGCCGCTTACCCCACTTGGCCTTCGCCCGCCTGGCACGCCGCTATGGGGCCATCTTCCAGCTACGGCTGGGAGGGCGGCGGGTGGTGGTGCTCAACGGCGAGGCGGCCATCCGGCGGGCACTGGTGGGTCTGGGGGCTCACTTTGCCGGCCGGCCTGACTTCCCTTCCTTTGGGCTGGTGTCAGGAGGGCGCAGCGTGGCCTTCGGGGCGTGCTCGCCCCAGTGGAGGGCACGCCGGCGGCTGGCCCATGCAGCCCTCCGTGCCCGCTCGACGGCAGCTGAGGTGGAGCGGCACGTGGCGGCCGAGGCGGGGGACCTGGTGAAGCTCTTCCTGAGGCACAGCCAGGGAGGAGCCTACTTCCAGCCCTGCCCTCTCTTGGTGGTGGCCAATGCCAACGTCCTCTGCGCCCTCTGCTTTGGCCGCCGCTACGGCCATGCTGATGACGAGTTCACTGCACTGCTGGGCCGCAACGACCGCTTTGGGCAGACAGTGGGGGCGGGCAGCCTGGTGGATGTGCTGCCTTGGCTCCTGCACTTCCCCAACCCCGTCCGCCGCGTCTACCGTGACTTCCAGGCCCTCAACCAGGAGCTGCATGGCTTCGTGCGGGCCAAGGTGGCGCAGCACCGCCAGACCTTCGACCCGCGTGCCATGCGTGACGTGAGCGATGTCATGATCGCCACCGTGGAGCGCAGCAGCGTGTCCCCCCATGGGCTGGGGCCCGAGGATGTAGAGGGTGCCATGACTGACATCTTTGGCGCAGGGCAGGACACCACCTCCACTGCACTCTCATGGGTCCTCCTGCTGCTGCTGAAGCACCCGCAGCTCCAGCAGGACCTTCAGGCCGAGTTGGACCGGGTGGTGGGACGTGCCCGGCTGCCAACAGCCGAGGACCGGCCCCACCTGCCCCTTGTGGAAGCCTTCATCTATGAGACACTGCGCTATAGCAGCTTTGTGCCCATCACCATCCCGCACGCCACCACAGCTGATGTGGAGCTGGAGGGCTACCACATCCCCAAGGACACCGTGGTCTTCGTCAACCAATGGTCAGTCAACCATGACTGTGGCAAGTGGCCTGAGCCCCAGCGCTTTGACCCCGCACGTTTCCTGGATGAGCAGCAGCACCTGGACCGCGACCGGGCCGGCAGCGTGATGATCTTCTCGACCGGCCAGCGGCGCTGCATCGGTGACCAGCTCTCCAAGCTCCAGCTCTTCCTCTTCACCGCCATCCTCCTCCACCAGTGCTCCTTCCACGCCAACCCGGCGGAGAATCTCACCATGGACTGCATCCATGGGCTGGCGCTGAAGCCACTGCCCTTCACCATCACCGTGAGGCCGAGGCTCCCCATGCTCATCCAGCCCTGAGCACTGCCCCCGCCTGGCTTGGGGACAGGGATGGGCAGCGCCAGGGTGGCAGGGGACACCCTGCCTTGCACGCCGGTGGCTCTTGCCACTGCAGAGGGTCAACGGCAGCGAGTCACCACAGCAATAAATGCCTTCGACATAGGACCTGTCTCTGCTCATTTTCTTGGTGGGGTGGCTGGAAGCACTGCTTGTACCCAACCCTGTCCTGCATCCCCCTGAGCTATCCAACCCTAAAACAGGTCAAAACTGCAGGGACTGCCTCCCTCCCAGTTGCCCCGGGGTACGGCAAGAAGTGATTTGCTCTGCCTACAGCAGGAGCGGGACATTCAGAGTAGATGCACTCCATAACTTGGGGAAAGTCAGATGGGAGCTAAGGGAGGCAGGGGTGGGTCTTGTCTCCAGGGCTTGAGAAGAGTTTAAGGATCAGTCACCTGGACAGAACTTATTCTGGTGCACGGCCCCATCAGTTGGACCTCAAGAGCACATGCTGCCCTGATTTGGGTGTACAAGGAGGTTGGGACAGGTTTTGGGGGGGCTATCTCACCCCTCATCCTGAATTCCACTAGTGGTTTGAAGCAGATGAACAGGCCCAACCTAAGCTAGCAGAGCTTCGGTTATAATAGGGATGTGTATGGCCTTCAAAAGGGCAGAAAATCCACACAAGCCAACACCATGCTTATCTCAGTTCCACCAGACTGTGGCCAAACCAGGAACCTTCAGAGGATGGGACAACTCATCTCCTAATGACAGTAATTTACCAATAGGGAATTCATCCTCCTTCAGAGACTTTAGCAAAGATGTGATTTAATTATTTGGGGTGCGGGAACAATGCAATTTTCCACTTGCCAAAATTGCAGCAGGATGGAGAGATGGGGAGGGTCCTCCTGCCCAGATGCTTGAAGCTGTGTTCAGCCCAGGTTTGAGCATCTCCAAGGATGGAGACGCTACAAGCCTTCTGGGCAGCCCGTGCTGGCATTTGCGCTCCCCATGAAAATGCTGTTCCCAAAACCACATTGGGATTTCCCATAAAACCCAAGAGCCAGTTGTTGTGGTCCCAGCTGCTTTTCACCTCTAATTCATTTTCATTTGGGATACTGACACAGCAACTTCCTGCACTACAGCGTATTTTAATACATCCTCACCAGCTCGTCACGTATTCCTCAAGGTGCAGATGCCTCACACAAATGATCCCACCCTCCACAAGAGCACACGTAAGATTTGAAGCGCCTCCAATGCGTAACACAGAAATTAACTCCTGGCCATGCCCTGCTGCTCATCAGCTGCTGGGGGCTGGAGGGGTTCCCTGCGCTGCTGCTACGAGATATTAATTTTGGTGAGCTCGAAACAAGACAGTGGCCAGCAGCAGCTTCATAATACCAAGTTTTAAAAGCAAGATCAGGTTTTCTCTTCTGTTGACACGTTCGTGAAAACATCTCTTCAGATGTTGTAAGATAAAAAACCCACAATGGTTATCTCAGCATCACCTGTTGCCAGTTTTACCACAGGTGGTCATCTCCAGCTTTTATGGTCCAGACTGGGGACCCTTTGCCCAGAAGCAGCATCCTCTGGAGATGCTGGCTCCTGCACCTCCTTTAGCAATGCTCAGCCTTCCCTCCTGGGACCACAGGCTGGATATTTATTCATTTTATGGAACAATTAAAAGAGATGAATGAACATGGGAATGGCCCCAAGGCTCAGCCATCCTCTATGGCATCTCAGAGCATGAGAGCACTTCCAAGTCTGTCTCTTCCTACCACAGGTGCCACAACAGTCAGCCGAACCAACCTGCCTGCCATAACCTAGTGGGGACCTGCGTGAAGTGAAGGCATCAGCACCAGTTCATGTCACAGCCACGAGATAAGATTTGCAGCCTTACGGCTCTGCATAACCCCACTGGCATGTTGGCTGTGTCTCGCTTCCCCTTCTTGGCCCTGACACAATGAAGGTGAGGACGTTGCTACTCATTGGAAAGCCTAAAGCTATATGATGGAGAAGGTGGGGAGAACGTGCTGGTAATATTGCTAATTTTTTCCTTGTCCCTATATTATTCCCTATGTCTGTAGCCAACTCAGAGCCCAACACAATTTTTTCCTTGTCCCTATATTATTCCCTGTATGTCTGTAGCCAACCCAGAGCCCAACACAGGAACATGGCTTTACATCCCCATCCCCTCTATCATTAAAACTGAACATCCCTGTACTCTTTACCCAACGATTGCTGAGGAGGAGGAAAATGCTCCTGGCTGAAGCCATGAGTATCATTTCTCACCTCCATGTTTTCGCAGAGCCATCGATGAAGCAAAGGCAGAGCCATGTCAAGCCTTTCTCCTAGCTCCAGTCCCTACCCTGCCCCTAAATCATTTAAAATTGGAGCTCTTCAAACCCCAGTTGTGGAGATTGAGGTGTCCAGGTTTGACACGGCACAGAAATCCTCCTGGACAACTGGCTTGCGGCAGCGCCGTGCGAAGCGTGCGGCTGGAGCTCTTCTTTCCGCAGGGGGAGGAATCGGCTTACGACACTTACTCAAAGGATTTTGCAATGCTTTGACCACCTCATTTCTCAAGCTTAGGGAGAGATTTTGCCAGGAAATATTATTATTTTTAATGGGAGCAGGATGCTGGGAAATGCATTGTATATTTAGAGTCCCCGGCGTCCAAATCCATTCCCGCTCCCCATCCGAGATTACAGCTGTCTTTGCACGCAGGCAGGTGCTGCACAGCTTCCACTGGAGCTTCTGAGCCACTGAAATGCTGGAATGTGATCTCTCTTATTTAGCAAAAGACACACAAGAGACCCCGTTGCAGACCTAAGCCTTTTACTAAGAAGAAAAGCAATCAGTGCATTATTAATCTTTCCTTCAAAACAATTCACTGCAGGTATGTAAGCAACCCAGAGCCTCTTCTGCTTTTCATAAACAAGTTGATTATTAAAACCTTATCCAAAAGGCCTTTAACTTCTTCATCAGTCAAGCTGACATCAGCCCAGTAAATAAGAAGGTGACCTTTGTTATGGGATCCATTTATAATGGCAGGGACTCTTCACAGACAGAGAACAATCCTGCATTATCTTGTCTTCCTCCATGGTCTTGAGCCCTTCTCGCATTTTTATTTGGGAAAAGCAAAAATTTTCTTGGGAAAGCAAAAAATAATAAATTAAGAGAACTAAATCTCTAGCTACTGAAGTTGTTAAGATCATGCCTGCATGCTTAACTGAGACTGCAACACCTGTCTGCATGTGCAAAGCCTGAAATGATAACTCATAAGCATCACAGGTCTATACCAAGCAGTTATTTTGTTCAGACCTCTTCCTCCTCCACCCCAATTTTAAATTTGATTTCCCTTCATAGTGAAAACACTCCCCTACAGCTTATTCATTATAATGCCCAGGAGACTCTGGAATGAGCTTATGCTAAATGACTTGGAGTAAAATAATGACAGCTTATTTATATCAACCCAGTGGTTTGCCATGGAGCACTAAGAATTGCTGTAAAAACAAGATGGCAAGCCAATTGCAGTCCTCCCACTTTGGGTTCTCTCTCAAACCAAGCAGGATTTCAGCAGGTCAGGTTTTGCCAGGGTATTTCCAAGGAACTACGGATGTCACTGAACCAAAGAAATCTGGATTTAGCAGAAATCTCAAAGCCAGGGTGGGGGTCAGAAAGACCATCCCGTTTCTAGTAGGAAGCAATGCTGACATTTCTACTCCAGTACTGAGTCAGAAGATTCCCAGCACATTGGAGAGGTGGTCACAGCTCTGGTATGCTCTTTTCCTTGAAAACCAGCTTCATAACTGAACTTGTCTACTTTTAAATCCCATTCTGAACAGGCTACCCTGCCCCAAGCCAAGGCCAATGCTGACCTCCTCTCTGTGTTGTTTAAGTTGCTTAAAAACATTTTCCTCCTACCCGTGTCCATCCACTCCCTTGATCACTAAGGTAACATCCAAGTACTGAAAAATGTTGCTTAAAAAGTCATTCAGAAACTTCTGCTGGTCCAAGAGTCAAAGAGATTCACCGTGACCAACAGTGTACCTACAAGTCCTTCCCCGACCTGGTGTCCGCAGTATCACACCTTCCTTGGGGCTAAGCCAAAGACTTGCCTGTGGCACAGGTCTCATCCTGCCCAGCCCTGTTCTCTGCTTCTGGGGGTTTCTTCTCTCCAAAGCAGATGTTGGCAGATTGCCCTCTGTTTATCAACTCCAGATCATTATCTTAGGCAAGCCAAAGTTCTCTGTAAGGTGGCCTAGCACACCAGAGAAAATGCCACAATTTTACCTTGAGGAGGAAATAAAAGGGAAGAGATTACAGAGAAGTTGTGCACTGAATACAGCCCCGATTCTGCACCTTGGGGAGACAAAGCTGTCTACATGGTGTTTGCTGGTGCTCAGAAGGGCATCTTCTGGGAAGGATTTCTTCCATGCCTGTGACTGCGGGCAGCTCCCATGTCCTTCCCCTAGAGATGGGTTATGGCTAATGTGCAGGTAATTTAACACAACCAGAACCACTTTTACATATTCCCCCAGACAACCTAAACTTTGTTTCCCACCGCACTTACTCCTTTGCACAACCACCATATTGTAACTCTTCAACTAAGCACATTTTAAGGACTGCTCAAGCACAAGTTGGTGTTATTTACTCCATTCTGCAAAGTAAATTGGAGCACAATGAGGTAAAAATTGTCAGGCGGTCTGAAACACCCAAAACGAATGCTAAGCACATCTTGCAAGCCCCTTGTTTATGTCTCCTGTCTGAAGAAGAAAGAAGATGGCCTTTTGGGTCATGAAGGCTGAGCACAGAATCGTTATACCCTGTCACAACCAACATTTGTTTATTTAAGAACAGCTTCACTTGGAGTACATCATTTACCACAACGTGTGGCTGTATTACTTTGGTGCATTTTAAAAGCATAAGCAGTAGTCGTTGTACGTATGTACAAAATGTGCTACAGGTGTAACCCACATTATTTTATATATAAATGTATATTAACAGCAATATATAAACGGTCATGTTACTCTCCCATAATTTCCTGCTGTATTTGGCACACCCACCACGCATACAGATACTATGATGTTATATAGAAGACTTCCTCCTGGGTGTTGGGTTTCTTCACCCCTGTAAGTAACAACATAAAAAGCAAGACAGCAACACAGGTAACTTTACACGAGATCATTTCCTCCTGATTTATAAATACTTTATTTCCAACAGAGCAGCACAGTGAGGATAAATTAATTAAATAGCTTCAGTTATTCTTTAGAATCGTAATTGAACCACAGGTAGGTATATTTTGAAGGTAAGACAAGACTAGCTCCAATAAACTTGCCCTGCGATAGGTCTAGAAGAACATCTAGAGTCTCTTTACCCAATTTGCACTAGGCAAACCTAATTGGTGGTCCCAGAATGTATTCAGTGCAGGCATCTTCAAGAAATTCACATTGTGCTCTGGGATTAGTCTGCAAAGGATGTGCAAAATTGAAAAAGTGACTATTTCTGTGTTGTCTGAAAGCTACAGAAGCACCTTCCCCTTGTGAACAGGAGAACAGCTTCCCTCACTGCCATCCTCGCCAATATACGACATAGCAAGAGCCTAACAGAAGACTGCAAATTCTATTGCTAAAAGATTTTTAAAAACCCCAAGCATTGCTGAGTGGGAAGCATTTTAGTTACACGACCTTGTCTTATCCCCACATAAACCATGTTATGCTACTAGAACTAAATTATGTTAATTAGTCACATTCTTCTCATTCATAACAAGCCAGGAAAAGGGAAAACCAAAAAGAAAAAGGTTCATTTGACTATGTCATAACTTCCTGCAGATCAGACTGAAAACAGCAAAAGGCAGCTTTTATCTGCACTTGAAAGGATCTGCGAGCTCTGTCGTTGTCTTTCATCATGGCCTTGGATGCATGAATTAGGTTCCAGCTGATACAGCAGACTAAAAAAACATATAATGGTACACACTAAACTCCACTCCAGCTATTTAGGCAGGAGTCATGCCTCCAGAGGAAATCTTTCCTGTATGAAAACCAGAACAACAGACCTCTAAACTTCGGAAGGGACAAGACCACACACAAAAGATAGATGGAAGCAAAATGCCAGAGCTTTTTTTTTTAAGCCAAAACTTTTCAAGCCGAAAGCAGGCAATCAGATGTATGGAAAGCTTAAACAGAATGTCCAAAATAGAAGAATAAATGAGATCTGAAAGGTTGTACTCATGTTAAATCATCCAAAAACTAACACCAACTAAGAAGAATTAACGTAATTTAATTACCACCTTTTCCTCTGAGGAAGCAGGTTATTCTTACTCAAAAACAGAAAAGGTTCGGGTCACAGCCCAATAAGCCCTACACAATTACACCAAATATTTTCTCTCCCCGAGAAGAAAATTATTTCAGCTTCTATCAGTATGAAAAACAAGTCTTTGGTGTTAGTTTCTGAACGTGCTTTGTTTTGACTATAACCCAAAGCTCTGTTTTTACAGCACTCTTTCTTGCAGGCCTTTAACAGCGGCTGCTTGGCTGAAGGTGTGCTTCCACCCAGTAAGGCACCCGGAAAACTAACTAATATCTCTTCTCATCCATACCCTTTTTAAAGCCAAGGGGACTAATGCCATCACCTACATACATGGGATCCATCCACATCAACACACTCAAATGTAACCCAGCGCAGGATCCGAAGCATGAAAAGAAAAAACAAATCAGCAGTTCTTCCCCAAGCCTACAATTGCTTGTTGTTTGGAAACAGATATTAAAAATAAATAAATAAATATATATATTTTAAAGGGAGGATTTAAATCTTTGGAAACAAAGTGAAAGCTATCTCCAGAAAATACATAATTCAAAAGATGCCGCTAACAGTTTAACTCATCAAAATATAAGCAGGTGAAGGCTTGAACGTGTTTGCAAATAAGGAAAGCTATGGACTTTTGGCATTGTAAATATTTCCTTTTCACACTCTTCCTGCTACATACACCAAAAACATTTACTTTTAGAAGGCAGCAACGTTTAAGCAACACGCCAATTAATAAACGTCTGATTAACATCACTGCAGGACTTGCTGGCAGGGAAAGGCAATACGAGCACATCTAATGGCATGGCTGTTTTCAGAGCTGTTATTTCTCCTCAGGAAAAAAAAAAAAAAAAAAAAAAGACATGAAAGAAGCAAGTTGCTGATCATCATCTTTCAGACATCACTGTTGAGTATTTCCCAGCTTGGTTTAAGTAACTAAAAAGAAAACAGCTTACAAGCTCACGCAAATATTTAAGACTGGGTCTTTAGAGGGGAAAAAAATAAGGTCATGCACTGGGAAATACTCAAAACGAGACAGATTCCCATAAATTAAAAAAGTCACCCTGATCATGCCACTGAAGAACTGAAAAGAAGAACGTACATTAATGAAAAGAACATACATTAAGCAAAGCAAAGTCCTGTAATTAAGGCTCAAATATCCACCCATCGCAAGGGGAGCTCTGCACAAAGATACAGGCCTGTTAGAGTTCAGTTCTCCATTTATAAGCATCAGTTCGTACAGCTCCAAGCAAATAAACCTAATTGCACCCTTTCCTGGATCTTTTAAGATGAGCTCATCCTCAGAATTTTATAGACTTGAATTTGGACCAAAATAGAAATAGCTAAGAAGTGTAAAGTCTACAAACTTGGGAAGTCTTTGAGCTCACATCTACTATATGTTTCCCTCTCAACATTATTTTCACAAAATAAAAGAACCATCTGTTTAATACCCATGTGCAAGGGACTAAAAAGGTGATGAAGTGTTTTACTCACACTTTTTTTACTCCTCACAAACATTGTACAACACGACAGTGTGTAACAAACATTAAAAAAAAACAAGAAGTGTCCAGTTAGCTGCCAGCTGAAATTTAAAGGGACAAAGAAAGCCTTTCTAAATTCTTTGGGCAATTTTTGAAATTGTTTTTGCTTCAGCATTTTTGTCAGCATACAGCACAGTTTACCTTCTCTGTTTGGTACTCAGCAACTGTCAGAGAAAACGTCAGCTGCCAGCTTCATTTTCTCAGTGCCAGTCCAATAGTCAACAGGAACTGGTGGAGGTACATGACAGCAAAGTGTCAGCTCTGCCACAGAATATTCCTGTTCCGATAACGAGTGTTTCATCGTTAAATAACTGCTTTTAAATAGCAGTGCAGTTGTTACACCTCAACAACAGCAGCATAGTTTAGAGGGACACACAAAGATTTCACCCTCATGTGAGTGATGTCGCTGGGAGAAAGTCCGGCAGTTTAATATCTTATTACTCACTACTCTGGTGAAAGCAACGCACCTGTTAAAAAGTTCTTCTTGTGAAGGACATCATCTTGGTCCCTTGGCATTTACTCACTGCAAAGAGCAGTGCTGATTTCTCCTCAACAGAAATCCAGTAAAGGTAGTTTAGGCATAGTTGGAAAGGACCACCAGGAATGTGTTTTGGACATGGTCAGTTTTTTCAAAGCAAGGACAAAAGGACTGACAATTCACTTATTTTAAGTCCTTTCTTTGTAGTGGCCTTTTCTTAAGCCGTAGCGTCAGTGCCCACTTGAACCAACAGGCTGCGGGAAGTGCGAACACCCCACAGCCTCCAGTGCATCAAGTTGATAAAAATCAGTGCTACACTGCCCACTGAGCACAGGGGCTCTCAAATCTATACACACAGCACAGTGATACAAAGACATAGCCAGTTATTTAAACTGATTAAATTAAAACGTTTTACAAAGCAAATGAGAAAATAGTTAATGAGAAAAAAAAATATATCTGCTGAAGACTTCCCCAAGAATTGGTAGAGAGAGTTTATCAGCAAGCAGACCTGAAATTCAGGACACACACACACACATATATACACGTGTGTGTGTATATATACTCACACATGTATAGATCTGTTTTTAGGAATTTGACTTTTTTTTTTTTAGGAATTTTAAAATCAAGCATATGCAGTGCTGTAAGTAGGAAAATCATACAAAATTTTCTCATTAAATCCCACCGAGATCTTTTCCTGGAAATGCTGTTGAGACTGCTGAGTGTTTATTCCTGTGAACTCCCGCGGCTTATCCATGAAGTGCAATCAAACTTGTCAGGATCGTGAAACCCCTTTCACTGGAAATTTATTGTCTGTGCAGTATCAAGCGGAACCAGCTCTTCTCTTCTTATTCTTCCCAGATTGACCGCATCTCCTCAAGTTCTCTCTCACTTTCCGCATCCTGGAAATGCAGCAAAAGAAGGGATTGATACACAGGCTACTTGAAAAAAGTTTTTAGTTAAAAAAGAAAACCTCCCTTTTCTTCTCCAACCCCACATCACGTTTTAAGTATTAACCTAACACCAGCCTCACGTTTTTCCTCCTAATGGTTTTCTTTTCATATTTCTCTCTCAACACTACCATCTTTGAAGCCTATTAAAGTTTTCCAAGTCTCATAGTTTCTCGTATGTTTCCTTTTGAGAGAAGAGAACTGGAAACCAGAACAGCAGAAATCAGACCTTTGCTCCCTCACTGACTTTCCTGCTCTGGACCAATGCCTTTGTTTTTCCTTCTCAATGTGATGGAAGTTATTTGATTGCCTCTTTGGGATGAAAAGAGCTAACATTTGCAAAGACTCGACCAGCCAAAGCCACTTCCTTACTAGACTCCCACTTTTAATTTCAGATCAGAAAAGACAGTTAACTATTCCTGACTTTTCTGCCCATGGATCTTGGCTGGTCAATCTTGAAAATCACAGTGCTTTTCTGGTTAAATTCTTATGTCTCCAATACGTAAAGAGAGAAAGAAAACCTCTATCAGATGTACCATTCTAACTCTGTCTAGAGAGATTTCCAAGCAGTGGATGGTGAGGAAGCTCCTCGTCTGGAAGTGCTAGGATATTTCCTTCTGCAAGAAGGGGATTTTTCTGCTTGATGCCCCGTTTTCCCCAGATCCATACAGAAGCCAAGTGGCTTATGCAGTACTGGACGGTGCCCTGCAGGTGGTAGCACAGGCAAGTCAGCATTGCTGGATGGTGTGCCAAGACTTCTTGCACCTGAGTTTGAAACTCAGCAGAATACTTTTGCTACAGCAACCCAAAGAATAATGATGGCCTTAAAAACAGAATACCTTGAAAATCATGCCAATCTGTATAATTCTGCTTTACATCCAGAATGATTATTTCATCGGACAAAGGCTGAAGGCATAAGATCTTGGAGACTTTGTTCACTGCATTTTTCATGACAATGCAAAGAACCTCAGGTTGATATTAAAAGCTGCTGTGCCTTTATTCAGTTTCTAACTGGCAATAATTTGATGGCACCTTCTCTAGAGCTTCTGCTTAACAGAAAAAAGTGCAAAAGAAAAGTGGAAAAGAGCTCCCAGATTGGAGACACTGCCACATGGAACTTTCTAAAACAGTACGGGTCTGCTCTCAGAACTCTGTAAAATTAAGTGACACAAGAGCTGAAATATCCTAGATATTAAAAAAAAAAAATAATAAAAAAAAGTGCTGGGCAGCACACGCAAACTCCTGAATGACTCTGCACAATGAGATCCAGTTTGGAAGAGCTTAGGATCTAACTTGGCACCAAGAGTTCAACCCAGGCTGTTCCCAAAGCCACAGAGGTAAGTAGAAACAATACAGAGCTCCAGCCCCAGGACAACCACTCAGCTTAAGTGCCCCCATCTGAACCAAGCTGGCTAGGAGTGACAGTGCCCAAACCAATAAGCCTTCCCCAGCCCTGGTGCACTGGGAGGTGTACTGCAGTTGCTTGGCAGTTTTGCAGATATTCCAGTTGACAAGCTGCAATTACGCAGACCTGCTAAATATGTGCAGGGCATTCAAATGCATCTGCAGCCTAATCCTGGAAGTAACAGAGTATTTGTATGGTGTTGTGCTGGAATTCTAAGCCCCTATTGGACACACACTCAGCTTCTTAATATTTTTCATTATGTTGCTGAATTGCTTTAGGCATTCTCATAGCAGGGCCCAAGGAAATAAAGGAATCTACGCCAAGGAGCAAACTACTATAAAGCCTGTGCTTGCAAGCTAGAACATTTTTTATAAAACAATTTTATCTCTGCAAACAGAAGTAGCTCACCATCAATGTGTGATTATTGATTTTCTTCCCCCAAAACCTTAAATTCCAGCTGTAAGTCCCCTTTTTAGTGAAGCAGACTCCTAACACCCATGAATAAAATGTAGCAAGCTCTTTTAAGCATGCAAGAAAATTAACCATTTTCTGAGAGCAGACAGGAAGCATGTGGAGAAGAAATTTTAGCTTTTATTTAAAGCAACAGATAGAAACTACTAAACAACTGGGGTAAAAAAACGTTTACAACCTTCAGTTCTTTAAACCTAATTCAGAGATAGTCTGAAATATTCTGGTAAAATCTTAAAGTGAAAATCGTGAAACCTTAAACTGAAATAATTCAGTTAACCTTTACTATTTAACACATTAATATAATTGCATCTTATATGATGTTGAATGGCCTAGTGAAGACATGCAAAATCAGATTTCCAGAGAAAACCTCAACCTTAAATTACATGACTGGGATTTTCAAAAATTTCCCAATGGTTACTTTTGCCATGTAACAAATATGTAGAGGATTTTACATAATCTCATTTGATTTGATGGGTCAAACGCATACAACGTAAGATTAATTTTGGTTTCTTTCCTTTCTTGGAAAATAATCCTATTCCAGTGTCAGTAAGAAAAACAGCAGAGACTGCTACCTCTTTTGTATTAACTGGCAGTTCTGAAGCAAGATTTGTCCAGAGAAGAGCTGCAGAATTGTTCCCCAGGTCCTTGTAACACTGTGAAGAAAAAATGACAATGTGAGAAGAGATAAACAGGAAAAACAAAACAGAAAAACAAGCAGCTGAAAGTAACAGCAATTCTGCAACCTGGCAACAGATGAAAAGGACTATTTCTCTGTCTTAAGCATTTGCACTGTGTAGTTTCAGGCTTCCAACATTTCCTGCAGTGTCCTTCATTCACAAAGGATTATAATCACCATCAGGTTATAGAATACTAGATTTTATTTTTTGTTGTTTTAGATGAGATTTTTTTTGTTGGAAGATTTTTAAGGTGATTTTCACCATTTTCCAAGGTCTAATTTATTTCCACTTTCACAACCACTATTACTCACACTGCTTTCATCATAAAACCTCTGTACTGACGGCATATCATTTTATGTAGCTTTGGTTCCCCAGGCCTTTGAAAATTAGGTCCAACTGCAAGCACTGTAACATATCATATTTGCAGGTCTCTGAGGTTTTACAGTAAGTGTGAACCATTCGTCAGCACGAACTCGTCTTCAACAGCACAGAAACAGTTATCTCTTTAAGCAACACAAAGGTTTGTGGTGCCTACAGTCATGTAGGCATTTGGAGACTACAAAAAAACCATGCTAAAAGGAAGTGGTTGCTAAAAAAAAAAACATCAGTTAATCATTGTTGCAACTGCCACCAAAAAAAATAATCATTTAGGATCATGACAAGAGTTAAAATTCCTGCAGGGCTATTACTTCAGACTCTTAAATGTTACTGCAGAGTATGTGCATGTGTGTATTTTGGTGATTTTCCTGTATCATGGGATAGTTCTGAAAGAGAACTCTCTGTTCTGCTGTGAGCGCTGTCAAATTTCTGCGTCTGGTGAATTTGAAACAGATGGAGTCATGGACATCCTTGAAGCCTTCACAAATCCTGTGTCTCTGTATATCAGTCAAAAATATCAGTAGATGACTATAAAATGCTTTTTTTTTTTTAAAAAAAAAAAAAAAGTTTGACTCATTAGAGCACTAGTTCCTTAAAAACAATTTGTATCAAACTGAACTTTTAAAATATTATCACAATGGATGTGATCCAAAATGACAGAGGATGGGATGGGAAAAACAAACAAAAAAATAGATACAAGTATCACAGAGTGTTTCTGAAGCTCAGTCACATCACATCTGCCAAACGTAGTGAAATACTATCCCAATAAAAAAAGTATTGGCCCATGTAGATTACCATGTAGCCACAGTGAAACCCAAATTTTTCACATCAACTCTGAAAATTCTCTCAGGTTATGACTTGTAATAATTTGCTGCTGCTGTAACTTCACAGAAAATGAGTTCCAAGTATGGAGTAAAGAACGGAAAACAAGACATTTAGGGAAAGATGTTGAATTTGCATGAGCGCTGGCTATATTTATAAGCAGAGAAAGAAGCAATCAAGAGCACATTCATTATGGTACATAAGCAGTCAAAACAAAAGACTAGCTGATGTACAAATACATAGTTTAATTTACTTAATAGACTCTTCACTAAGTAGATGTAAGGAGCTACAATGCATCATGGACAAAATCCAGCTGGTGTGAAGGCTACCACATCTCTTGCTGAGTTTTCCACCTCTCCTTCATTTTCTTTTAACAAGACACTTACTGTGAAATAAATTCTGCACCTCGATTCCAGTAATAATGTATTTCAGACCAAGCAGATCCTATGACTTGTGTGCTACTCTGATAAAGCTCACAATCTTTGGGACATTGCATATTCAGTAATTTCACAGAGAATGACTACAGCTACTCTTTGCTATGCCCACTCTAGCTGATACTTCCAAAGCTATTTGGGTTTTAAACATTTCTAGACTCCAGCTAGAGGTCCTAGGAACTAAGCAGCAGTTTTAAGAGTTCAGAACCAATTATTCCCTCAAGGTAAACTCAGTGTAAACTCTTTGCTCAGTCAGATAATGACAGGACAAGGGGGAATGGTTTTAAACCGAAAGTGGGGAGATTTAGGTTAAAGGTTAGGAGAAAAATCTTCACTCAGAGGGTGGTGAGACACTGGCACAGGCTTCCCAGACAGGCTGTGGATGCCCCATCCTTGGAGGTGTTCAAGACCAGGCTGGATGAGGCCCTGGGCAACCTGATCTAGTGGGTGGCACCCCTGCCCATGGCAGGGGTTTGGAGTTAGATGATCTCTGAGCTCCCTCCCAGCCTGAGCCATTCCATGATTCTATGATAAACAAAAGATTTTAGGAGCTTCAGGCATTCATGGCTTATTTAATCATTACCTTAAGATTTACATCTGTATTAGTAAAATAGAGACACTTTATATGTCACCTTTTCCCCCATGATCATCTTCCTGTATACACCATAGAAATCCAAGGTGGTGGTGGTGGCATTAAACCTCCAAACTGTGGCTTACATGTTACCATTGCTGCCTTAGAATAGAATTTTATAGAACAGAATTGCATCTATTGTATTTATAGTATAGAATTTTATCTGTTAAGAGCCAAGCAGGATGCTACACCAGATGACTCAAAGACAAAGTCCTTCCTGAATTGTAATGCCTCTGCACTAGATGATTTAGCGTAAGAAATATTATTAACTTCTAAAATCTTATTTTTAATTTACATGTGTTTAGTACTTTCCATCCAAAGAGAGGTATACATATTTCTTAACACAAACATTTCTTATCCTACAACATATGACTTTACTTAATAAAGCAAAAAGTGACTAGCTACCTTGGCAATGTATACTCTTACTGCTTTGGAAAATCCTGGGCTCAGCTCCTCGACCTAGAAGAGCAGAGGGGAGGATGGAACAGACAGAGAAAAGCAGACATTAGGATATGTAAAGGACACAGTTAAAACCTGTATTAAGTTTTTTTACATCTCTTAAAAAAATAGATGAGTAAATCCCACTTTTCAAAATATGTAAAATAGTGTAAGAACTTTGACAGGATAGCCTTGCTGTGTTAGTAAATGTCCTCGTACTCTCATAAAATGCCTGTGACTCAGCAAGCAACATCCATACACTTGGCTACTGTGAGTGCCAAGGAAGAATGGTGAGGTTGCAAAGCTGAGCTCTCAGAAGCTAAGGGAAGTACATAAATAGCCTGACTACCTCCTCCTGCACATGTACACACTCTCTCACCTCCTTGCCTGACCAGTCTCACCCACTTGGGCTTCTCCTGAATGTGCTGGTGTCAAACCTCAGGAATCGTCCCTCAATTTTCTGTCTCTCCTTACTGGCTGCTAATTCCCAATTTCCTTATTACTAACTCCCTTCTGCTTTCTTCCCTCCATCTCAGTGCTAGGCATCACTCTCCAAGCATCCTTGTTCCAGTATGCTCCTACAACAAACGCCTGGATTCACCCCGCATCCCATCTGCACTCAAATTTAAACGCACTCAGTCAAGGCAGCAGAGCCCAGGTATCAGAAGAAGCTCTGAGAGCACAAGACAGACAACGTTCCTCTTATTAATTCAGTTGTCTGGCTTTAGGCCTAGTTCAGCTGGTGACTAACCCAGAGCTGCAAATTTCAGGATGATTTCCGTTCCTCTGAATCATGTGAACTGTGGCTGAGAGCTGAAGTGGACGCTGCTGAGCATACGGGAAGTGAATTTGTTCAGGGTATAATTAGCTTCCAGAGAGATGGTTTTGTATCCTCTCTTCACAATTGACCAAAGCAAAACCTCAGAAAAATCCAGGTTCCTGTTTCAAACCACAGTGCCAATAAAACTTACCAATAAAAACTAACTTACCAATAAAAACAAACAGATATTTTTTTCCTCTAATGAAAAAAAAGCAAAAAACTTTGCTTCAAACCTCTCTCTGAAATGATATATTCATTTTAGCTGAAATTTGGCTGAAAAGTATACTGCCTAGGGCAGACACCTATCACAAACTTACCTCTCACATAATTACCTTTTGGCAAAATTACAATAAATTGATATAAGTATGATATTCCCTGACACTTCACAGAACTGCTGGCACAATCTATGAGTTATAAAGTGGTAGAGCAATTTGTTTCTGTAGTGCTTCATCACAGGTGCTTAAGAGTAGTTCTCACAGGCACAGCCAAGGACAGCCTGTTTAACTCATTCAGATTGTTCAGACCCTTGCAACAAGAGCTACGAACTCTAAGATATGACTCAGGCCATGTCTTAAATTAATTTTTCATCAACAGGAGGAAAAAATATATATATATCCAGAAGTCCTAAGAGCTTCTTTCTAGAAATACTTACGCAACCTGTCTCTGAAGGCTTAAGAGAGTTGTCCCCAAAAGCCTGAAGAACCTAATCTGAGAGTCTTTTAATAAAATATTAACAGAAAGTAAAATGACAGAACATTGTGAATGTCTATGCAAGTGTTCCCAGGGAGGAGCTCAAACAGATATTACAGGCCATGAAAAGAATATAGTACAAATGCATTTAGTATCATCAAGCTATGAATTCATTCAATTTTTCAGCTATTAAAAGGAAAAAAAAAAAAAAAAAAAACTTGGAAAAAATTCTGAACACCCTGGATCTAGTTCTGAGGTCTTCAAAATCCCATTTTTCTGTTGGGCTATTCTGCAATACAGACTCCAAACTTTTTGCTTTCATCAGCTTTTCTTTCACAGGCTCCAGTCAGTGGAAATATATCACGGAGCACTTGGAGAGTGATGAGCTTAAGCAGAATACAAGTACTCAAATTCCACGCTCATGTTTGCATTTCAGGTTAGTGACTCCCTTGGATATCACATTTCCATACCCTTAAGAAGTTTTGCAGTGCATCCTGTACGGTGGCTGTAGGAGGGGTTTCAAACAAAGCAGAGGCAGTCTTTTTTTCAAGCCATCCCAGATGGGAAACCTGCAGAGACAGTAAGATGAAACTATCAAACCCAGTGAAGACACAGCATGTGCAAAGGTATACAAAGACAATGAATTATCCAGTTCCTTGTAGCTGGCTCATGTACATAGGAGACAGCCAATAATACTGGGTGTATCTGCAGGTTCTGGTCAAGAATGCAAATCCAGCTACAGAATTGAACCTGGTTTTGCTTTCCTTTGTCCCTGCCTTATACTACTAGTCACCTGCAGATCCATCCATCAGCTGCCACATGCACAACCTTCAATACAGGATTTGTCTCTACAACTGAATATCACAGCAGGGTGACAGTGTGGGTGGTCTAAAATCCCAAACCTCCTTCTTGCAATCACACCAGTTCCTGGCAGTTCTCACCTATGCACTGGAGCAAAGGCGCGGATGCAGCCTTCCCGTCTCCTAGATTAAATCTGGTACAAGAACGTGTTCTCATCATACATACACATCACAAAGATCCCTTGAGAGAGGCCAGCTAAAGCCTTCCCACCAACACACATCCACATTTTGAGATGCAGATAGCTATTATAATCATTTCTTGAAATCTTACTTTACTGTTCCTAGCTCCTCTCTCTAATATGAAACTCCCTGAGATTTTACTGGGGGAAAGATGCATACAATTCTAACTACTGGTAAGACCATCTTTGTTTAACTCCATATAATTCTTGTAATAATTAGCAGAAGCGCTAACTCTCATAGCAGCATGGCTGAATAGGAAGTCCAGAACAGAATAAAGAGCTAGGAGCTGCCACTGATTTAGCTTGCTGCTCCCCTGTAATTACCTACGGCAATGATCTCAGCTACAATCTCTGCAATGTGACTTCATTTCTGACAGCAGGAAAGCACTTTCAAATTGCCTAAACTGAAAAGTAGATAGTTACTGCAAACTCTTATTTCTTTTTATAGGCACTAAATGTGATTTATGGCATTTGATTCTAAGCTTTTCCTTGTCAAGAAATATAAAGCAGCCGGCACACTTCTTCTAATACCTCCAATACTTTGTGTAGCAGAGGAAACACATGCAAACGATTATAGAGATATACTGTGTGCAGAAGCTCTTGCCAGCCCTGAAATGTCCTTGATTACATCCACATGTGCTGAAAGGTTTCAAGGTAGTTTGTTTTTACTGAATAAAGCAAGGGAAACAGTAAGCTAGTTTGCAGCTAGTGCTGTTCCTTGTCCATTCTTTACTGTGTCACCTCCCATGCCACCTGCATTGACTAAAAAGCAAAGATCAGAGCCCCAAACCCTTCAGAGCTCCAATGTTTAGTAGTTCGGAGAGAATACTTTTAGTAAACTGCTTCCATTTGGAAAGAGACCAGGAAAAAAAAAAAAAAAAAAAAAAACAGGGAACAAAAAGGGAAAAAATGAAGAGTGGAATAGAGGCAGTAAATAAGTGAAACACCAAAAACCCAGTAGCTTTCATTCTGTTGCACAGAGGTATAAGCACTTTTAAAGCCTTTTTTGATTGTGGGACTGAAGTATTACAACAGCAAGGGTAAATGACATTGCCAGTTTGAAACTGCATTCTTTATGCTTTTAAAAACTCCTTCATGTTTTTAAAATCAGTGTGTCTTCCATACCACGAACCTTTCTCTGCCTCCTTCTGGCCTTTGATTGTGAGCATTGAGCAACACATTGCAAATGTGCTCAGCCACTTCTTGTCCTGATCACCAACTCAGCCTTTCTGTACTATTTCCCTCTCACTACTGGGGGAGCGGAATTTATATAAACTCTCAAGAAAAACCTCTGCCATTTAAAATCTAGGGCTTTAAGTAGTAATACCAGTATGAAGGTACACATTTTAGGTTTAACAGGAGGTTGACGAGGGAGAAGGACTGCCTAAGACCTTGCAATTACAGTTAAGAAAACAACTTGGATGGAAAGCTCAGAAATTCTGAATGAGACACTATGTCCTGGCAGACATTTCAGTAGTGCTTTTATAAAAGCACTGAGGTGCTACACGTACAAGAACATGAACATACAACATGTTCATTTTGTTACAAGAGGTTTCTGACAGTATTTGTCAGTGATGTGCTCTTCTTGGCACTGTTTCAGGATTGAAGTGAAGAATTTCCAGATCCCATGAAAGTGTAACTTTTAAACAATTTCTTCTAGCAACTAAGAAATTTCCACACTGGTACTTTCTGATACAATATCCGAGTTAAGCAACTAAACAGAATGTGTCCACTGGTTATGGCTGGTGGTTTCAACCCACCTGTCTTTCATCCAAACAAGGAATTTAATTACAAGGAGGAAAGAACGGTAATAAATATTAATAAACTATTTTACCTGGTAACACCACCTGCCCAAAAGATAGTACGACTTTGGATCCTCTGGTTTCAGTGCAATTGCTTTATCGATGTGTTCCTATGGAAAATCATCACCAACACACATTATATTCTTGTTACAAGCAAATACAACATCCACAAGAGCAGATGAACTTTTGTAGAAAGAGGAAAGGAATGAGTCCACAATTTCTGAGCAATCAGTGAAATTACGGCTACAAAGATATTCCAAATTTTCTTAAAACTGTTTCAGCTGAGCACAGAACATCAGCATTTTATCAGCCTCAGAAAACAAAAAACAACAACAAAAAACCCTACACGTAAAAAACTGAAGCTGCCCTTCACTTTATTCTACCACCTTTTCATAACTTTGACATAACCAAATTACTGGTCATGTGAATAATTGATAAGGTAATAATTATATGTGGTCAGTTCTGTAACAACTGGTTCATCTTCCTGCAATATAATATTCCTGTTCTGGTTGAAACACAAATTAAGGAATCTGGGGCAGATCAATCGCCTGTGAAAAATAACCATTTTGCACTTACTTAGGGCACAAGCAGGTTCACAGGCAGTTAGTGAAGAAAAGTTGGTATCTTATTACCACATGGTAATTTCACACGTAAAGTTCTCAATCTCATTGTATACATGTATCGTATTTGCAAAATTTTTATTCTTCATTTTTTTTCTGCTGTTGTAGTGAGCACATGTGCAAAGCAAAACTAGTCACCCCATCATGTGTCACAGGAATCGCCCTCCTCAGCCCAAACCACCCACTGAAAGCACCCCTTTGGTACCTATCACTTCTCTAAGTCAAGACAGGCTGGAGCCAGTCTTAACTTACCACTACGGAAGTCAGCATTGAACGATACTCACAGAAAAACCAGCACGTCCTTTTGACTCACCTTAAAAACATACCCAGTTTGAATGCGCTTCTGAATGCTCTCATGTTCCGCCAACTGCCCGCAAAGAATAGCGTACCTGAGACATTTGTGGGAAATCAGGTTGTCAGTTTTAAATACACATTTACGTTCTGCATGCATCTTCCCTCTGAAGATATAAGCGTGTTAAAGTTGCACATCATCCTGGGGAAAGCAGGGCATACTGCCCACATACACAGCAAGGATTTATTGCGCATAAATAGCTCAAAGAGTGCCAACGAGTCAACAGCAGTGGCTTGACGTGACAGAAAGTTCACTGCACTGATTGCTGAAGTTGCTTCTACATAAGACCAGAGCAGCACACTTCTACGCCCTAAATTTCTCCATTCAGCAATGAAATTGCGTCTAAACACTTTGCTGAAGAGCAAATCCTACAGCAGTGAGAGCCAGAACTGCTAAAAGCTCTAATTAACTAGAAGGATGCACAGCCATCTCCCACGCAAATCTAGAGCACACTGGATGTCTACTTCGAGGGAAAATATTGTGGAAACCTACCTATATCCTGCAGCCCCACATGGCCACCGAACTTGGAAAACAAAATAATGTTTTGAGTGCTGCAAACTCACACCAATTCAGTTTTGTCTAGTAGAAGACTGCAAAATTTAAGCCTGAGAAGCACAGTACCCAGCAAAATTAGGTCTTTCACGAGCAGTGAAAGCAAGGAAGCTTGGTTACCCATGGATTTACATCCTCCCACCTCACCTCCCCATGCAAGTACACCCCTCTTGAGCTTTCTTTTACTACTTCCACAGTTCTAACACACACTTGTGTGGCTGGATACTCTGCCTCATCTCATCATATGATGTCCCAAAGAGTCCCTGGTGATGTTAAACCACAGCTGATGTTCGTGCAGGAGTCTGTCAGAAGACTTGAATCCCCAAGCACACTTTCTTCAATGTCATGAAGAAAACCCACAAAATATTTCATACCTTATTACTCTTGCCAGAACTAAATTTTCAATGTGTAAGTTACAATGCAAAGAAGTTTCGTCTCCTGAATGTTTATCTCATTCTTTTAACATGTTGATTTTCTTTTGGAAAACTCTGGTTCGATTCTAAAATTCTTGTTTCTCACGACAATGGAAAAATGATCTTAATTGAGTAAATCCCTTTCACCCAACCAAAAAAGTTCACAGCTGCATTGCCACAATCTGACACTTGCAGCCGATGAAACGTTTTTATGATCTTCTGGAGCTTGTCTCACAACAAACATAGCCTGTGTAAAGTATTCCTAACCAGAACACAGCTTGGGTTTAGAAATACACACCAATAAAAAGCTTATTTTTTTTAGACCACAAGATAAATTATTCTCATACACTTAATCTTGTAGTCTGTAGCTCTGTTGGATGCACACATATGGCTTCTCCAAACACATTATTTAGGCTCCTGGATACGTGGGTAGGCATTACATACAATTAGGTCAGGTTTAGGGTCCCACAACAAAACATTAAGTCCTAGAAACACCCTTTCTTTTTAAAATGGAAGCTAACACATAATCTTCCTTTATTCCACTCTCTCCTTCCGCAGGGGAAGTCTAGCACGTCTTCAAAGGAGCAATACATCCACTGGGCCATGAAGTGAGCCCAGCCTGACCCCTCCACCAGCCACCACATCAATGTCAAGTGGTGCCATATTCAGCTGTCAGGAGAAGATAAATATTACATTTGTTAACAGCCTGGTGAAATGTTAGTAAAATAAGCAGTAAATAACAGTCCTATCTTTGTGTCATTAAGCAAACTAAAATGCAGCAAGAGACTCCGCAACTGTTTTTTCACCAGTCCCAGAAAGAGAAGACCTTACTGAACCCAGCTTTGCATGAACTTTCCTTTTGTATCTGTGCTTCAAGGTCCAGGTCCTGGTGGTGCTTTTAACATGTGAGACTCTGCAGTACTGAGACTTCTGAGGTCTTCAGATCCCAGCTTCCCTTCCTCTCCCTGTCAGCAACCCACTGTGGTTTTCTATTTTTCTTCTGCTTGTTTAGCTTGGTTTGCCCTTCAATATTGAAGCTATTTATTTTAATTCCTTTTGTGAAATGCCTTGGGATGAATGTCGTGAGAGGCACTACTCAGTTGCAGGAAGACGAACAGTAATAGATTAAAAATAATGAGTTTGGGAAGGGGATTTTCATCTTTTGTAAACATTTTGTTACTTCTGAAACACCGTTCAGATTGATGTCTCAGCAGTTACTGAAACCTGACGTTACAAGATTTGCTGGACAAATTATTAACCAAAACTACTCATGAAGCTGACACTGGTCAAACCACAAGTTCCCACAGAAAGCTCAGCTCAGGAAAGATTTCCCTGTTCATTAGAAAAATTAAACTCCATGTAACAGGAGAGCAGATACTACCAGATGAGAGACTGCTGCTCTTCCTGCCCAAATCCCCAGGTTCAGAACGCACAACTTTGTTGAAACTTCATTTTCGATGCTGCACTCTGGCTGACTCCCATTTACAAGCAGAACTTTTGGCCTCTTCACACAAAATACACAGCTCTCCACAGCCCAGTATGTCCAGCTTTGTGGTCAGGGTGGCCTGCCAACCCAAATACATCTCTTATCTCTTTTAACTGTTTCTAAGAGTCACTAGCTAAGTCTGCTGGTGCTCCTTGCTGCCTAAGACAGACAGTAAATTAAAAAGAAGTGGTGAGGCAAGAGGGAATAAAAGGAGAAAGGGAAAAAAGTGGTGAGAAGCAGCTCTCTTGCAGAAAGCTGATAAAAGTGAAATGTAGTTTAGTTTATATTGCCAAAGATGAGTAAATCTGTAAGTCGGACAGCTGACAACAGACGTGGCGAGCAGGCTGGGGTGTAGATTCACATGGAACCAGTGATGCCGCATTAATTCCCCACTCTGATTTACTCAGAGCACCACACTCCAATTGGAAGTGGAATTGCACAACCAGAAATTAAAGCCCAAACTATGCATATGGCAGAGTTTCTGTATTCTATACAAACAACCTAGTTTCTCCACCAGCTTTGCAGCATCTGCGAGCCCCAAGTCAAAGTTTGTCTTTGCCCTACCAGTAGCAGAAGTCGATGGGCTGTGTGCCAAGTTGCATAATAAATGTTGGCTTACTTTGTATAAAGCCATGTCACTGCTGTGCTCACTGTGTCATATGTCTGTGCTGATGTCTTCCCAGACAGGGGTAAGAATTCATCAAGTGCCTTGCTGGTTCACCGAGGAAAATAAAATTCCAGTTTCAGGAAGAGTCAACATTTATGCTGATATAGTGAATTTACACTATAAATGGCTTAAAAAGGGAACTTATGATGGTGGCATACGTGCTAGAAATTTAAGCACAATGAGTTGTTCTGGATTAGAGCAACACTAATTTCCTACTGTCTCAATTTCCCATGGAGATTAAAAATTTTAAGTATTTGATCACATCAAAAAACTCAGTGATGAACAATAGCTTCATCCCTGTTCTGACTTGCAAAAATACTTACAGCTACTCTTAACTGTAAATATATATAAAATGATTATATAGATATAAAAACAAAATCTTGATATATAAAACCAAGTTTGTATATAGGAACACTTTCCAGGATGCTTACCACAACTCCTTTGAAAACATTTCATTTAATAAATTCTGAAAACTGACTGCTGCCCAAAGACATGAACTCATTTCTGCAGGAAATATGTATTTAAAGGTTGCAGCCTGCCTTAATCTCACAACTTAAAGGATATCTTATGTGAAAGATGGACTTGATTACCACTCCACAAGCTAATAAAACAAAAGCTTGTAACTACTCCATCCAGACAACGCATGAGGTAAATTAAATGAACCTAAGCCCGTGATATCCACCCCTTATCTTCCAGTACCAAAACGAGCCAGTTCAGATGAAAGGATCAGTTTTACCTTGGGAGTCATACCAAGCTTTGAGACGTCTTAACATTTTAGCCTTCAGATGAACCATACAGATCCCCATGCATGGCATCCTTCAGCTCTGTGAATAGTCAGTAGGTAAGAAGTCTTTTCATGCATACGCAGGTAAAAGGTTTTACTGCACAAGGAATTCTGTCTGCGTTAAAGCTTTTTGCTTTATCCACACAGGTTTTGCGCTCTGTCCTTTGGCTCTGTGTTTCAGAGGCTCAGTAACATTTTCTTACCAAAGGAAAGGAGCCTGCTTCCCGTTTTTAGCCTATTATTAAGCCAAAGAGGTTTATACATGGTAGCTTAGCATCATTCACAGATGTGCAGGAGAGAATTTCTCAGACTTTCCAAACTCCGAGTACACAATGTCAATGGGCAGCACCCTTGCCCATGCAGCTTTCTTCAGATCTGTGAAACATTTCTGCACAAAAATGGCATTTTCTTAAGCAGATGGCATACACTATTAGCCTCCAACTTTATTTATCACAGCTGTCAGTGATAGGGTGGGCAAGGAAATTGGAATTATTTCGTAGTTTCCTGGATCCTCTCATTACCCTCTAAAATCCGCATTGCGTTTGCCACCTTTTGCTCTTCACAAACTAATATGAATTTAATTTGTTGTGTACCACAGGCAGTATTTGTCAGTATCTCAATGCCTTTGAAAGATCTTAGCAGTGTATTTAATTTCTTTACAGGCTCCCCTGTCACATTTTCACATGTAACTTGAAAGAATTTCTTCCCTGTTCCACTGTACAGGACATTGACAGACATCTTGTAGTTCCTGTAGTCTCTTCTGATGTTTAAATGACATTTTTAAAGTATCATGATTAAAGGCTTCTTTCATTTTTATTAATGAGTAACCAGTATTTATTCTGAACCTCTAAAACACTGCCTTTAAACAAGCTTTGAATTATCTGCAAGCACTTTACTCCCATGGTTCTTCCTGTACTCAAGCTTCCTTGTAGTCATTCTGTTTCTTTTGAAGTTATAATTAATTACTGAAATCTTTCCCATGCTCCTACAAGGATGTTCAAGCTCAGTCCTTTATGGTAATGACCATAAAATAGTTTTGCAATAACACCTTGAACCTTACCCTACTAATCACTTAATGCAAAATCGAGACTTGTTTCTCTGCTTTTAATGCTCTGGGACACTGTCATATCTCCTTATCATGCAATTTACGATTAAAAAGAAAAAAAGCTACATTATGTTCCAACATGACACTCAGTTTTGGCAGAGAGCAAAAGGAGAAGTGGTCTCCCCACATTATCTTTTAGGGCAGAAACTACAGTAATGTGAGCACCATGATTTTCTATAGCTTGTGTCACTACCTAGGCCAGCTAGTGTCATGTATTTTCTATTTCAGCATGGAATTTAACTCACAGGAATACTCAGGCATCTGAGGGGGAGGGGAATCATCCCAATCCACTACTACTATGAACTTATTTAATTCAGATAAATATATTTGTTTTCACTTTCTGCTGTGAAACCACAAATAACGCTGCTATAAATTCTGATTGTTTCATGTCAGACTGGTTCAAAGAAACCTGCAGTCTTTTTATCTAACTCAAGGGAACAGGACTTCTCAGAATTAATTAGCATACACAACTATTTGGAAGTCCAATTTTTATTAATTTTTTTTTAGATTAATATTCCTCTTTTCAACCTTGACACTTCCTAGACAGATGGATTTGAGAATACTGTGGAGGCAAGACTTCTAGCTTTACATAAGAAAAAGTAAAGAGAATACACTTTGAACAACATCCATCAGCACAGGTCTGTGAGAATGAACGCTCCAAATGACAACACTGTCAAGACTAATCATACTAAAACCAAAAATTATCATAAAGTATGGAAATATTTGACAATTGTAGGGTCTACTTTACAAACCCCCTCTGGAAACCAACAGACATTTAAATAAATGGGTTTTCAGCTGCTCACATTTACCTTGAAGGCAAGCCTAAGCAAGGAAAGCAAACCTACAGAGATGCTTGGTTACTCAGCATGACCAACTGTAAATCCTAAAACACTTGAGACCGCACCTTCAATTCTAGGACTGGTTACAAAAGAATTAAACAGCTAGTAATTCATGATGACTTTTGCACAAGAATATTCTTTCTTTCCTTCTCTTGCTGTTGTTCTGTCCAGGTAAAACAAGGCTTAGAATAGGAATGATGCTAATTTAGTGGGAATTCACATGCTCCTTTGAGCAGCTGGGGGGGCTTGCTAAAGGCAGGGAAATGGATCAGCTAAGTGTAGGGTGAGAAATACAATCCAGAAAAACTTACCCCTAAGGTCCACAACTCTCCCTTCTCATAAAACAGAGGTTTTAAAAGACGTATCAATTTGCTCTGCCTGCTTCCTGCTGTCAGAGAAAGTCTGCACAGTTATAGAAGATGAAGGCTATAGGAATGGCAGCTCAGTTCCTGCAGCAAGGGTGCTGGTTTGAAGGAAAGGCTTATACTCATTCTGTAACTGGGAAGGTATTTATGAATCTCAGATCTCTTGCCCGTTTTTAAAAAAGTTCACCCAGAAACAACATGCTGAACTTCACTCCTTATACTGGGCTTCTTACTGAGCCTAACCATTTGACAGATGCAGATTTCCTGTTCCAGGAAAAAAAAAGGAGGCACAAAGGGCTACCAGCTCTAAAGATGCCACCTGCATGGAATAGCTTATAAAGTTAAAACGAGCTCTGAAGACATGAGATTTATTGTGAGAATAATAAATGCTGCAGGGTTAACTGAGGATAATGGTGTTAAAAGATGACAGATTTTGAACAAGATACCCCATACTCTTATACCTGTGGTCATTATAATGTTGTATTTCTGCAAAAATAAAGGTATTAACACTGGCAAACAAATAATAAAAGAATGATACAGTATCTCAAGTTGTTTTTTCCTGGAAATGAAAATGGCAGATGTATGGATAATAAAGTAAGAAGGCAAGCACATAACACTACCTCTGAATATTCTTTGGATCAGGCATTGGACTTGCTCTTGGAAGAATACTCAGACACTTACTTTTTGAAAACACGCAAGTTTTTAGTAGCCACCATGGCTAGGGGAAGGTTTTTTTGCAGCTTAACTGTGGGCATGATGTAAAGAACTTCTTTTGTTTGAGCCTGATGTAAATTACTTTCTTTTGTTTGAGCCTGATGCTTAACAACTTTATTTGATCTAGTTCTTTCTCTGGAAGAAAGTGTTTCCACTCCACCAACTCCTTGTCACTCAGTGCATGGATACGTTATATTTCTCTCAGTTATCTTTCCTCCAGCCTCACAAGTCTTAAACGTATCCACTAATTCCATTTGTCTTCAGGTAAAAAAAAAATGTTCATCGCTTTCCACCCTAAGCTTTAGGTGCAAGGAATCTGTAGGACTAAATAGCTCACAGATGTTCATCTAAATGACTTTTTAATTACTTGGACAGGATTCTGCGACTACTTCAGCACTTAATGATGCAGTTGTAGACCATCAGCTCTCATGTAAGAACTAATCTGGCAGCTTTGTGCATGTAAATTCCTCTTACCAAGGTTTAAAACTGCTTAAAGTTAAGTAAATTAACAAATGTGTTAACAAAAGTGTTTAAGAGAAATGCTTTTTCCTAAGCCACAGATTTGTTTCTGCAGTTTTTGTTTAGTTTGTTTTGTTTTGTTTTAACTAGTAGGCTGAGAGAGCTGGGGCTGTTCAGCCTGGAGAAGAGAAGGCTCTGGGGAGACTTCCTTGCAGCCTTTCAATATTTAAAGGGGTCTTATAAAAAGGATGGAGAAGGACTCTACTCACATAATGACAGGACAAGGGGGAATGGTCTTAAACTAAAAGATTTAGACCAGATATTAGGAGGAAATTCTTCCCTGTAAGGGTGGTGAGGCCCTGGCACAGGCTGCCCAGAGAAGCTGTGGATGCTCCATCCCTGGAGGTGTTCAAGACAAGGCCAGATGAGGCCCTGGGCAACCTGATCTGGTGGGAGGTGTCCCTGCCTATGGCAGGGGGGTGGAACTGAATCTTTAAGGTCCCTTCCAACCCAAAACATTCTATGATTATTTTACTTGGATGTATGAACTTTTTTCCTCAATCCACCACAACTAAACTGCTATCTCCTAATCTACAAACTGGCCTATTGACTTTAACTCCATGCCGAGCACAACCACACCCAATGTATAACTTTGGTGTACGTACTAAGTAAATAAGCATTTATTTTAGTTACATAAATTATGGATTGTAACTAAGCATTTATTTAAAACATAAATGACTCAGCGGAGAGCAAAACAAGCTATTCTGTGGCATCCAAGTAAGAACAGTAAGTGATATAGCAGGTCCTCCAGTACTTTGTTAACAATGAAAGTATATCTGTACTATATGAGTATGGTGGGAAAGTGGAAAACCAAAAGACATAATTTCTTAAATTAGACTAGCTCCAAATCTTTTCAAGCAGCTTTCTTACATCACATGCTTGTGCAACTTGGTGGAAAAAGTAACTGCAAACCCAAGACTTTGTGACAAAGATATATTTGGATGCAAGCAACAACCCGACACATACAAATGAATAATTCCTACATCACATTGAAGGCTTGACAGAGAATATCACTTAAAATAATACCACTCTCAACTTGAAAGACAAAAAGGTGCAACCCTACGAATCTGAGGATGAATTCAGATCGCTCAAAACCACTTCCAGTTTACAGACAGAAAATCTGCTCAGAAGCTGGGGGCTGTCTTTAATTTTGGTGCTTCACACCAATGACTATCAATGAGTTCTTCACAGTCCATATAATCTCAATGTCTTAGCAACAAGCTCTCAGGGAAAAAATAGTACACGAACACTCCCAGCCCCAACAGAACAGCCTTACTACATTTGGGATACCGAAGTGTCTAGTGGCTTGATTTCCAGTTCTTGCCAGTAAGAGACACAAGAACAAAATACCAAACTAATCAAAATTTCCTGTTTTGAGAGAATTGATTGAGGGGAAAAAAAAAGACAGATATAATCAATTTTAGTGTCTCCAGCATCCTTTTTGTGAAATTCTCATGGGTAAACAAAAGAAACATGGTATAGCTGCAACTGGTATAAAATTGACTTGCAATTCATTGAAGGGTGAGGTCAGGAGCTTCATCACTGGAGGTCTGCCTAATCTGTTTTGAAAATATGCATCAGAAAGAACATGACTTAGGTTTTATTTGTTTGTTTGTTTTGAGTAAGTTACCTGAATCTCCTTTACCCCAGTTTTACATGATTAACTGATCTTTGAGATTGACTGTGAACTCATGGATATTGAATGGAGTGGCAAGAAATTCCTCCACCATCAACACTGTTGTTATTAAATAACTTTATTAAGCTGGGTAATATAACACAGATTAAATTTAAATAGATGGCGGATTAACCTATGATAGAAAGTTCCTCTATTAATGGCAAGTGGCAGCAGAGAATTAAATTTAAAGGTAGATCAGAAGCAGCCCAGTGCTGCACTAGCAAGACTGAGCTCAAGGAGTATATACAAGTTTTGACTAATAAATTAGAAAGGAAAAAAGTATAGCTGGATACAGTCCATGAAACAACAATAAGAATAGAACGCTTGCAGAACACCACCACACTAAAAGGTTATGACAAGCGGGTCTGCTTTCTTTCAAAAAAGATTGGATGAGAAGATTGGAGTAACTATTGTATTCTCTTACAAATACCTCCTCACGTTAATTTTTTTTCCATGTCTAGAGAGGATAGAACAAAGCTTTGGCTGATAGTAGGAAAGAAATATAATACTTGATTGTCCATGTAATTAAATACACTGCTTGATAAAACAGGAGAAAGGCGAGAGGACAGTACAACCTTCATCACTGCAAGATTTTTTAGAGATCAGGGACGGTCTATATATACCTGGTGTGCATCACAGGCAAGAAGATGAGAGATGACTTTCGGGAAGTCCCTCCCAACTCTGTGTTCTTGATTCCTTAAACAAGAGAAACCAAATGCTTCCCCTCCCTTCCCCCTGCATTTTTTTTTTACGTGAAGGTTTATGCTACACTAAAACATTCAAATGAAAATGGAACACAAATCTGGATCAGTGCTCTCCCTTACACTCATGATTCAGGTTCCAAGGAATCCTGCAGATTATGTTAATTTGCACACCAGCTAGTAAGGAGTCTACACAGGCACCTGGCTAAAGCAGAAGTTAATCTTAATTTGTAATTTAAGTAAAAATTCTGATCACGGCCTCAAAAGAGAAAGGCTGAAATACGCCTTTCTTTACCCATACCTCAATCCAGCTTTCCTTAATCCTAAAAAAGTTGAAGTTAAAAATCTTTATTAGCTACTAAAGCTGGGACAAAAGATGCGCCTTCAATTTCATTCAATTTCCATGTTGGTTTTATCCAGGGAATATCTCGAGTTTGCCTTAGGAGGTGGCAGGATGGACCATATGTGTTCGCAGAACAAAATGTATTCAACCCCACTGAAGCCTGAAGATACAAATAGTATTTATTCTGTGGAATGTACAATTTTTACAGAGCAGCTTCATGCTTACTTAAAGCTGTTGATGTAGACTACCTATACTTCAGCAAGGCCTTTGACACAGTCTTCCATAGTATTCTCCTGGAGAAGCTGTCAGCCCATGGCTTGGACAGGTACATCCTTTCTGGGTTAAAAACCAGCTGGACAGCAGGGCCCAGAGAGTGGTGGTGAACAGAGTGAAATCCAGCTGGCAACTGGTCACCAGTGGTGTTCCCCAGGGGTTGGGGTTGAGCCCATCCTCTTTACTATCTTTATGGATGATTTGGACAAGGGAATTGAGTGCAACCTCAGTAAGTTTGTAGACAACACCAAGTCGGGGGGCAGTGTCAATCTGTTGGAGTGTAGGAAGGCTCTGCAGAGGGACCTGGACAGGACGGGTTGATGGGCAGAGTCCAATGGGATGAGGTTCACCATGGCTAAGTGCTGGGTCCTGCGCTTTGGCCACAACAGCCCCATGCAGTGCTGGAAAGGTTGGATGTGGTGCTTAGGGACATGGTTTAGTGGATGACATTGGTGGTAGGGGGATGGTTGGGCCAGATGATCTTGGAGGGCTTTTCCAGCCTTAATGATTCTATGATTCTATTACCTTCATGACTATAGTCCCAGCTCTTTAACTGCTGTTCTGACAGGTTGGATGCAAGCCCCCATCAAAAAAGGGCAATACAGAAATCTTCCCGTGAAGGAATCAAAGCCATCTAGGTTCATTCTTTCCAAAATTCATGCTGGAAAGGTAGCAATAATGCTGGTAAAATAATGTTTCTTTGGGATAGCCTACGGTATCTGAATTCCTTGATCTTCATTCTTTACTAAAGGCTGGTATCTGTTAATAGACCTCCCTTCTACCACAATGAAGTTAAAAGCAAGTACTAAGCTGAAGTAAAAATTACAGCTTTTATCTTTGGAATCACACATTTAAAAATTTTAAAGAAAATATTGTTACTCACACGTACAAAGCTGTACATCTACTGAGATTTGTGTGGTTAAACAGCTTCCATTTAAAAGACTGAGATGCAAGTCTAATGGTATACTAAAAATCAAGTTGGAACACTAATATTATTCCAAAACAATCTCTGTATTTCTGCAAGTTCAGTAATCATCAGAACCATAACTAATACCTGAAGATTTCATCAACTTCACCTGCTCCTCTCCAACAGCCAGCCCAGACCAAATTATCCTATTCTGAAGAACTACTGGTGGCTAAATTTTTCATGGGAACAGGGTACAGAATCTCATAAAAATCATTTTCTTACAGCTTGCTTCCCTTCATACCACTTTTATTATAATCATCCCTCAAGATTTAATTTTTTTTAAAGGGAATATGTTGGGGCCAATTAGTAGTTAATAGTCCTTGAATCAGACATTACAGTTTAAACAAGACAGCTCATTTCTTCATGTCTAACAAATAAAAAACAACCCACTGTCTGTGAACATCAAGTTACTTTGCTGTTTCCAAGAGAAGGACAGAACAAAAGAAGGATAAGTGGTGCCTGCTGAGATTTCTTCTGTCCCTGCTCACAGTTTTCATTACTTTCGTCTTCCCTGGCTCTCCTCCAGCGTCCCCACTCCCGGAGCCTCCATGGTTCAGGACACAGAGGTGCTTCAGGATGCTGCCAGCCCTGGAGAAGGGCAGGACCTTCCTGAGCCTGGGGAATGCAAATCAGGTGGCTTGAGGTGAGTGCTGTTGTTCCTCCTGTAAGTGCTGAAATATCATGCAATGAATATTCCTATTTGCTATAGTTGCTTCTGCCCCTAATTTATTGTCAGTAATTCCCGTTTAATCCACCTAGGGAACTCAAAAAGCTCCAGGCATAACTCAAAATTGGCCAGTTCTGGGCAGTAATCCATGAAGAGTTAAATCCTGAAGTACTGCCAATTGTTAAAATTAAAGCTATCTTCAAGTAATATCTGGAGTGCTGTCACTTCTCAAAAAAAAAAAAGATATCCACCCACAGGACAGCCAGATGTACCAACTGAATTTAAAAGGGCTGGTACACCATTCAGTGACTATCAAGTGTGCAAGATGTTCTCCCAAAGCAACAGACTTTTAGAAGAGGGGGCACACTTCAGAGGCTCATCCAACCCAAGAACACATCCTCCCCTGCTTCTCATCAACATATATAATACCTCCAAGGTGGGCCAAAGCTCATGACTTCTGCAATGACAGCTTTCAGCAGTCAGCATTTCATTTTCAAAATGAAATATTCAACTCAAACAAAAGCTGGGAATACAGCACCTGCAAAATTTTTCCCAGATGGACCTCTGAAATCCCTCACTGCTCTGGTTGTACTTCCAATATTTCTTTTAACAACAGGAGCTGAAGCCAAGGCTAACACACTGCTCTCTGCTTTCTTGATCCTTAAAGCTGCTGTTACGTGCTTGCTGTTGCACTGAAAACACATTGAAATGGGCAGGGGATTCTAACAAGGGTGAAACTGATTCTCTCGCTTCATTCGTGATGATGCCACATACTCACGTCTAAGCAGCAAACTGCACAGGTTTGTAAAATGATGACTCCTACATCCATTCCTGAAAGCAAACAAGAACAACTCTACAAGCTTGTGCTGTCCTCCTATTCATGAGCTGAAATCTGTTAACAAATCAAATTATTTACTTCAAAATATCTACCCAATTAAAGCAAAAGAATTACATTTATGTCTGCATCAAAAATAAGAATTGGGTAATTATAAGACAGGAGTACGTATGCATAAAGAACACTTGGTGTAGTATCCATCAGCTCACACTATACAGATCTATTCTGAAGGCACTAAATACGTCAGACGCCCAAGACAACTCTTACATGTTTCTGTGTTCCAGAACAGTGCCTATAAGCAAAGGACAGCCAGAGATCAGTCCCACTGTACAAAGGCTGACTTGTCTGTGTGGCACTGATCAAATCTCAGCTCTGCTTCAACCATTCTGCGGGGATGGCTCTTTCGGGACCAGCTGAGTTCCAAGAGCAAATGGCTACAATAGCAGCTTTGTACCGAACTTAATGTCAAGAAGACCCAGGAGATCCATGAAAGGACTCTCCTTCATATTTTGGCAGATCCCAAGGCTGGTCCAGACAGAGTTCCAGACACTTACTGCCTTCCCTGTCGTTCTTGAGAAACCATTCACTATTATGCTGCCAAAGCCTTCAAACAATCCAGCCACAAAACGCTCCCAAGCTGCAGCCAGTCACTCTCCACTCTCCAATGCTGTTGCATTAGCCAGCACTCAGCAATTCCTTCTTGTTCACTGTTACTTTGTCTATTACTTTAAAATATCACTCATTGCTGCAATAACTATGAGACATTGAGAGGAAACAGAAGCTTTGCTTGCAATGATGATTAGATTGTATACAAAGTATCTCCTGTCCTGCTTAACATGCATCACAATGTAAAGCCAATTAAACAGGGAATTATTTGCGCAACAGGAGCAAAGAATATAACATAGACAGCAAGGAATAAGCACCAAAAAGCAGGAAAACTACCTTAAGCCATAAACATTAAGTTGCAATTGAGAAAACAGAAAGTAACAACCAACGTGACATAATACACACATGAAAAATGCACCCAAAAATACATACACAGTCACAGGCTTCAAGTGAAGAGCTACTAAAATTACTGGGAATATTTCTATTAAAACATCAATTTAATACGTTGTGGAAAAACCAGCATTGATTACTGTATATGGAATTAAGAGCAAAAAGGATCATCACATTAGTATGATATAAATCCATGCTGCTCCTGTAACTCCCGTCTTAAAAAAAAAAAAAAAGATACGGTCAAAATAGAACACAGAGAGACAAGGGGTGATGAGGACAATAAAATGACTCCTCAAAATGATCTAATAAAATATTAGGATTCTTCCACAAGGGGATCGACACGAAAGAGAAACAACTGAGAGAATAAAACTGTAAATTAAGAAAGTGTGAATAATCAGCCCCTGTTCACTTCTCCATAAACCACAAGCAATGGCATCAAATCAAAACCAAAGAAAGCTTTAAAATCTCTACTGACAAATTCAAACAGAATAAGCAATTTTTTTTTCTACATGGAGCATGTTGCAGCAGCTATACTGGAGGATGGCAGGGACAACAGAAGTACTGTGGAGGTAAAACAGGACTGCACAAACTTGCAGAGCACAGGTCCATCAAGAGCTATCACCTGACGGCAAACGCACCTCTGCACTCCTGCCTGCTGCAGTTAAGGATGGCAAACCAGAGGAAATTGATCATTGCATACTTTCCTTTTTTTCCTCCCCTTATATTTGCCTGAACAATTTTTCCTAAGCAGACAGCATGGTGAACTAAAAGTAATTCTGAGCAATATACTCGTTACTCAAATAAAGGGAAAACAAACTATAATACTAATCTTTTAGAATTATTCTTTATGCCATGTTTTTCAGATATATGCAACTTTCAATGTACTAAGCAGTATTTCATTAGCAATAATTTTTTTTTCATGGTAAAATTAATTAGCATAAGAAGAGACTGTAATTAAAACAGCTTGCGACCATCCCATGACCCCGACAGAGCTGAAATGGGAATTAATTTCCTGTTAGATTCATGACAGCAAATAATTTCTGCAACTGATAAAGGTAGTTAGATATTCATTTTCAATAAATCCCATGCCTCCCACATACTTTTCTGCTATTTCCTTTCTCTAGCAGCCCTTTCTGCAGCTGTTCTTTATAATTAGAAGCAAGATGCTGATGTGCAGAAGCGTTACTCCTGTTTGGAAAAAGGACAGGTCTAACAGGATGAGAATTGTGCACTCTTTCACCAAAGCTGTTTTGGAACTAGTTCGGCATGGGTTTTAAGATGGCAGCATGCTCAGCTGAAAAGGCTTGGCATTTTGTGTTGGAAACACATAACTAAATGTCCCATTACAGCCACTACTCTGCACACAATCAAATTCTGTATTATAAAGCTAAGCTTTATAAGTATATATAGATATTATACCCCGAATTAGAACCAAAATCCTGTCAGCTGTAGCATTTACACAAATACTGCTTGGTAAAATTGCAGATCATTTCATCTTATATCATGCATAAAAAAAATATATATATCTTTGGACAAAAAAAGCCATGTGCCTCTACTGCTATTGTCTCGACTCATTTCAAAGCCAGAGTGCTTTGCAGAGTGACAAGCAGCATACACGATCAGACTACAGCAGTCCCGGACAGAAGACACTCTCCAGACAACTAAAAAAAGGCTATCTGATAAGAACGACGTTTCTCCTTCCTCCAGAATTAAGATAAATGTAGGAACACTGGCACAGCACTAAGCCCACGCTAGCAGGCCTTGCCGACTGAGGCAAATACATCACACTCCTGACATAAAGCAAGCATCTCCGCGCAGCAGAGCGTTACTGAAATGTCAGTGACAGAGGAAAAACCAGCAATTAACCCAAGAATGTTGGACGAACACAAAGGAAAAACTTCGTACATATTTAATGTGTAACTCCCGAGACTTTGCCCCCACAGCTGCGCAGCTGGCTGTGAGCTGGGCTTTGAAGGACATACATCTTACTCTACAGGGGGCTGAAAAGGGGCCAAGGGAAATAGAGGACTTGTGAAGGAAAATAAAGCGAGCCTCACCATACTGAACGCTCAAGGTAGCTTTCTGCAGCTTATCTGTGAGAGACGTTCTCTGGCAGCCCATCTGCATCAGCACAGAATGGGACAGGGACACTCACAGACACATTTTCCCAGGGTCTGCACAATCACAAGTGGTACCGCTGGAGTTCAGCTCGTTTCTGTGGCAAGAGGCTTGCAGCATCCTGCCCAGGCACGTACACGGACCCAAAAGTCATCTGCTGAGCAAACTGTTGTCTTCCACTTTGTACAAGGGGAATTTCACAGTTCCCAGGAAGGCTTCTGAAGCACACTTTCCTTCATTTCACCTTTTCACAATAGATGCACCTAAGCTATAAGAAGCCCAAAGAAAATGCAGTTTTGTCTGCTAAATTCACACTGATGCTCAATTTAATAGGGCTCATTGTTATCATTCATCTCAAACCCATTTTGCCAAGAGCTTATTTCTCCAAGCCTCATATAGAAGTGCTCCCTTCACTACCATCAGCACAGTTTGACTTGTTAGCTGCAGATACACAAGAGCCTTATACAACCCATTGCTGATATCCAAAGAATTTCATTACTCCAGCTGGTTGCTTTTGTTCAAGAACTCTTCTGGCCATTTTGTCACAGAGAAATTCATAATTAAATTGGCATAAGCAAAACAAAATAGTTTATTTCTATAACTGCAATGAAACCTATTGCCTGCGAAATAATTACTTACGCCAATTAACCAAAGCTATTAAGAAACATCTTTTTAAGGAAAATAGCATTAATGTAGTGTACATCAATTATGAGCATATAAGCTTTTTTTAAATGCAGCTCAGCTCACAGCAATCTCCAGTTTTCCTATCCTTCTTAAAAACAAGATGGAGAGTTACATACCACTGATGACACTCAGCACTTTCATCCCATTTCTGAAAGGCGATCTCCAGCTCTTCTTTCCCTGCAAGTGGTCAGAGGTAAGAAATTCAGCCACTTTCAGTCCTAGCCTCCCCTAAGGAAGGAGGGACCCCACGTGGAGCAGGGGCAGAGAGTAACCGTGAAGGACAGTCAAGTGACAAAGTGGTAGGGACCAACCACAACCCCCTTTCCCTGCACCACCCGGGGAGACCAGGTAGAAAAGGATGGGGGGAAGTGTTTTTAGTTTGCTTTTAACTCTTACTGCTCTAGGCTGTTAGTGATAGGCAATAAATTACGCTTCCTCATGATGAGTCTGGTTTGCCCATTTCAGTAACTGGTAAGTGATCTCCCTGTCCTTATTTCAACCCACAAGCTTTTTTGTCATCACATTTTCTCCCCCTGTTCTGTTGAGGAGGGGGAGTGAGAGAACAACATGGCAGAGCTTAGCTTGCTACTGGTGTGAAACCACCACATCCATATATAATTTCACACCCTTGCAGTGATATGGAGCATCCAAGATCACTCAAAGAGATCATGCGAATTTTAAGCACAGTAGCAAATTTTCTTGACCTGCCAACATGGTTTCACTCTATTTGGAAGTACATTCATCTGTAACCAAAGTATCTTCCCCAACGTGTCAAGAAAAGTTAACAAAAGTTTGCAATGGTTTTGTTCTGATTAATTCCACAGCCTTAGATCTAGAATTTGACTCACTTCCCCTCTTTCCTCTAAGAACCTGCAGCCTCAAAAAACTGAGAATTAAGCACCTACTAAAGGCAAAAAGAACTATCCAAATAGAAGGTAAATTTCACATTTTAAACGGCTACAATGGTTTCCAGAAAATAATTACTTATAATATTAAAAAGTATATTTAGTTATTTGGATAATAAACAGGATAGAGATGTTTTAGAATAGAATCTTTTGTCACACATCTTTAATAAAATAAAGATGATAATTTGTTTTGTTCTGACCCACCTACAAACTTGGCAACAAATCAAATTCAAGATAGTGGAGGAGAATGAAATGAAACTAAACTCATTTCACTAACTAAACAGACACATTTAGTTTTTATAAGTATCTGCACATGTCAGCAACACAAAAATTTCAATGGGATGAAGCAAAAACTAATCTTACTATCACACAGGATATATATGAGATAGGTTTGAGAAACAAACTTGTACATTTTTAAGTAGCTCTTGGTCCACTTACAATGCCCTTCAGAACACATACCACCAAAGACCACAGTACAACCACATAATGTCTTCACATAGTCTGCAGTGCAGGGTTTATAACTCTGAAGTGTAGCATCAGGTTTGAACACCCCCCTCTCCTTGCCATGAACACACAATTCCTCACCATCAGATGCATATGTTTTCTTTTCATCTGCGTCGTCTGTGATTTCGTACATATCGCTATGTGCTCGGGCCAGGCGCCAAAGAAAGTCTCTCTGGTCCGCATACTGCAGTGAAAACATAAACGAGATGCATCAACCATGTAAAACATCCCTTCTGCCATTGATAGAACAAGAGGGAAAAATCAAGAGAGAGCACATACTACAAGTTGCACAGACATTTCTGAAACCTTAAAAGATCCAAACCTATGAGAACTGAAGCAGAACCTCAAAAGAGCAAATAGGGTGGCTGAATTTATAAGCTTACAATGCCACACTTCTGGTATTAATCTAATGATTGCTGCCCTCTAACAAGGCTTCCTTTCACTTCAGAGGTTATACAGGGGTTGTTTTTTTGGCAGTCTCCACTAACTTGAAAACACTGGAGGAAAAAACAACAACAACGAAACAACAACCCCAAACCTCACTACTTCATTAAAATCATAAATTGAATGTTATTTTTCACATTTCAGTCAGCACTCAGTTTCAGTTCCTGGATCAGTCTTGAACCAGAGGTGGTAGAGGTGCATTGGTAATGCTGGAGCAGTTATGTTCTGACAAATGCAAGTTTACTTTAAGAAAAAAAAAAGTAAACTTAAAAACACAACCATCTAACAATCTGTTTATTTTGCAATAGTGCTGTAAATATAAAAAAAGTGGGAGATCACAAGAAAGAAGCATACAGAAGAATTTCAGAAGCTGACAACACCATTTCTTCCTGATTGGAAGAAAAAAACTCTCTTCGAATTAGAAATGATCAAGTCATCTTTGTATCTTTCCCTCTATAACTCATGGAAACACAGGAGTAGTATGGGATTTGCTTTTTAAAACCTAAAAAGTTGTCTTTAATGGCTATGCAGTTCTCAGATAAACACTAACAGAGGATGATGGCGCAACTGCAGCAAAAGCAGTCCTGAATTAGCTGCTGTAGATCACAACAGCAGCAATGCTGAATTCAGCCAGGCACATTTCAAGGCTGGGTGCATCACTGTGCACGGCCAGAGATATAAGCTAGCTCCCTGCAACAGCTGGAGTAGAACTGACCCTTGCTACATTCTCTCACCTCAGCTGCAGCACCTACATAAATTGGGATAGTTTTGCATCACGTGTATGATATAGTGACACATCCAGATTATCAAAATGCTAGCTGAGCTTATTGTATAGACATCCCGCTGTTACTTTGCATTTGTGCAGTGCTCACTCAGGGAAAGTGATGACACGATGTAGAGGAGCTCCAGGACAGATAGGGACTGGGAACTGGCTGCTGCTGTAGGCTGAACCGTTTTGGTCTTCAGCCAGCTCCCAGGCTGCTCCTGAGAAAGAGGGCAGCTGGAAACTGGCCCAGTTGTTGTACAGAACCTGGATCCCACTAAGAAATGCAATTTCGTCTTTCCCAGCTATTTAGCTAAAAACACAAATCACTGCTGGAAGATATAAGAAGGCAACCTTTACCGCCAGTTTATTATTCAGAAGCAGCTGGAATCCCTCTCTCTTCTCTTGCTCATGTCCATTATGCAAGCGGTCAGCCTGCTGCAGTAGCTGACCCAGTCCTTCCTCCAGCAAGGAATCTAAGATTAAAGGTGTTTCATCCTCGTTGACAAGATCCAGGGAATCCCGGCGCACTGTTCTCACTGTTTCACAGCTCACTTCGTCCTCCCCTTCTTCACTCTCTCTCTCAGACTCCCGGTCATAGTCAGACTCCGCATTGGCTGTGGTGTATCTTTCAGAAAAAAAAAAAAAAAAAGAGGAAAAAACATAATGGAAAATTAGTCTGAGGAGATGCTGTGCTATGACACGTATGGTACACAAAAATGAACTCTTCCTAACAGAGTAATGCATCTCAGTTTATCCCAGGGAACATTGTGCGATCCAAGCCTCTCAAATGACTCACCATTCATTATTTCTCATGTAGCATACACAACCATAAAAAGCTGAAGAAAGAAAAGAAGCCCCCCAAAAGTTGAGTAGAGCTCAGTCACAAGGGTCCATGTCTTGTTCACATACTTTAAAAGCTTCCCTCAGGCCTTTTAACTTTAAGAATTAAACACTAAGAACAGAGCTAGAACAATTTAGTTAAATGCATGAATTGTAAGAGAAAATTTCAACGAAAGATCCAACACGCTCATCCACAGAGAAAATATAACTTGAGATTTTTAACCTGTTCCAGGAAATTCAGACATAATTGCTCTTTTGGCAATACCTAATACCTCCATCACATTGTTTGAGCGCTAAAAACAAAACAGTTTGTTCCCACTGAAAAGGTACAGAACAGGAGGGGAACAATCCAAACTATTCGGGTTGAGCAAAAGTCAAGTAAGGAGATGGCAGATGAGCCACAGAAAGGCACCCCATGAACAAAAACCCAGGCAGTGATTAGCTGCTAAATTAGTCACAAGAAGCAGGATAAAGCTTAGATCAAAATTGATGAGAATGGCTAAAATTCAGCTCCCCCACATCATACACAGGCACCTAAGCTGGAAATTTAAAGCAGCATTATGTATTGACTGATATAACTGTGGTAGGGTATCTACTTACAGAATGAGACCTGGATGTGAGGACATAGCTTCAAACAACTTAAAGAAGATTCTTGGCCTATTTGACCCCCTCACATTCTTCTGTGAGTGCTTAACCAGAAGAAGCAGCCCAAGTTAGCCAGGAATTTAAGAATTTGCACTTCTATATTCAGATTTCATTGGTTTATCTGGGTACAAGGCAACCTTCCTGAAGCAGTATACTTCAAAGCCTATAAATGTTTAATTCTAGAGGATATTTGTTGCTGTTTCCTAACTAACCTGTGCCCAAGCTGAACAGAACTTAAAAAGTTCTGTTAAAATTAAAAGCTGTCACAGCCTGGGGTATTTGCTAACTACAGCTGTACTCCCTTTTGTCCTGGCCACACTGTTCTCCAAGGCAGAATCTATCATTCTGCACAAGCTGCCTTTGTCTGGAGATACAGATATGTGACTGGCGTGCATATCTAAAGAAAGCAGTTACACTAATTTGGCCACAGACAGATAACAAAGTACATTTGGCTATCAAAACTTCAGTTTTCTAAGAACCATCAATTACGCTCCAGCATTTCCCTTTCTGGTAGAAGGTAAATAACTTCATTCCCCACAGCCTGCAACTATAAATTTTAAAAAGTACAATTTTGTAGTTTAAAAATATATAAATAAGACAAGAAAGAAAGTAACAGTCATCTGTTATCCCTGCAAAACCTGGAAACAAGGCGTTGTGCTGAAGGTTATCCATTAAATTCAGCACTGCCTACTTACAACATGGTGGTAGGTGACACTGGCATGGCTCTCATTCAGATCGAGCTAAAAGCTTAATTTCATGGTATTTTCTCACGGTTAATGATATGATTAGTTTCCTAGACTATTTCATTTTCAGTACTTAAACAAAAACTCCTCAAATTTCCTCTGCGGCTGAGATTTAGCCCAATTCATTAATTCCCATCCTAACCCACTAAGCAGTGTGGCTGTGGGCTCCGCAGCGGTGATACTGTTTCACTGCAACGTTTCACTGGTGGCTGCAAAGATTTCAGTACTTAAACCACTCTCCATGCTGAAGGATCCTGAAACACAGTATGGCCTTTAAAAACAAGCAGCAACAGGTGGCTCCTATATACTCCTTTCTTCACCACAAAAATGTGTTTTCTACAAGACAGCTCATACAAGATGCTGCCAGCTTAAAAAGGGATGTAATGGTGTATAAAATTTCATAAACTCAAGAGTTTCTAGAAAGATTAAGGGATTTAGATATTACTGGTCTATTTTCCCAAGTTTATGATGACGGAAAGTCCTTAAATGCTTTGGTATGTTGAGGCCTCTGGCTAGCACACATCCCGACAGAAAATGAAAACACACTATCTGGAACTGAAAAGCACATGGAAGGAGGCGAAGAAGCCCGAAAGACCAAAGCAGTGCCAAAGCAATATGCAGAAATTAAGTTCTGTAACAGCCCAAGACCCCCAGGCTCCTGAAAGTTTGTGAAGATTTTTGTCAATTGTATATGAAATTGGAGAAGATGCTTATGTCCATGTGGTTTATAAAATAAAGCTGAAATGTCTTGTTTCCCCCCCCGTATTTCATTAAAAGAATGAAATTGCCAGAAATGAATACAGGGCTGAAACGTATCTAAGGATAGTCTTATTCTTCCTCCCAGTGGCTGCTAAAAAACTCAAATATTCTTTTTCCAAAAAGTGCATTTTCTACCCTGATTTTCTACAATAAACGTTTAGCATTTACATCTCTAGAAGAAAACACTGCGTGCCAAGTCAGCTGGTCCTGAACAGACTAACATTACACTTATTTATATAGGACAAATACCTGAGTGACATGATACCCCATTCAAATGTCCTATACATATATATATTTATATTTACATCAAACGAGAGCTGCTTATCCACTAGTTCTTCACTCCAGTCATTAAACCTTTTTATAGATTTTAAATAAAAAGTAAAAAATCCCCCAACCATCACAAGGTTCCTGATAAAGTAACAAGGTTTTACAGTAAAATACGTCCCCACTCCACACTTCATTTGAGGTCCTCCAAGGAGAGTCTGAGCAAACCTTAGGATCCTTCCTGGCCTCTGTCACAACTTAAAAATTTCTAATGATCAGATGCCACTTGGGGTTGCTATCTGTTGAAAAAGATCACCCTTTTCAACATGCTTTATAAAATATCTGTTGACAACCTGATGATTAAGCCTTCTGACACATTACACCACCGTGACTCACTTACTCCCAAATTTTGCTTTCCTATGAGCACGCACTCCAGAAGAATGAAGCAGTTCTATCACCTGAATGACACCCTATCAGCTCTTTCCTGCCTCACCAATTCCAGTTACTGAGACTGAACACTAAAATGACCTATTTTTATGGAAGTAACAAAGCCTGCTTTCCCACAGATCTGTGTCCTTTGTTCTAGGAGGTTGCTCCAGTAGTTGCAGCTTTGTGTCCTGATTACAAACCCATGTTGCAAAGTGTCAGTGTGCACCAGCCAACTGGTCATTAGGCCACTACCAAACAGCACCTTACGTCCAAATTCTGCCTCTCTTTCTCTTTGTGCCTTAATTAACTTCTCTCTTTAAATTGAATTTCATGTCAACTTCTTTGGGAAAATGTTTAATACCAGCACTGTGTGTTTTAGAAAATGTCTACATACTTCAAAAGCTGTAAAATTCATCTGATCTGATCACAGAAGCCTTTCATCAGAAAGGCAGAAGTCTGGCATATGTATGCAGCAGACCTTTTGCTTTAATATCGCAATACTCGCATTTATACTGGATTCTTTGCCTGTGTTCTTCAATTATACTGTAGTTTTCACCTGGTTTTAGATTAGAAGAACCTAAGCAAAAAAGTGATCACTGTTACACACTGAGAAAAAATCACAAGAAATACCCTAGCCAGAGACGCCTTAGTTAACGGGAATATGTTTAGATTCCTCAATTTTCCAGACATTCTGAAATGTATTATGTATGGAAATTTTATTTCAAACCTGGTAAGTCTCTTACTTGAGTTTCACGCTAGGGTCCTAATACCCTTCCTCCTGTAAGGTTCCCTAATCAAATTTATGTATTTATTTATTTATTTATTTAAAAGTCTCTCCTACCACCTCCCCAAAAGTCATGCTTGAAATCACAGCACTTACCTCTGGCAAAAGCTCCTCATCACCCATCATACTTTAAGAGTGAATTCCTGATGCTCCCAACTCCCATTAACAAACACCTTCAGAGGTTTTATCATGTGTGTGTTTGCTTCAAATTGTGCCCTGTCATTCAGATTCTCAGGGAGCTGCATCTGCCTTCAGTAAGCACTATCAAAATATAATAAAAAAAAATAATCTATATTCCAAAGTTATGCTCCAGCCCAACTGGAGTATTGCTGATTTCCCTATAGTACACTGTTAATTTCCCTACCAAGCTGCATACAGTAGCAAAGACATGTCTCGTGCTGATAACCACCACTGGAAGGCTTCAGTTTTCTTTTTAAGGAGTAGTCTTTATCATCGGGGCCTCAGAGGGAAATAACGTTCCCTTTCATAATACATCAGGTGGACTTATTGTAATAAAAGCAAACAAAACCAGGATGACAAACAGCCAGCAGAGAAAAGAAAACAAACCTTTTCTCTGCATGACACTGCTCATAAGTAAGTGATTGGCACCGAAGTCTATAAAAGCTGCCTCAGACATGGCGTTCTGCTTACCCGCCTTCGCTTTCTCCATCATCTGTGGTAGCTGTTCCCGAGTTGGCTGTGAAATAAATTGAACTGGACCCTGTGGAATCACTTCTTTCCCTATGGAATGGGAAACGCCTGCGGCGTGTCACTCTCTGCGTTTCTTCCAGATGGCACCTGTAAGAAAGGCAGAAAGAGGAAAGCAAAAAAAAAAACAAAAAAACTTGATGGCGAGATTCTGCTTCTGTACCTCTCTTTAGCAGGTTCTACCCAACGTGCTCTGTACCCAAAACATTCACAAGGTGACTTGCTCTTGCTTACACAAACATCTCGCTACCATCAGTAACCATGGTATTCTACTCTTAAAGCAAGTCTGACCACTGCAATACATACACAAAAGGATAATCATATCACACTCCTTCCTCTGATTTCCTCAGTGAGCAAAGGCAGAGGAATCCTGAAGCCCCTTGCAGAACTTTAGACCTTTTATTGCGTATCAGAAGTTACCTACAGTTGGCAGCACTTAATGACAAAACAGCAGGAACAAGAGACAAAGATTTACAAAACAAATAACCTTCCTAGTCTAGAATACATCCTAAGCAAGTGTCAATACTTAGTATTCCAGAAGAAAAAACGCAAACTTGGCTAAATACACATTTTTATATATTTTTATACTAATCTCACTAGAGGCCAAGACGTAATGCCAGTGGAAACTAAAGAGACTTTTTTTCCACTTTTTCATTCTGCACTTAATATACACTTAATTAATCATGGCTGTTTTCCCGTGCTATAGAGTACAAATGTACAACAACTGGAAAAGACAAGGAAGGGGAAGGGTCGATACTCACCTGACTTCACCAACGATTTCTCCAGCTAAGTGCTGTAGGCTGTTTCGTAGCTCCTCCACTTCTTTCCTCAGCTCTGCAATGTTTCTCAACATGAAGTCCAGGCGGTCCAGAACATCCACCTGTTCGTCCTGTGTCAGCAGAGGTGTGTACACAGCACCATCTCCTGCCTCTACAGGAACTGGCATTTTGGACAGGGCTTAAAACAAATGAGAGAAAAAGTTCATTAGATGCAAACGGAAAAGGATTTCTCATAGGAAATCTCAGTTCAGCTTTGTTTTCAAAAAATGGAGGATATAAGGCTTAATTTTGAGTACTGCCTCCTGACCTGGCCTAGGGTTTTGGGTTCTTCCACCAGTTTACCACTTCCCTTCTCTGACACCAGCACATGGCCACACCTAACACTTGTGCAACACTAATCGAGGTGAATAAAGCTCTTTTAACTACACTTCTCTAGACATCCCCTTACTAAAAATTTAGAAAAAGAGCAAAATCCATACCGAACATCACTAAGACCACTGCAGAAAAGCAAATCACTGTTTTTTAAGAAATCCTGACTGCAAATTAATTCAATTTCTGTTCTGCATACTTCTGTATTAACATGACACTTGAAAATTAGTCTGCTTTTCTTCTGAATTGCAGTCAGCTCTGGAGGCCACCAGCCAGGAGAACAACCAGCCTACAAGGTAACACGTGGCAATGAACAAGGGCAATACAGCTAACTGTGGACAGACTTCTCTTTCCACAATGTTAAATAAATGCTAAATACAAATTATGTTAAATACGTTAAATTAAAATAAAAACTACAAAACAAATAAACCAAACCAACCAACCAACCAAAAAAAACCAGCCAACCCACAACTCTATTCTTATTCAGGAGAAGAAAACGAAACAGAAACCCGAAGAGGAGACAATGGGCTTCAAATTGCAGCTGTCATCAACATACGTCATTGGCCTGGGCCAATCTACAACATTAACTAGTTTGCCCGATCTTTTAAGTCTTCTTGCAGATAGAGTGCCATCAACCAGCACCTAAGAACAGATGTGCATTTGTGAATTTTAATTGCTTTCCCCTTCAAAGGATGAAAGGATTCCTTCTAAGTTATGCAGCTATTAACCTGCAGCAGACGCACATCTATTGCAGCAGTCTGCCAAAGCCACCTGTCAGAATCGCGCAGGTATATTCGCCCTCCTGCTCCTGCTGGATGCTGCAGTTCTCCTGCCGTTTATGCCACGTGCAGCGCAGCAGGAAAACACCGAGTTACTAATATCTAAAAGATGGTTTTGTAACACGAAGAGGTTAAAGCTCTGTTTACAAGTCACTCCCCCCACCAACACAGAAGCAGTGACAGGTCTTTAGATAACCCAGCCAAGGTATTCAGGTGAGAGCACTCTCTTTTGTCCTTTTTTCTTGTTTCTTTTTTGGCTGCAGGCTGCTGAGCTACGGGAGCACCTCTCGGTGCCCAGTCCCCACCACCACTGCCGTGCTCATTTTAAAACCCGAGCAATGCCACAAACAGACGCAGCCTCGTTTTCTACCCCTGCAGCTTTGCCCAAGCTTGGAAAAAAATGAATTTAAAAAAAAAGAAAAAAAAGAAAGAAAAAAGAAAAGAAAAACCAAACCCCGCGTGCGTTAACCCCGCTCCCCGTGCCCAGCCCGGCCCCCGCCAGGCCCTACCCAGACTCCGCCGCCCCACGGCCTCCGCGCAGCCCGGGCCGAGCCCGCCGGGCCGAGCCCGAGCCCGGTCCTGATCCCGATCGTGATCCCGATCCCGATCCCGCTCCGGATCCCGCCCCGGATCCCGGCCGTCTCCCGTGCGGCGCCGCCGGAGCAGGCCGAGGCCGAGGCCCAGTCCCAGCCCCAGCCCCGCGGCGCCCAGCGCCAGCCCCAGCCCCAGCGACGGGCGGCCGGGCCCGGGCCGCGCCATGGCTGCGGGGGGACGGGACGGGACGGGACGGGAGGAACCGGGGGGACCGGGGGGAACGGGGCCGGGCCGCGCTGTGGCGTCAGGAGGCGTCAGAGCCCTGCGCCTCGGCCGGAGGGAGGGGCCCGGCTGGGGCTGGGCCTGTGCGAGGGTGTGTGTGTGAGTGTGAGAGTGTGTGTGTACATGTGTGTGTGTACATGTGTGTGTGTGAGTGTGAGAGTGTGTGTACATGTGTGTGTGTACATGTGTGTGTACATGTGTGTGTACATGTGTGTGTGTACATGCATGTGTCTGTGTATGTGCACATGTACCTGTACCTGTACCAATACCTGTACCTACACTGGTACCTGTAGGGCTGTGTGTGCGTGTACCTACACCTGTAGCTGCACCTACACCTATACCTGTACCTGTACATGGATGGGTACATGAACATGGACCTACACATGTGCGTGTGCATGTCCATGTGCATGTACCAGCACTTGTAGCTGTGCATGTACATGTACCTTCACCTGTACGTGTACATGTACCTGTAGGGGTGTGTGTGCATGTACCTGTATGTGTACATGTGCCTACACCTGTACCTGTAGGGGTGTGTGTGCATGCCCAAGTACCTGTACGTGTACCTACACCTGTACATGTGTGTTACAGTCCCTGTATGTGTACCTACACTTGAACTTATACAAGTGTACCTGTACAAGTGCGTGTGATTGTACCAGTAACTGTACAGATACCTACTCTTGTATTTGTACCTGCACCTGTACGTGTGTGTGTATACATGTACCAGTACATGTACATACACTTGTACCTACACCTACACTTGTACCTGCACCTGTACTTGCACCTACAGCAACACCTGTACCTGTACCTACCCCAACACTTGTATCTGTGCCTGTACTGATAACTACACCTACCCCATACACCTGTACATACACTTGTACCGATACCTAAACCCGCACGTGTATCTGTACCTGCACCTACACCTAAAACTAAAACTACACCTGCACCTACACCTAAACCTACAGCTACACCTGTACCTACAGTTGCACCACACTACCCCGGTTCCTACAACTACAACACCACAATCCCAGCAACACCACCACAGTCCCTACAGCCACAGCAGTCTCACCAACAACCGTGGTGTCACCAGCACCCAACGAAGCCCTTGTGCCAGGGACCTGCCCCATCCCTTTCATACTGATGCGGATATTTCGGGTGGCGACAGCAGGAGCACCTTCCAGCAGGCACGGAGATGGAAGGCTGAATTTCTTCGTGTGGTTATTACGTATAACCCAGGGCAGCACAAATTCATGGTCCCGCGGATATTAAAGATGTTATCAGAGTAACACCGCGCTGCAGCCTGCTGTTCCTGTTCATCTCGCATCACACTTTAATGAAAGTAATAAAAACAAGTTTTCTTGAAAGAAATAATTTCCGGAAGTAATAACTCTTGCCTGAGCCCCTTTAATCTTTCCCTTTAACCCCTCGTGATTCAGCAGAAAAAAACTGGGGTGGTCAGGTGGAGTGTTGTAAAGACCTGAAATCCCCACTGGATTTCATTTTTTTTTTCTTTTTATTTTAGTTTTCATAAGCTCCTTTGGGTTTATCACCATAACAGCTTCATCTGCTCACATAATATCCTACAGCCTGCCTTCCCAGTTATTACCTTTTTGCCCTGAAACGTGCCAGCCCTGCAAATGACCCCCCAGATTGCTACCCACTGTGTAGGTTGCTGGAACACAGTAGGGCTCTGGGTAAAATGAACATGCATGTGGGCTGATTTAAGATCTTTTTATTTTCTAAATGCTTTACTTTTCCTAAAATAACCTTGTAATTTGGTTTTACAGAGATACTTTGGGTCTGTTTGCTAACAGATTTCCAACAGACGTGCCAGACAGGATGCTGACGCTGTGACCAGTGACAAATGGCCTCACATCTGACACACAAACCAGAGCTTAGCAAGAAGCACAGGTGACTTTCAGAGGCATTTTATCCTTAGCTCTGTGGGGGGAAGTCTATTTCTCCCATGTGACGTCAAAATGTGGAGTGAAAATCACCACCTCCTCATAAAAACACACTCACAGCATCATCACTTGGAGCAGGATCAAAGCCACCAGGTTGCAAGGACCCAATGCCGTGGATGAACACTTGTTTGGTAATTAGGAAGCAATTCTTCATTATTAAAAGGCAATGCAATTATTTTCATTTGTCCCACGTTTTCATTAAGTGTGGTGTTCCTGGAGTATCAAACCTTTTGGTGCAACGACTGCTCCTCATCCCCTGAGCAGAGGGGCTTGCAGATGACTTGGACCATCGGCTCTGGGTCTGGAACTGTGCCCTGAAGGGTGGCGCATGGCTCTGGGAGCACTCTGCAGTGTGAAATCTCTCAAAACCTCACTCATTGCTGGCTGAAAGCTGGGCAGCTTCCAGGAGTAAGGGACAAGTGTACAAAAAAAAGGCATTGAGGAAAGCCACCGAGTAGCACAGTCTGAAATGGTTATTTTAGAGCAAACCATTCATAGACTTGCCATGAGACAGGGGGTGTAAAGAACCGCTGGCTTTTGGTTTAGATCGCAGTATTTTAGTTGGACTCTAAGTCGAGGGAGATATTAATGATAAAATGGCAAAATCATGAGCTCTAGGCTTTTGCGTTTTAATTTCTCCATCCCACAGTAAATGCAGTGAACCTGTGGGCTCGTTCCATTTCATAGAATTATGGAGTGGTTTGGGCTGGAAGAGACCTTCAAGACCAGCTGGTTCCAAACCCTGCCACAGGCAGGGAAACCTTCCACCAGACCAGGTTGCTCAAAGCCCCATCCAACTTGGCCTTGACCACCGCCAGGGATGGGGCATCCACAGCTTCTCTGGGCAGCCTGTGCCAGTGCCTCACCACCCTCTGAGTGAAGAATTTCTTCCTAATGTCTTAACTAAAGCTCCCCTCTTTTAGTCTTGGGAGCTGCAGAAAGAAGGGAGTGTTATCAGAAAAAGCCACTGATGTCAGATGGGGAAAAACAGAGCTCTTCATGTGCCACTCCTGTAACAGTCCGATGATCTATGGTAGAGCCAAGTGACCTTTTGCTTTCCTTTCCACAGATTATTGCTGCCCATGTCTGACCACGACTTTAAGTAGACAGGTCGGAGCCAGCACCAAGGGGCGATAATTGCTTTCCAATGATGAATGGTACCGCTGGGATGTACTGCACCGCATTTTATGGCTTGCTCTCACGCCACTGCCACGCAGAGCGCTTGGGCTGCCTCCCAGATTTTGGTATCTCAACAGGAAATTCAATACCAAAATATTGTGTGCAGCTCTGTTTTTCTTTTTCCTTTTTTATTCCCTGCCCCCCCATGAAAGAGCCTTGCAAGAGCCAAAGCAGGCAGCGAGAGCAAGCGCCTGGCAGCCCGCCACACTGCAAGAGCCCTGGTTGTTTTCTTTTTCTTTTTCTTCTCTTTAATTTGCAGAGAGATCCAAGGGTCTGGATTTCATCTCTGGGCTCCTTCCCATGGCTGGTGAGATGGGAACGAGCTCACAGCAGAGACCGCCTGGTCCGGCTCACCGGCGTGGTGGATTTGGGTGCTCCTGTAGGAAGCAAGCACAACCGAGGTGAAGTTAGCAGGAGAAAGAACTTCCTTTTCATTCACTGGGTAATGGAGTCAAAAATATGCCTCAATTTCTCATGTTAGAAGCCAAACGCATGTTTGCACCAGAAAATAAGTGTTAGGAACAAACATTTGGCCTGTTCTGACACCAGGGAATTTGGGAAGACCGTCCTGGGCATGCAGGTGATCTGAAGGAGCAGGGGTTTAACCCATGGGGTGAGGTATCCACATACAGCTCAAAATTAATACATCAGGATATTTGGGGCACACTTTAGGAATATGACAACATCGATGTCCATTAGTTTTTGTTTTGTTTGTTTCTTCGTTTTTATCAGGGCCAAACCAACAGGCATGATATGAACAGCAAAAATGGGCTCTGTCAGAGTATTCCTTTTAGACTAGTGAGCAGAAATGTGTATTTTTCTCTCTCGATCCCTGCTGGAGTTAATCAGTAACCCGTGGCAGCGCAGATAAACTGGCCCCAGGTCAGCCAGGAAGGACATGACGTGCCACAGCCTGGGCTCGGCCACATGGGAACGTCCTTCTGCTTTCTCCTGAAGCCTTATTTCGGAAGATCAGTAAGAAAAGCAGGAATTGATTATAACTGCTGATGAGCTGCAGGGAAAGATTTCTGTGCAAGTTTTGAGGTTATAGAAATATTATTTGTTATTTGCGGAAATGTTATTTATTTATAGCTAGAGCAGGTGTTGAGGAGGGAATTACTCCATCAGCTCCCACATAGGAAGCACTGATGCTCTGGACTTGGGATATGAGCTGCCCCTCAAATTTTGTAGGGATTTAAACCACCACATTTCCAGATAAAAGCTTCAGGGTCCTGGGCTCACCCCTGCCTCATTCCTGGTCCATTGTCTCCCAGTCCGTCATCTCCCCATCCACCATATCCCCATCCTTTGTCTCCCTGTCCATTGTCTCCTGGTCCACTGCCTCTGGGGCTGTCATCCCCCATACAGTGTATCCCTGTCCTTTGTCTCCCTGTCCATCACATCCCTGCCCATTGTCTCTGGCTTCATCACTCCCTGAGCCATCTTCTCCTGTCCTACTCCTGTCCTTCATCTTCCTGTCCGTCATCTTCTTATCCATCATCTCCCTGTCCATCATCTCCCAGTCCATTGTCTCAGTGTCCCATATCTCCTGGTCCACTGCCTCCTGGGCTGTCATCTCCCATCCTACCTTTCCCTGTCCTTCATCTCCCTGTCCATCACATCCCTGTCCATTGTCTCCTGCTCCATCACCTCTTGAGCCATCACCTTCTGTCCTTCATCTCCTGTCCTTCATCTCCCTGTACATCATCATCTTATCCATCATCTCCCTGTCCATCATATCCCAGTTCATTGTGTCACTGTCTGATGTCTCCTGGTCCACTGTCTCCTGGGCTATCATCTCTCATCCTTCATCTCCCTGTCCATCGTCTCCTGCTCCATCACCCCCCGAGACATCATCTCCTGTCCTTCAATTCCTCTCCTTCATCTCCCTGTCCATCACCTTCTTATCCATTATCCCCCTGTCCATCACCTCCCAGTCCATTGTCTCTGTATTCAATGTCTCCTGGTCCACTGCCTCCAGGACTATCATCTTCCTGTCCTTCATCTCCCTGTCCTTTGTCTCCCTGTCCATTGACTCCTGTTCCATCACCCCCAGATTCATCATCTCCTGTCCTTCATCTCCCTGTCCATCACCTCCCTGTTCATTGTCTGGGTCCAATGTCTCCTGGTTCACTGCCTCCTGGGCTATCATCTCTCATCCTTCATCTCCAGGTCCTTCATCTCCCTGTCCATTGTCTCCTTCTCCATCACCCCCAGAGCCATCACCTCCTCTCCTTCATCTCCCCATCCACCACCTCCCTGCCCTTTGTCTCCCTGCCCATCACCTTCCTCTCCATCACCCATCTCCTTCTATCTCCTCGTCCTTTTCTGGGGGGAGGGGGAGAGCAGACCCAGGACCCTTGCGGAGCCCCCGAGCCGTCGGCGGTTTCTTGAGCCACCCGGGCCACCTCGGGAGCCCCCCTCGGGGAGCTCCCCTTCGGGGAGGGGTCGCCGCGGTGGCCGCATCCTTCCCCGCGGGCGGAGCGGGGGCGGCGGCGGGGCGGGACGGGAGCGGCCGCCCCCGGCCACAGCCCCGGGGGTGGCGGCGGCGGCGGCGGTGTCGGGAGCATGCCGTACCTGCTGGTCAGCACGCAGATCCGCATGGTGAGTCCGCCCCGCCGCTGCCCAGCTCCCCCGGAGGCTGCGGGGCTCGGGGGGAGCGCGGGGGGAGAGGGGCGGTGGGGAAGGGGGCGATGGAGATGGGGGGTAATGGAAATGGGGAAGATGGAGATGGGGGTGATGGAAATGGGGGGGGGGGGAAGATGGAGATGGGGGAGGTGGAGATGGGGGCGATGGAAATGGGGGTCTCCTCCCAGGCACCGCGCTGCTGCCCACAGCATCGCCCTGCACCTGCTGCTGGGGGGCTTGGGGAGGCTGCCCCAAGGGGCTGGGGGAGCTGCTGGGTGAACAGGGCTGTGGGCAGCCACCCTCGCTCTCCTCCCTTCGTCCCGACCCTTCGCCTGGGTGAGGTGGGGAGCAGGAGAGCACCCAGGTGCCCGTAGTGCTGCTCCGCTCCCCTCAAACTGCGAGCAAGATTGCTTGGGAAACTTGTTGCAGGAGCGCGTGAAAGTCAAAGAAAGTAATCCATGTGTGCTCACCGTAGGTTGGTTCTCTTCCCCAAAAAGCCCCGCTGGCTGTGTCACGGTGGAAAACATGGCCACAGCCAAAGGGCAGGGTGTTACTGGCACCAGGGTGGCTGCGCAGCACCCAAAGCCACGGCAGGGACTGCAGCTGAGGCCCGTTGTTCCCCTAAAAAGGCGCAGAGGAAACCTTGCTTCCTAGCGATTGCTGTCCCGCTGGCAGCCAGCACGTCCTGCTGGGCCCGCAGGAGCAGGCAGACGTCTAGAGGGTTTGGTTTTTGTTTTCCCAAGGGGAACTATATCAAACACTGTCTGAAGGCCAAAGTGCGATGTCGTGGTTTTGCAAGGGGAAGGGTGAGAAGGGGAAAAGAGCAAACCAACGAGCTGGCAGGAGTCTGGTGAGAGATGCGGTCTGTCCGAGGAGGATGCTGTCGCACCAAAACCTCTCTGTTTGCAGTGTACTTGGTGTCACACCAGTTGATTGAATGATTATGGACTGCTGGGCACAAAGCATGGCACGGGCACGTTTTGTAGCACTTCGGGGAAAGGCACGCAGCAGGGTGGACTGAAATACCTACAGGTTAACGCACTTTGCCCCGCAGACTTTGGAAACTGCTCTTTAGCAGCGCAAAGCAAACATTCAAACCTGAAACCTGGCATCCAGCCACGGCTGGAAAGGGTCCGTGCTGGCAGAGCAGGATGGGGACGGACGTTGCTGCCTTTTGCTGGCAGCAGCTGGGGTGGGGACAGGGAGAGGTTGCTCGCTCCCCTGTGGCACATCTCCCATGGGATGCAGGCAGCCAGGATCAGATGCACAGGGACTAGCGGCTCTTCCTCCTCCTCGGTTTGTGTCTCCTCCATCTCTCCGTGCAGCTGAGCGTGCCTGCGTGTTTGCACAGCACACGGGGCTGTTTGGTTAGCAGTGCAATGCGAGCGCTTTCTAATTGGGTTCCGGCAGAGGCTCGTGGTTAACACGCAGTTTGCTGGTTTGTGGACGGGTTTCACCCTCTCTGCTCTTCAGCCTTCCCAGACCACATCCACCTGAGCTTGCCACACCAAATACCAATTCCCTGCTGTCTCTGCTGTCAGAGTGCCCGGCTGTTTCGTTGCCAAACTCAAGGCTGAGGTGTGTGGCTTCCCATTTACACCACGGTGTAACAGCAGAGCACGCAGCCCAGGAGCCTCTGTAGGCACCATCTATTGGGGTCTCACAGACCCTGTCCTGTGCCAGGGTTGAGCTTCCTCCAAGGGGTGACAGAGAGGGGTCAGAAAGGATCTGGGTGATGCTTAACTTATTTTGGGTGCTACTCAGGGTTGAGCAGCCCTGCGTGTTATAAATTATCGGTAATTAATGTAGGTTGATGATGGCAGTGCCAGCAGGTGGGGACATTCTTCCGAAGGTTGTCACTTGCAAACCTTGTGTGTAGTGTTAAAAGAGAGAGTTAAAAGGGAGTAATAGCTCTTCCTATTAAAATCAATTAAAAACCCTAAGGTTTTTACGTTTTGTTGTTTTTGTTGTTGTTTAAGGCTGTGGTCTTTGCTTTTTCTGGCTTTGGTGTTGTGGGGTGGCTGGGTGCTCCCCATCGGTGTGGGGATGGTCCAGAGGCAGGCAGTTATAATGGAGGTTATGCTGGAGCTATACTTCTCTACTATGGCCTACTATGTTACTTGGATCTGGAAATTGTCCAGACCAGGAATATCTCATAAAATAACACTTCTGGAGCGCTGAGTGAAAACATCCCTGTCCCCTTCATGTGACATGTGAGAAGGCCACCTGGTGGCTTTGGTGGCGCGATGACTCACGGCTGCAGCCCGCTGCTCCAACAGTGACTGCCCTTCTTCATCCCATGGCTGCTCCCCTGCCCGAACCACCCCACAGCACCTCCCTGTCCCCATCTTCTCACCCTTCCTTGCTAGCAGAGCTGTTCCAAAGCCGCCCTCTGCCAGGACAGGCAGATAGCCTCTAACTGGCCTGGGGACTCATTTCAAAACAGGTTTGCTGGTTTTGTGTGATGAGGCCACAAGTACCACCCTACTGCTGCCCTACAGACTTCCCAGAGCTGGATCCCAGGGACCAGAGGCACGGTGAGCTCAGCCAGCAGGTGGCTCTCCAGGAGCAAAGCCACCAAGGTCCCCTCCTGGGACACACAGGTGGCTCTGTCCTGAGCTGGGACGCGTCGCCTCTGCTCCTACAGGCAGAGGAACCCACACCAGTGCTCTTAAGGGTGGCACTGGAAACCTTGTTTTCCCGAGGACACAATTCCCTTCCTGGTACAACTCACCGTCCCAAGGAGCAGGGAGGGTTGACCACGCGGCTGCACATCTCTCACCTCTCTGCTGCCTTTTCCTGCAGGAGGTTGGCCCCACCATGGTGGGAGACGAGCATTCGGATCCCAACCTGATGCGCTACCTGGGGGCCACCAAGAGGAACATGCTGGGGAACCACTTGTAAGTGCATTTCTGTGATGTTTCAGGCTCTCTCCTCTCCAGATTTACCCAAGAGCATCACTCCTCTTATTCACTGCAGCACCTTCCAGCTGCACACCCACTTTTAATCCCAGCATTAATTCGATGCTGGAGGGGCCCACACGTGTCCTTGTCCCTGCCTGTTAGTGCTCGCCCAAGGAAACACTTCCTGATACATCAGGAGGTGATGCTTGCTTTTTTTTTTTTTTTCTCCTCACTGTGACCCCATTTTAGCTCCTGACCCACCTTCTCCCCATCCTTCCATGCTTGGGATGCTTCTGGTTGCTACCTGATGCATGCCCTGGCTGAAATAAAACAGGCAGTGAGCACTTTCATCTTTCTGCATAACTCCCTGCCTTTATCCCACCCCTAGCTCTCAAAGACAAACCTCCTCTGTCTTGTTACCATTTCCAGCCCCGAGATGCTCAGAAGCAAATTGAGTCCATCCCTCCTCCTGCACAGCCCCAGGGTTAGAGCTGCTCCACGTCCCCAGCCTGCGTGTTCCTAAGCTGTGCTTATCTGACACTTCCCTACGTCCCCGTGTCTCTCTCTGCCCACACCAAGTTTGACAACAGCTTTCAGCAGGGTGCAACTTGGAAATGCTGCCATCCCCTTCTTTACATCTTGGCCCACTTTTTTTTTTCCCCCATTTGGTATCTCAACTTTTTGTTTTTCTCCAAGACAAAGCAAAACAACCCCCCCCAAATGCAAATTAAAACAGAGGGGAACAGTCAGATTTTTGCTCAAGCTTGCCCACTCGTGCCACAGCACAGAGGAGGAGTAGGAGGAAAACCAGGCGTGAAGCAGAAGGGGCTTCTTGGTCCCAGAATGTTCTCAGACTGCCGCCGGCGGGGCTGGGAAGACCCACCTCCTCAGCACCAGGCTGGCAAGCATCGAGGTCCAGCTCCTCACTGCCGCAGCACCAAAAACCTAAAAGATTAAAGAAAGAGAAGAATATAACAATAAAATAAAAATCAAATGTCTGGTGAAGAGAAACCCTCCAGAATACAAACTCGGGCCACCTGCCTCTGCAAGAGGGCTTACCCTGACCACTTCAATCGCTCCTTTCCATCGCTTGCAGCTCTGGGGTGGGTTTGCAGGGCTGAGCCGTCTCCGTGCTGCTATTCCCAACCCCGTGGGTGGCGAGGAGATTGGCAGCAGTGTCAGCTTCATGCTGTTGCCTGTGAAGCCGAGCCCAGAAACAGGCAGGGAGTTATGCAATAGGAGAAAGGAGACCCGAGGGGAAAAGCAGAAGAGGCTTCAGGGAGGACAAAGCGCTCTTGGCTCCTGAGATGGAGGCGAATCTAGGATTTGGGTAAGGGAACAGCAAAGAAAGGCAAAATGCCCCCACGCTGCCTGCCCCAGCAGCCAGGGAGGAGATGCAGAGTTGGAAGGAACAGGAGTGCCACACTTTGCTTCTTTTGGGGAATTTTTTATTGCATCTCCTCCTGCAGCCTGTGTCTGTGGCCTGGTAGGCATTTTGGGCTCTGTCTTGCCCCACCTGCTTCTTGTCACAGCTTGTGTCATACCCAGGGTCACCCCACTGCTTCCCTGCAGCACGTCTTCCCCGGGTGTGCTTGAGCAACAGGGGGTGGAGAAAACAACCCGGCAGGAATGTGGCTGCTGACACCCCGAGAGGCGCAGCGACATGCCAGCGGGGTGAGCCCCATCCGCTCTGCTGCCAAAAAAAACCACCAACAAACACCCAGGAAGGAAGGAAAGCACCGCAGCCAAGCAGGATTCTACCTCTGCCTGGCTGCAGGGCTGCACTAGCAGTAAGCCTGGCGGTAGGATGCCACAAATCCTGCCCTTTCCATAGCACTGTGAGCCCCAAAACTTTAAACATGACCTAAGGAGCTCAGAGGGAGCCTGAAAGAAAAGGTCTAAGCAGCACAGACCAGCTGGAGCACTATAATACACAGATGTAGTGCTTAATTGCCTCTAATAAAGGGGAGCACGGATCCTGTTATGCAGTTCTGCACTAGCTCCTGCAAATGGCACATTGTTAAGCTGCATCAGCTGCCAGCACGCACTGTCGGTCCCTTATCTAACGTGCAGGGGCAAAACCCCACAGGAATCTGGGTCAGGGAAGAGCCAGGCTCTGCCCAAGCCCATGTGGGGTCAAGAATCCAAAAGCTGACCTTCAGCTGCTGCAGAACAGGGGCTTCTTGGGCAACCTGCGTGCCCAGGTGGACGTGCATGTGATGATCACTCGGTGATGTCCTCCTGTAATTATAAGCGCCTCCTGTAATTATAAGGGTTCTTAATCAGTACTGCTGGGTCTGAAATGAAAGCTGACGCCTGCTTGTCAGATTGTGGGAGCTGAGGTCCAAGGCAGCCACTAGCGCCCTAACGTACCTGTTTCCCAGGGGCACAGGCAAAACCCATCCCCAAGGAAGCTAAAAGGACTGCTGTGCATATCACCAGGAGATTGCTCCATCACTACTTTTTAATAGAAAGTCATTCCAAAACAGGCTAGAAATCCCCACGTTTGGAGGATACTCCTGCTCCAGCTCAATCCCATCCCCACACACCGCTCACTCATCTAGTTTTGGCACATCTGGGAGGCAAGGCAGCTAGGGTCGTGTACTTACAATGTGCAAGTGCAGAAGTCCTCTCCCATCTGGGGCAATTTCTCTGTTCCCTGCTGGCTCTTGGCTGGGAGGGAGGGCTTTACAAGTGTTCCCAGCCACTCCATCCTGATTCAGACGGAGAGGGCGGTGTGCTCAATACACGTTGTGTGTGATCTTTTGTGTCATTCAGCGCAGAGTTGTGTTTAAGGCCCTAGGCAACTCAGCTTGTCTTCTGCTTTTAGCTCAGCCAGTCAGTTTTTTAGGCTCCTACAAACAGCAAACAATCCCTGCCTCAGCTCCTTCTGCATAATGGCAATAATATTTACCAACTTGAACATGTGAATCCGAAGGGTATGTAGCAAGCCTCTTAGAGAAAGCATCAAGTTCAAAGACACTTATAATAATACATATTATCTTTACACCACATCTATAATTATAGCAAAGTATAGTCTGTCTTGAGAAACTGAAAAAAACTTTCACATCTTAGTGTTATTTCAGGCTTTAAAAAGTATTCACCACCATTAATGTTTTGCAACCTTAGAAACTTTGCAAATGCTTTTCGGTCTTTCTTATTGTTACTGGTATGAAAGTCAGGACAGGCTTTGTTGAGATGCCCAAACAAGATCACCGAAGATCCCATAGCCCATCATTATCAGCTTATCTGGCACAATGAGTCATCTAAAAATGAACAATTATGAAGCTCATCCCATCTGCTTGAATAAATACTGCAGCCAAAATGGCTGTGTTAGAGGAACGGAGAGGCTGCCGAAGCCAGCACTGAAGGTTACACTTGCCATTTCGGCTCTGCTGCTTCCCAACCTCATTCAGCACGTTTTGTGTCCATATTGTGCTGTTCTTCCACTCCACGACCACCACCTATTTCCTTTATTGTGGGAGCATTCTCACAGCCCTCAGGTCTTCTGCTGAGCCTGCAGGACCAGGTGGAGGCAAGGGTAGTTCCTGCTCCAAACGCACAGAGCTGGCAGAAACTGTAAAGGAGCAAAAGCTAGGCAAAGATCCCAAGTATCGGTTCTCAGACATCCACAGGCAAACAACTGCTGTGAATTGCCAGGGTAGAGGATCCTGTGCTCCACCTTATTTGGCAGCTGTGTTGAGGACAGAGGACTTCTATTTTTCCAAATGCCTAATGCCTTGCTGAAGGCAGCATTTTTGTCTCCAAACCCCCAAATTTCAAGCACAGGCTCACAAAAGCCCGACTCACAGACATGCTTTGACATATGTAGAACATTGGTTTCCCATTCCTTTGAAACACCTGAATCAATCTGTAAAAAACTTCCAGAATGCCCCAGCCATGTAAACAGAGGCCTGGGTGCCAGCAACAGCAAATAGGGCCTGGTAACAGGGAGGTATTGGGCCCAGCAAGTTGTTAGTTAGGTCTGCTACTTGCAGGAACATGCGAACAGCTACGCTCTCATAGCAAAGAAAAAGCCCTAGCTGTTGTGTGCTGTTATGACACTGTTTGAAACTGCTGTCCTACATTTTTTCCTGCTTTGCAGAGACTACCCTATTTTTCCATGAATTCTGAGCTATGCATACTTGCAAATTCCCACCGCTGCAGTTTCAGCCCAGTTAACCATGAAACACGTGGTTTTGGACAATTGATCCCCAAACCACACTTCAATTTAAAGCTGAATTCCATTCTGGGCAGGCTTTTTCTTTGGTTTAGGAGCTGTGGGTTTTGTCCTTCCCCATCTGGTTAACCAAGATGTTGCAACACACAGGCAGTATGCCAGTTGTGGTCACTGCAGCGTTTTATACCAGTTTATTAGCAATGCAGACTCAGTTCCACAAGGAAATTCTTGTCTCTTCCTCCTCCACCTCATCTTTCTTCTTCCTGTTTGCAGCTGGGAGTACTATGTGGATGATGCACCACGGATAGTCCTGAACAAGCTGGAGAGGTATGGTTACCGCGTGGTCAGCATGACAGGCGTGGGACAGACGTTGGTGTGGTGCCTCCACAAGGAATAGCGAGGAGACTTCTGCACTCCATCTGGGGAAAGACCCTGCTGTCGATCACCTCACACAGGACTTAAAGCAAGCTTTTTTTCTTCGAGTAATTCCTTTCTGTTCCAGATGCTCAGGTGTGGGGGGAGGAGTGTTGTGGGGGCAAGACTTCACCTAATGGAAACTCACCATCCCTGCCATTTCATAAGGCCTGGGGGAAGGGAACTATCCCAGCCCAGACTATATCAGGCACACATAACAGATGGCTTTAACTCCACATCCATCCAAATGGCAGTCTGGCAAATACCATCTTTTTACATTTTAATAATCTATTTAGCATGCATTGGAAGGAGCTCAAATAACAGACTTGCCTGTCTGTTCCTGAGGGCTGTCCTGGGGGGGTACATGCTAAATGGAAGTTCAGAATATGCCTTCTCCCAGACCTAGGTGGGCAGGGATGGGAGGTCAAGCAGATGGCATACTGTCTCGCCCCCAAAATGAAAGCAGGAACTGCTAATCTCACACAGTGCTCTATGAGAATCCCTCCACTCAGCAACAAGGTCAATTTCCCTCCCATACTGGATCATGGTTAGCAGCATCAGATGTTCAAGTCTCAAGAGTGCCATTCAAGCATAACATGGTGGTTCCTGAAATACCTTAGATCAGCACAGAAAGGTTTTGTGAACATTTCAAGTATTTGCTCTGTAAACTTAGCAGCAGCAGTTGCAATGCTGGATTGTTTGGGACGGCATCAATTCTGCTGTAAAGGTAACCCCAATAAAATATTTATCTGAAGAGACCTACATTTTTGTGTGGTTTGTTCTGATGTGCCCCAAGCCTGCTGGATTCACAGCTCCCAAGCAAGCTTTCAGGAATTACAGAGCTCCAGGCTTTGAAAGGTTTGATGTTTGTTCAGACAGCACCTCTCAAAGTCCTGCCCTCTGACTGAGCAGCTACTCTAAGTACGCAGACTGACAGGGTAACACTTACTCTGAAGCTTATGCAGCTATCTTTCCCTGTTCTCTGGAAAGCACTGCAGTCACGTGCAGTCTGTATTCCTACAACAGTTTTAAAAAAGGATGTTTATTGGCTTAATTTAGGAAACAGCTTTGGAAATGGAATGATGGGGTGGGGAGAATCCATACTCTCTCCTGCTAGGTGTGAGACTCTTCCTCGTCCTCCCGCTTGAGCTGTTCAATCAGCTGCTGCCTCTCCGCAGCTTGGCGCATCCGCATCATCACCAAGCTCTCGTAATCCCGCTCTGAGACCACAGACACCTGGAAGCAGAAAACAAATGCAACTTGTAATGGACAGCACATATCGCAAAGCTCCCACAGGTCCCCCCTCCAAAAGCCCCATTCAGAACACCCACATTTGAGTCAGGCAGACCATTTGTAGCAGTATGACACCGGGGAAATCAGGTAAGGTGTGAAAGCTGCCTGGCCTACAGAAAGAGGTTAGCTTCATAGCAAACAGTGCTACTGATCCTTGATAGTGTCAGTGGAAAGTCAAAGAATAGGACAGGCAGGGTGGCTGAAATACCCTCTTGATCCTGGAACTACTCCTGCCAGCTGACAGAGGTTGGATGGGGAAACACGGCTGGTTATTTCAGATGACAAGCTTGCTCTGCAAGTCCAGCACACACGCTTCATCCGTTATAACGGCTAATGCTATAAAATCAAACCCTTGCGGTTTAGGCATGAAAGTAGCTGCACAGAAGAAAACCAGGTATGTTCCCAAATTTGGCACAAGAGTTTCAGTTCTCAAAAGCTCTTGGAGCCTTTCTGCTATGTGTGGTAGCAACTGTCACATCAGCTAAGTGGTGACTGCAGACTACCTAATAAATGTAGGCAGCAAATGACAGCTGCTATCTCAGAGCAAAGTGGCGGTTTTGGCACTCTGCTTTCAAAAGCCTTTTAGCATTAGTAGGTGGCCTTACTGATTTCAGATGTATTCAACGCGCCGCAATGCTTGGAAACATTCATCTCATTTGCTTGACAATTCAGGCAGAAATAAAAGCATCTTGACAAAAGGTGAACAAAAAAAAATTGCACGCTAATTTTTCTAGGAACTAGGTTTAGTGGTGATTTAAGGACATCTTGAACAGAAAATAGAAGGGCTGAAAAGACAATCAAATAGCAAAAGCTTCTGCTGGAAAACAGTGCAAGGGTAAATTTGCTACCATGTGCCAGCAAAGTGGTTCCTCCAGCTGCAGAGTGCCTAGCTGTGAGGACAAAATAGAAGCCCACAATAGATGAAAAAAATGGGGGAATTAAGAGACTGGTATGCTGTAATTGGTGTCTTTGGAACTGCATGAATGAAATAACCTTTCGGTAATGCACAGCACAGATTTTCATAGTGTTTGAGAAAGCACCAGATTGTATCAGACCTCAGTGGCAGAACGAGGTTTCTTCAAAGCTTCTGTCCACTAACCACAGATACTTACTGACATCTGCTTGGCTGAATGAAATAGCCTACATGAGACTCATGCAAATGAGTCACCCATACAAACCTGAATCACTACCTCACGCTCTGGATTTAAATTTAAAACAGAAGAGAATATTTCCAGCCTCATTTGGGAGCCCTGCTGATACAACAAGCCATCAGAAGTGACAGTAGGGAGAGCACAAAGAGAAGAAGCAGTCTGATTCAAGATGGGCTACAAGTTGACGTTCACACTGACGGTTCTCAAGCAATCTGGGTGCCTCTGAGGGAGCTTGCTTTCTCCTCAGGCAGAGTGTGGGCTGATGCTTTGCCACTTTACACACCTACTTCCTGCAATCCTGACAATTACCAATAGTGTAAAACCCAGTTTCTGACGTGGCTGACTCAGCAAGGGCTTGGCTCAAAACAAATACATACGCACAGGGAACTGCAGACGGGAAAGCAGTGACAAGAGGCACATGAAGAGAAGGCAGTGTGGATTTTTACCACTCTGGGTCCAGCCTGGCTGAATCATCCCTGGACTTGCTTCTTCCAGCATCCCAGCATATTCGTGAGTGTGGTGGTCACCATTCTCCGAGAACTTCAGCAGTCTCTCTCCTCTGCCCGTTGGACTCAGGTACAGCTCCGACACAGCGTAAGTCTATTTTGCATTCCATTTTCCTAACGCTTATCTTTTACATCTTCATTTTGCTGCTTTTTAAATTTCCATGCCACTATTTCTTTGGTTTTCTTCAGTGTGACTGAGTCACCAGATCCCTTCCTAACCACCCACTGAGATTTTTATACAGTGCCCTTCACCATGAAGGTGGCTGGTTACCATGGTACCAGAGTGCCCTTCTGTTCTAGATGCTAGATTAAATCTGTTCTCATGGTGACTGTGTGCCTTTGCTATTCTTCATCAGCTTGTTTCTGCAGCACAGATTCAATAAGCTCAGACATCGCCATTCCTTCTCCAAAGGAGGCTCCCTAACATGTAAGACGGGGCAACTGCTCCTGAACACAAGGATGTAGTGTGAAGTTTGCATTTCCTGCAATACGAGCTTCTCTGTTTCCCTTCCAGCTACAGGAACAGGGAAGGAAGAAGTTGTTCCTGTTGTGTCGCTTGCTGCAGAGCCTGTGACTGAAGTTCAACACCTGACTGTGAAGAGTCAGCAGTTTCATTCTTCTCTTTGCCTTTCATCAGCATGGATACTTGGCGGAGAGGATCCATTAAGTCCACAACGTTCTTCAGACGTTTCTCACTCAGGAGACACAAAAAGTTGGGCAACCAAGTCATTATCTTGAATCAGAACAGCCACACACTGGACAGTGATGGACAGTGCCAGAAGAGGGAATGCTTGAGGGAACTGAAGGACAAGTCTGATTACCTGTCATGTCAGAGTGAGCAAAACCTAGCCAAGGCACAAGCACCTCCTAAGCCTCCCCGGCTGTACCTGGACAGTTCCAGCTGCCCGAACATCATTGATCATACAGATTCTCACTCTGATGTCTCCTTTTCTGGTGCTGCTCATCAATACCACAAAGCCACTCAAACGCAATTCCACAAGGAGCAGGCTACAGACTGTGGGACCGCAGACACTGGTTCCCAGAACGGCACCACTCTTTCTGATCTGTCTGATCCTTTCCTGTCCTTCAAAGTGGATTTGGGGCTATCGCTTCTTGAGGATGTTCTGCAGACCCTCAGGAAACAGAATCCAAGAGATTACGCCATTTGAAGGTATTTATCATTTAACATATCACATTTACCTACTGCTGGTGCCAGTTTCTCTAGTCCTAACAGGAGGAAGGATACTGCATCACCCCTGTTGTGTGTGGTCTGTTTTGTTTTTCTTGCCTTACCCATCACAGACTGTTCTTGTCCTTGCCAAGAAGTCCTTTGGAAGGGAGCTGACAGGTTCCGTGCCTAGATGAGAGCACTGTCTGCTGGAACCTTGTGGGCAAGCTTCCGTTCTCCACACTGGGAATTTCCTACTCTTGACTGTGTATCTCCAACTCACAGAAGAATGGCATTGTTTGGCAAAAGACTTGGTATTTGGGGGATGTGGCTGTGACACTGCAGAGCACGGACAGAAAGGGGTATGGCATACATCACTTGTGGATAAGCAGGCAGCTTGTAAGGAGACAGGAGCACTGTTATCTCAAAGCCATAGCTATGGCAATGATCAAGAGACAGAAACTGATGTTTCTTCTCCCACCACATTTGGATGTGAAAAATCAAAGCTGTTCCTCTTTTTTTTTTTTTTAATGTGAGTTTCTTTTCCCCTAACTCAAGTGCAGTTGGCACTTCCAGCCTGGAAACAGGTAAGCATCTATATAGGCTCATAGCGCAGCAAGAGCAGTTCATTTAGTCTACTAGCAGAAGATATTTCTCTAGATACTGCTGCTTGAAGCATGCATTGATCTATCAGCTGTACAGACGTGGAAGAATAAATGCATCTGTGACTGGAAATATCTTGTTGCCTCATTTCATTGGTAGCAAGCCAAACCAACAAAGGCCAGGCATCAGGAGCACAGGTCCCTTACCTGCAGTGACCAAGATTTATCCTCTCTGGCACTTCAGATTTTTATGAGGGTGGGGAAAGCAGCATTGCTCTGCTTTTCTGAGCTAGAGCTGCTGGTATTCTGTCTTCCCCTGGGAGGGAGAGTGCACACAGATCAGGACCAGATCTAGTATTGAAATGAACACAGTTCTTCGCCCTGTAGGCTGGACAGTGGGAAGTGCTCTGCCTAGCTGAATACCTTTTAGGGAAGATTGGGGTGAACTATTAAAAAGACACTGCAGAAGCTGCTGGGTCACCAATGTCTTAGCTTTTTTAATAGCTAGATTAGATAGCAGGTCCCTTTTTTTTTTTTAAAAAAAAAAGAGACACCACCGCAGACCTTGACAAACATAAGCTTTGGAAGTAGGCTACAGCAAGTGCTCAGATTCCAGAAAAGGCACAGACAGCTCAACCTACAGCCTGATAGGAATCTAGTAAAGTCAGATAATGTGAATTTGCTGAAGCCTCAAAGGAGCTTAGAAAAGATGCAAGAGAATGCCAGACAGAAGGCTTTTGTCAGCACATTACTGTGGCTGAATGGATGGCCCAAAACAAATGTGGTGCACTGGTAGGGAGATACCACTAGTACGGATGCAAGGCTGACCTTCCCATGAGCAAGTGCTTCATGCTGTTGTAGAGGCAAAAGGTGCTACTCAGAGTGCTATATAGTCCTTGTATGTTTTGAGCCACTCAGAGCTGCAGCAATCAATCATTGCTCTCAAATTGCCTAGAGTAATAACAGTTAAACCACAGCTTTTGTAATTCAAGCTTAACACTCCTATTCAGCTTCAGCAGTTCTCCAGAAACTGCTGGACAACACTCATCCCCTGCTGTGGGACAAAACATACCAGTAAAAACCCAGTGAAAACCATGGAGGCAAATAACTTGCAGCTTGCTGCCTCCTCACAACATGACCTCTCAGCAGGCAGTCTTGCTTTCACCTAGGAACTGCTTCCAAAGGTTCCCTGGTCAAGCCTGTCTGCATCTCTCCATTATTTGATGACTTCGGTGCACAGCTCCTGGCTGAGTACCCCACGCATAGAGCACAAGTGGATGAGTAGTGAGTGTGTTGCCATGAGAACAGTGCAGCTCTTCAGCTGTTTTCTGAAGCAGAGCAGGGAAGGAGCTTCATTTGCACAGAGTGGGAGCAAACAGGGGGTGGAATCAGACAAAAATAGGAGCTACCCAGAGAGAGCAAAGAGGAAATGAGGGCAGCTTCAATCAGAATGAAATTAGTGCAGCTTGAAAATGAGAATGTAGGCTGTGATGGATGGAAAGCCAGACTGGGTGTGAAAGGATAAGGTAGGGAGTAGATCAGGGCAGTGGCAACTGATACCCAAAAGACCTCATTTTGGATAGTCTAGAATTTAAGAGCTCAGAACAAAGAGGATAAGACACCTAGAAGCAATACAGCCAAGAGAAGTGATGACCAAGTTACACATTTTGGAAACATCTTAGCGGAAGCAGCAGCAGGCCTTGGGGAAGGCATGGTGTAGGGAGTAGGAAAAGGAACCAGAGCAGCTTGGAGATCTTAGCCTAGACAGCAAGACTACACTGCAAACAGAGTTGCAGCTGCTTACACAAAAGCAGTAGAAAGGAAAAGCATCACAAGTGCAACTCCTGGGAAAAGATACAAGCCACTGGCCATAACTCCTCACCATTTTGAGAGCTAGCACGGGACTGATGAAGGTGCGCTGGACAGAAGTGAGTCACCACCTCCACGCAGCACGAACACCACCAGCTGCTTTAGCCTGCCCTGCCTTGCTGCTGGCTCCACCAGGCTAATCCTTTGCAGCAGGCAGACGCTGCAGTTTCAATCTAACAAAGCTTTGGTCATGGAAAGAAGCCAAGACAAAGTTAGTCAAATGCTAAGTCTTCCACAGTTGAACCCATAGAGGCAATTAACAATTAACAATTTTTGCACTAGTGACCCCCTCAGGTATAAATGAAGTCTTCAGAGCCAGTTCTTGTTCTCCACTAGTGAGGGATAGTCAGACTTGATTCTGCTTTTTCCCAAATTGTCTTCTAACACTCTGGCCCAACTCTGTTAATCTGTTGTGTCTGCAGGGCTCACTGGTTCTACATCACACCTGAAGATCTGCTTGGCTACTGAATTAAGATGCTCTAACTGCCTTTGCCTGAGATCTCTGGGAAATGATGCTGGCTCAGTCCAGGCTGTTCAGACAGAAAGCATACAACCCTAAACAAAACTAGGATAGCAGCAAGACATCTTGATACGGAAATTCTGTAAATAAAATACCTGAAAAGTCAGGAGAGAATGCTGTGAACAGTCTCACAAGCCACTACAATATTTAGGCCATGAACACAAACAAGGCTGACTAAGACACATACATGTGGACTAGGGACACCTATAGCACATAAGGCAGGGGAAAAGGAGAGGTAAGGACGTGTCACATGAAGTTTGAACTGGAACTCAAATAACCACAGGATCTCAGGCCCCTTCACACTTTGTCTCAGGGAAGGAATTACTAACTAGACCAGAAAACAGGCAGAACATGAGATATACTACACTTAGCTCTACAACACAGAATTTAACATGCTGTGAAAGAAGTGGATATAGTTCCTACTCCAAAGAGCCAACAGGAGCAGGGGGTAACTGACAGCCAACAATTTGCTGCAGCATTGCCTGCTTGAGGAGAGATTCGGCTTCTATGTTTAAACCACTAGTTGTTGTTGCCTTTTACGCATTTTGTGACTGAAGCAACAGCTTCAGATTGATCATCTGGTGGAATAAACAGGAAGCAGCTAAGAGTTAGCAAATACCTTGTACTTGAAGCGTCTACCAAGCTTTAACAGCACTGGTGAAGGTAACCCAAACTAGACAGTAAGGCCTCTTTACAAGGATATTCAATTTGATATTACTTCATTTTCCCTCCTGTAAACCATATGAACATAGGTTTGGTTTTAGCACTGAAATTTCATCCTCTTGTGAATGCAGTAACTAAACCTCTCTAAAGCTGTCTTTTAGGAGAGCTGTTTTAATGAGCTATCAACCAGAGGTTTCCCACAGAGTCTACTAAATACACAGAAGAATGGAATTAGAGGCTTTGTGTTGAGCAAGAAGCATCCTTGTTTTTCACTTTTCAGAGGGAGAGACATTGTGCAAAGCTCCAGTCACTCAAGTAGCTTGTCCCTCAGTGTGCTGCTACACAGGCAAAAGGTCCTTTAAAAAAGCCACCGCTTCAGCATAAAAAGGATCATCAGAAAGCCAAACCTTTCACTAAGAGCTTCTTTTCCAGCTCTGCTAGGAATCAATGCATCTTGCCATAAATGCAAAGCACACTTTTAAAATGGGTTGCTATAGAAACAGACTTAGGTAACAGCAGCCTATGTTCTCCTTACCTGTGAAGTCCTAGGCTGGCTACTGCTGTCAGAAAGGACAGTGCTGGGATTGTTCTGAGGCTGGCCTTCCAGCCACGAAATCTTTAGAGGATTATTTGTCAGGCCAACTTCATTCTTCACAGCCATCTCCTATCAATGAAAATACTCTATCAGCATCTGAATTTTGGGTCACACTCCCTCACATTTCACTAACAGTCTTAAGAGATTTTCTATGTCAGCCTGTTACCAATACCAATGAAGATTTCACAGCTGCCCTACATGAGAAGCACTCTTCAAGGCCCATACCCACATCAAGCGCAGATAGAACCTATCATTGCCAGTATGCCAGTACTTCTGATAAACAGGGCACAGACAGTTTTTCTTGGTTTGTTTTTTCGACTGTTTGGATATATCAAGTGAAAGAACAGTGACAAGGAATAAAGAGACTCTTGTAGTGTAAATTTAAGTTGATGGAACTACTAAAACATGGGTAACTGATGCATTCTGCTTCCACAGTAACATGGATTATTATAACTCATTGTGAGTCAAGACATTTAGATTTCTTTTAAACTGCAAATGCCTGATATAACCTCTAACACTCATTAAGCTCATCTCCACAATTGGTAATTCACCCTCAGTGAGAGCTGGTTAAATAGCTTAGTGTCTGCTCTTTAAAGCAGTGTCTCTTCCCTCAGCTGCTTACATGCACAGCCTGCTTGTTTATGTGCATGATCTGCTCTGGGTTTATGCCTCAAGCTTTGCCACTCCCTTCATGCATCTATACCTTTAGACTCTCATTACCCTTCTCCACTGCCTTAATGACAAGGCAGCGTTTCCAGGCTGTCAGACAGCAAACCTTTCCCTTCTGAAGCATGTTCTTGCCCACTTTCCACTGCACAGATCTGTGGTCTCCACCAGACTTACAGCAGCCTTAACCGTAGCAAATTCCACAACTGCACTCCCAGTCTTCCTGCTGGAGATCAACAAATTTAGCACATCACCATACTGTTAGGAGAGAGAGAAAAAGAGAAGTTAATAACAAAAAAAGTTTACATATGGAGCAACTGCAAAGAGAAGAGGTATCTTCACAGACAAAAGGCTTGAGCTATCACCCTCTCTTGCACAGTCTTCCATTCATCCCAACCTGTGGTAATTCCTGTCCCTCCAGTAAACAGTGTTCAGGAGACACGTAGCTACACACTTTGCTTCCAGTGAGCCCTAATGCAAGAGGGTTGTTCAGCTTAGTCAGAGCTACAGGAGATACTCATATTAAGGGAAAATACAGACCACATGCTGGGGTTAATCAGATCAAAGGTTTGTCTATTCCTGCCTCTGAACTCCCCACAGAAGTTAATACATAGTGCTTTAAGTGAAGGTAAAACTGCACCATAACCACACAGCCCATCTAAATCTTATAAAGGGCACGAACCATTGAAGGGGAAGAGTTTGCGTTTGCTCTGTTTCATTAGGAGTCCCTGCTGGGAACAAGACAGAACTGCACCTCAGGAGCAGTTACAGCTAATGGATTGTGCTGATGATCTCTGGAAATGGCATGATCAAGAGGGCTCAGCAGAGAAGAAAATGAGCTACTTTGGTTTACATGGAGCTTCCCAAAATTTACTATCCATTCTTATAGCATAGAGAGCAGGGAAAGATCAAGTAGTAGAGAAACATCAGATAGGACCTTTTGGAGAATCCGCAACAGAACATCTTTTGAGTATCCCCCTCCTGTCTCATCTTCTTTCCTGCATTTCCATTTTAGCTAGGAAACAAATGCAACAAGTTAATTTTGTCCAGCTGAACATACATGTCATGCTGAATACAGCTCATACCACCTGCACAATAATCAAGTTTGCTATTTACAGCTACAGTCCCAGAATTGCCAAGACAATGACTTCAACATCAGCATGAAAAGGGAACAAATTATTTGTGGAACAGTGAGAAAAGCCTAACTGGAATTAAAATTAACTTGAAGGCATATTAATGGCTATATCAGGGTAAAAAACAGGGAAAAAATGTTTCTCAGTGCCTAAAGCAGAGATGGCTGAAACATTCAGATCAGAAAGTAGAGGAGAAAAGGACAGGGGAAGAAGCGTGCTTTAAACACAGTAACACATGCAGGGGGGAGCTGTTGGCATGCATGATGTCCATTAAGTAGAAGAGAGGGGCACACCGGGTCAGCAGAGGAGTCCCTTCTGTTTTCCAAAACTGCACAAGTTCTACGTGTTTTTTTTTTTAAAAACAAAAACAAAACCCATCTTTCTAGAGATGTCTTACTTTTAGTTTGGGAGTTATTCTGCCTTCTGCTCCATTTCCTTCTTGCCTGCCTAAAGAGGAGAGAGAAAATAAAGATGAAAAGGACATGGTTAAAAATTCATCAGCTAAAGCGCATTAGCACAAAATTTGGCCTGAGAATGTAGCAAGCACACTTCTGGATTTCTTTTGCACTAGATCAGTTCAGTACCCCCAAAAGTCTTACACAACAGTATCAGTACAAGCTGTAGTGTAAACTCAGTATTGAATGTCTGCATTTTTTCCTTCCATGATGCCCAGGCTGCCCATGACCAAGGTCAGAAAACAGCTAAGTTAAAAACACAAGTGTGAGACATGCTAGATTCTGTGATGTTTCTTCCTGCAAAGGGGCTGTGCTGGTAGGAACAAATGTTGAAAAATAAGGGAGGACACAAAAACAATGCCAAGACATAGCTTAAGAATTTAATCTGGCCCTGCAACTAAATACTTAATAGTAAAATACTTCATAGTGATCTGCTCCTGTTCCGAGGATCAAAAAGTGATTTATGGTAAGTAAATGCTCAACATCCTTCCCAATTTCCAATATATGAAATTAAGAGAGGTTAGGGTGGGCTGAACAGCTTATAGACTGTCATACAGGAAACCCATGGTGACCCCAAAATAGAGTTTCTGCATCTTGACCTCTGGTGTTATGCTTTTTATTCCTTAGATCAACATTTTTCCTGTGAGAAAGCAAAAAATCTTATACTATCTCAACAGCCAGAATATGAAAGGTGTAGGAAGCAAGAGACATTAAATTTTTCTATCGAATTGAAGCCCTGAACAGCATTCTAAGATGTTTTGAAAAGCAGAACAGAGCTTCCTGAAATATAAAACTGCATTTTAAGCCCACAGAAATACAGAATATTTAGAAAAGGCAAATCACTAGAGATGTGTGTGGATGGGAATGAGTTTCAAGAATCCCATAGCCAAACTGGGATTCTAGAAACACCTCATCCCTTCCTTTTACAAGGGAAACTAACCACAGCTACTAAGCAGCCCATACAAATTAGAGGGAGAAAATTAAATTCCAGGAAGTAAAACCTCAGCAACCACAGACTATGTAAAACTTCATTCTCCTTACCGCATCTCTTTTGGGTACTAAGAATTTTCATGGGGATACAGAGGTAGTAGCCCCAATGACATGTAGGTAGGTTTATTTTTTGACAACCTTGAATCACTCCTTATTCTGCATGCAACACCGACTGCTTTAGTTGTGACAGATGAGTTGGACTTCAGGTTTCCTTCCAGCTCACCTGTGGGGATCCACATCAAGCCACCCACATTTAATGCTTTAGAATATTTATTGAAGAGGAGCAGAAACATACCACATAAGAAAAAAGCCTCACAGAAATGCTCCTCTTGTGACTTATCCCTGATAAAAGGTGCTGAGAAGGATCCTATACATGGCAATGTGACCATGTCAGAAGGCTGCATTTGCATGCAAGCCCTACTCCACCTGCAGAGAAGTAAGAGTCCTAGGGGCAACTTAGTTTGGCTAAGGACTCCAGTCTCACCTATTCTCACCTTGGATGCGCTGCTCTCTTTCAAGCCGGATCTGTTCTCGAATGAGTCTCTGCTGCTCTTCAAGCTGACGAGAGCCTTCTTCACGCAGTCGTATTATCTGGAGCAGAGTTAAGACAGCATGGATATCTCAGTGCACAGTTCCACACATGGCTCATGCCAGCTGAGGACTGCCAAGGACCACTTTTGTCTTATCTCCATCTCCTGGGGGAAAACCTCCCCCTCATTCCTCCATGACAGCTCCAGTGCTCATATAATAATCGCACCCCTCATGACCCTAGTGACACAGTCCCTATCAGCCAGCATATAGGCAATTAGCTGTTACTTTCTGCTACACAAAAGAGTAGACAAAAACCCCAAACCCTGGGACAGAGACATTTGCCAGACTGCTCCACATGCCTCTCTTTCATAGAACCCATTAAGCCAAAAGGCTGAGAGACTGCTACACAGTTGTTACACCTCTTCATGTGGTTTGCATTATGAATGTAAAGTCTTTCAGCAATTCTTCTCAAATGCAGTTTAAGAATTTTAAAATGATCATTACCTCTTGTTCTAAGGTTCTTGTTATCTGGATCTCCTCCTCTTCATTGTCACGGGTCTGAGCTTCTCGTTCCCTGGCTTCAAGATCTGCAGAGGAAAAAAAAATTAAAAAGAATGCAAAGAGAATTTTCACTGCTGACACTGCTGTTCAGAGGTGGATGGAAAGATCCCAAACTTTGCTTTGTCTACAGTAGAGACCTGATGCTCTGCTATCTCTCCTCAGCCCAGGCACAGCCACGTATCAGCAGTCCTAATGGTCATCAAATCCACCCTTGCCATCCCTAGCTATAACTATTAGAGATTTCAGATGGCTACTATATTATACTGGGCATAAAGAACAGCCATCACAGATGAAGAGCAGTTTAACAACTAGTGAATTCCAGCAGCAGAAGAAATGCAAGCACCCAGCTAATGACGACTCCAAGCCCAGAGAAAATTAAGTTTTATTACCAAGCTTTACTTTCTTTCTCTTCTCATCAAGTTTTTGTGTCCTTTCTGCTGCTTGCTTTTTGGCTTTTCTCACTTTGTCATATGCCGCCTGTCAAAGAACCAACAGAACAATGTAAGTATATATAAAGCAATAGGGAAAAAAATGAATGCTGTGAATAAAGGAGAGGTCAGATACTGAAACACTGCTGTAACAAGAGGTGAAGCATTTTCTGCTTCTTGCTAGCACTTCTAAAAATGTTGGGACATTAACACAAATATCCTGAAAAATAAGAGGCCCCAGGATTTCCAGACAGAGCCTGAAAGGATGAGGAAGTCTAGGAGTAAATGCAAAGTGGATGGTAGAAAAAAATCTCACCCATACTTAGAGGTGGGAAAAATACTTATTTTTCAGAACAGGCCAAAAGTAGCTTTAGGGACACTGGAAACAAATCAGATTTGGCTTAGGGCATAGTTTTATGATTTAAAAGGTTTTATTTTATATGAAGAATTTACTCGCAGGACAGATGCTTGACTTACATGAATGTATCAAGAGCAAAGAACATCAGAATTCTTCAGTTGCAATAGCACATTAACCTTCACGTAGAGAGACTTAAGAAGCAGGGTAAACTGGCAGCTTTACTGACATCTGCTCAAACCAGTGAATAATTTGTTAATTAACTTCCAGAATCTTTCTGTAGTAGGTAAAGCATGGCCCTACACAAAACCTCAAACATCACTTGAGCATTTTCCTTGTTTGAATAATTGTTCATGAGAGCTCTGCTCTTCCTTTACAGATAAGAAAAATTGGTATTTTCCCTTCATGCAAGCAAACTGTTTCCTAGACACTTTTTCCCTTTGTAAGTGTAGAAGCCAAAAACTTCTTGGATACCAAAAGCATCGTTGCCCCTTGGATCAAACATTACAATCTTTGCCAATATTTGAAAAGAGAAGAGCTACTTCATGCTTTTAAAACTTATGAGATAAAATTCAATATGAATTCTCTCTCAAGTTGATCTGGATAGGGTTATTTGCTCATGCTGGCCTGCTTTCATTTTGTTTTTATTCTTTCCTTTCACATGTTCGGATTACTTTCAGGCCTTAAGCGGTAGGCACTCAAACACCTCCTCACAGCAAGAACAGAGAGTCCAAGCTACATCTGGCAGCCTGCAAAGCTCATGTAGCAAAAGGAGAGAGATCATGTCTATGAGCTTTTCAGTTTACAAGTCTCTCATGCCCCATTGAAAGAAGTGCTTTGAGTCCTAGTGATCACATCTAGATACTATTTATGTCAGACCTTGATTTCCAGCAAGCTGCAAATACACTCTTGTCACATGAATTTAAAGCACTCCTGAAAGTGGTGGTGATTTATTTTTTTAAGAGAGATACATCCCAGTTGAGCACATCACTAGAACAGTATCTCACATGTACCGCAAAACAAAGCTACTCCCAGCACATCAGATCAGGAAAAGAACATTTGTTGAAGTCCTTATCTGGTGCCTGCTATTAGATATCATGGACAACAACAGGGAACAGACAAGACTTGCATTCACGAAAGCTCAGTTGGAGAAGGGAGCACAGAGCAAGGCAGACAGGATGAGGTTTTTCACTACTTCTCCAGCATGCACACACAGAGTAACACCACACAATCCCGACATTATGGAGGGAAAGGCATCCTTACCCTTGCTGCTGCATCTGTTAGCACAGCTAAGGCCTGAGACAGTTGGTGGAAGACTTCCGCTGGGAATTAGAAGAAAAAAGGGTAAGATGCAGAAAACCATGGTAGTGGCTTGGAGATGAACCAAAAAAGACAATTCCTTATGGAAGAGACCTGCAGAACATCAGAAAGAAAAAAAATCTTTCCAAAGCATTTTGTAAGCCAACCTATAACTAGAATCTGGTTATCTGGTTATTAAACCTTTGCAAATTAAGAAACAAAAACTGCAACCACTTCTTTTCAAGAAAAACCTTGCAAACATGAATTCAATAGAACCCATCCACAGTCACAATTCTTCAATGTGCAGCCAGACTGAACATTAAAAACAAATTGTCTCAAAAGTAGCTTTTCAGCCTGAAATCCAAACTCTCCATTTTACAGCAATATTGCTGACACTCTTCCTAGAGGAATATACATATAAGCTGGGGGTCTCCCCACACATTTAAACGACCTCCCAACCTTCTGCATATATCAAAACCTCCAGCTCTTCTCTCATCACCACTAAAAATATTTTTTCCTGGTGGCAATCCCCACGCTACAGTCTTAAATCTTCAGTCTATAAGACTGTAGTCTATCAACTTGGAAAACACAAGATACAGAACAATGTTTCTTTTGAGGTGTCTTGATGAACAGTGTCCTTACAGTTACTGATATAAACGTAAAATACTTATTTAAAAGCTTGTTATTGAAGTTCTGATTGTGAGAGGCATACACTAAAATAGTGACCAGCCAGTAAACATTTAAGACAGCCAAAGATCCATGATTCAAGTGTCGTGTGGAAAGATTTTGAGTGGTACAAACAAAACTTCAGCACTGACTTAACACTTGTATTTTTAAAACCAGCATGTAGACATTCAACTTCAAAACCCTGAGCTACCTGATAGTGCTGAAAATAACTCTTAATCCTGCATATGTACACATTACATGACACAAAGCCAGGCAGTCCCTTAATTACAAAGACAGACCTGAAGTTAAACAGTTAAACACTTCCAGGAGTCTCCACACATGAAAATTAACACGAGTGGTTTGCAGCCATATAGTTTCATCTTACCTGCTCTGGGATTGTCTGGGTTCTTATCTGGGTGACATGTCAGGGCCTTCTGGCGGTACGCTTTCTTAACCTGCAAGAGCCAAACAGAGATCTGCCAGTTATATCACTTAGTCCATGTTGAGATGCAAACTTGAAAAAAAACACTACAGAATCAAAAAAGCAACTCAGGGTGGGTCCCTTGGGCCTGACAGAAGATAAAGTCCAGTTCTGATGTTGACCACACCGTTAGTCCATCATATTCAAATACTTTTCCCTGTTTTCACCCATCCACAGCAATAAGACAAAAATTCTGAGCAGCTCAGTTTTCTACTTCAGAGCAGGGACCTGCCCTTTTAGATCACACTGTTCTGCAAAGATAAGCATTTGAGTCCAGGGTACTTGGTAGGCTGGCAGCCACATTTTGAATGAGTTTGAGCTTTTCAAAGCTGTAAGTTTTACCTCTAGATACACTGTATTACAGCAGTCAAACCTCCTGATCATCAAGGCCAAGTTTGGTTCACAAAGGAAGTTTTCTAGCTAGAGGGATACCGTGTTCCTAGCTCTTTGGGACGTTTACTGAGCAACAATTGAGCTTGGCAAGGTAAAGAAATTTTGACTGAAGACTGCTTAATCTCTTCTACACTTCACAGAAAAATTGACAACTTTATGGGCTAAGTCACTCGTAAAGCTTTTAATAATCTGAGTTCCCATTCTCAAGGAAACATCTGCATGCAAGAAAAGAAAGAAAGAAAAGCCGCTCTGCTCAACTGCCAGTTTTTTGTTAGATTGTGTGGAATAAGTGGTGGCCCAGCACCACCTGGTGGACAAAGCTGATGGACTGAAAATGTGCAGCTGAATCCTTGTGGGCCTAATCCTGTCTCTTCCATAACCAAGACTCTAGTAAATAGCAAGTTACATCTCCTCACCATGCAGTCACAACTACACCAGAAGCTGTTTACATGGCAAGTTCAGATAAGGCTTTCTCTAAGCAATGAAGTTATTTAACAGTTTTGCTCCCCTTTGTTCACCTCTTTCAGCAAAGTTTATCTGAATACAAATTGTCCTTGCGTTGGTTGCTTCATGTATTTTACATCAAGAATCAGTACTCTAAATTACACTTGTCAATTTAAGTCATATCATAACTTCCCATTTGTAACATCCTCCTCCTTTTTTCAGCCCCAGTAACAAGCTCAGCAGTGAAGTTGATGCCACCTGAAGCCCTTCATCTCATTCAACCCTATGAATTAATTGTATTTGGCTTGTTCACCTGTTTTGTGTTTACAATGGACTTTCCAGTTAGCCTCTGGCACATTTGCTGGTTAGGCAGTCTTTAGCTTTTGAGTTTTACCTTACTGTACTTTTACTACTCTTTACCACCATCATTAAAAAAAAAGTGAGAAAGCTTAAGGTAAGAAGAATTTTCCTTTTAACTTTGTTCAGTTAATAGTTTAACCCAGAGAGTTAACTCCCTGGTATGGGTCACCTTCCCAGTTCAGTTGTGTCTTTTGGATGTTTAGCATTGACTTAACTATTAAATTAACAAAACAACATAACCACATAATTCCAAACCCACAAAGTTAACAAGATTACTTTCAGAAACCTATAGTACCTAGACCGCCCTCTAGCAACTGGATTTCTGGCAAACACTGGAAGAACTTTGCTTGTGAGGGTGCACAAACAAGGCAAAAGGAGCTAACTGGCTGGGGCTCGCTTTGCAGCTCACTTCAGGAAGATCTCAGCCTTCTGAAACACGATCTAAGATGTGAGAAGGGAAGGGTAAGTTGGGCGGGGGGCAACAGGACAGGAAGTGAGCTTTCTGAATTATTTACGGCCAAGGCCGACAGCAGCTGCTGGACAAGGCAGCAGCAGGGCAGGAGTAGCCTGGTACCAAGCCGATATTTGGAGCAACCGCTAAGGCAACCGTGAGGGGAAGAGAGGAGGAGAGCAGCTCCAGACCCAGCTCCGAGCCCCCTCCTGGCCGCCGAGGGCCAGCCGGGGAGCGACAGAGCAGGGCCGGGGGCGCCCAGGACGTCTGAGGGAAGAGGGCGGCCTCGCCCCGAGCCTCCCCATGGCCCTGACCTCCTTCTCCGACGCCTTCTCGCCGACCCCCAGCAGGCCGTAGAGGTCCAGCTGCAGCAGGTCCTTATCGACCGCCATCTTCGAGCGACCGGCTTCTCTCCGCGCCGCCGCCGGGCCCGCGCTACCTGCCGGGAAACGTAGTCTCTCCCCTCTCTGCCTCCCAGCTCTCAACGTTGGGAGGAGCACAGGAACCTGCCTACATGTACCAGGATGCCCCGCGCCGACAGACTTCCTTGTCGCTCCCAGCGGGCACAGAAGGGCGCGAGGCTTGCTGGGTGATGTAGTTTGCTTGTGGCCGTGGCCAGCATAGCGGAGCGGCAGAGGGACTACAGCTCCCGTCGGGACTTGCAGGGGAGGGACGGTTTTCGTTCCCCGCAGTCTTAAACACCTTCTTGTGGAGAATGGTGTCAGCGTTACATGAAAAAAAGCACCAAAACAAAATATAATTATGTACCGGCCTTTTTGGAAGGTCTTCTCCAGTCGAACCTCAGATCTAAGCCAATCTTCATGTCTTTGACAAACCAGCTCCTTTGTGCCTCAGCTTCCTTTTTTATATTTAGGGAGAGAGGGAGAGAAAGTGATACTCTTCTCTTTAGCTAATGGTTTCCTTTCAGGCAGAACCCCTTGCAGTAAAACTATCTGGACCACTTCCCTTTAGAGCGGGGATTGTGTGTCACTAGACATTGCTGTACTGTCTGCCACAAGGAGATTGTGCCTGTAGCCTTTATCGTAGGGCAGACAGCTTGGTGAATACCACTGAAGACATTGAACAAGCATGGATAGCTGCCTACCTTCCAGACAACATAGCTCCACAAACACATTAAGAGTGTTCTCTTTAACAATATAGACACACAACTATGCAACCTACCCTCACACACAGGGAGTGTCACAGTGGTAAGTCAGGTCCAAGTCCAAACCAAGAAGCCAATTCACAGGTCAGGTGAGTGCCAGACACATTCAGAATGAGAAGGCACGGCTGAGGCCAAGTGATGAAAATAGCACACAGGTTGAGGTCTGGATCAAGAAGCTCCATTACCAGGTAGAGACCAATACTCATCTGAAACATCAGAAGGAGAAGAATAGCCCAGGGCTGTGCTTAAATAGAGCTCATGGGCCAACGAATGTGAGGACGGAGGGTCCAGGTGAAACTGATCTGGGCAATTACGACTTGGAGCATTGAGGGCCCTGACAGGGGCCTTTATTGTGTTGCTTTGGGCACCTCTTACAAGCCCTCTTAATCTGATGTGTGAATCCAGAAAGGAGAGACATGAATCATGAAAGCACATGATCACCACAGGGGATCCTTGTGTTCCTCAGTTTGTGCAGAAGAATAGACAGCAGGAGGAAAGACTGAGGAACCAAGAATGAGCGACAGTAGATTTCCCAGGTTTCAGGGATTGAGCTAGAACTAGGCAGAAATGTCTCAAGTTAATGTTTCTGTGCTGCTCTAGTGCATATTTGGGCACACCAAACCTTCTCTGTTCCAGCCAATGTGCCATTGTGTTATGTGGAATGGGAGGAATGAAACCATTGCTCAGCAAATCCTGTGGTTTCCTAGTGACATTGTTAGGTAATACAGTCTGGATTCTCACATGAGGGAAGACCAGCTTGTATAACTTCCTTGAGCTTTTCTTAGGACAAGATCCTGCAGTCTTAAAACATATAAAGATATGTGGTTGTTGAAATGCATACAGAAAAGCCTTGTCCCATCAGTCAAGGCTTGCAGTGGCTACAGTCATACTTCTTAAACACCTGAAACTTGATTTCTGGAATAAAAAAATAAAATAAAATAAAATAATAATAATAATAATAATAAAGTGTAGCTCTGGTTTGCAAAGTTAATTCCCATGGATACAAATTTGATTTGCCAGAGATTCTTATGTGGCTTCTCTTTGTCATGCCTAATACAAACGCACTGGAGTTGTCTGGGATATCACGTTAGTGTTGGGTGACATTTAGATAGAGTCTGTTTGGGAGAGCTGTGGTTGTGAGAGATGCTCATCAGTGTATTCTCTAATTTCTGCCTTGGAAGAGGTGGGGATAGAGTGGGCGAGAAAATATTTCTTAGGTCTTCAAGAAACGTGTAGACGTTCAACTTTTTAGCATACATTAGTGCTGGAGTTGGCAGTACTAGGTTAAAGGTTGGACTAGATGATCTTAGAGGCCTTTTCCAACCTGAATGATTCTATGATTATATGATATTAAAATGGAAAGGAAACAAAATGACTGGCATTGACACATTTCTTTTCTTTAACCAAAACAAAATACAAGCAACTCAGAAATTTGGTTGTTCCTGTGTCTCAAGTGTTTGATTATCTAGCAAGTTCCATCCTCGATGCTGATACCCCTCCCTTCCCCAAAGCCATTCTCTTTTGTGGCTGAGATGTCAGAATGCATCATACAATGCACTGTGTCCATTAGAGGTGGTTTCCAAACTTGTAAACTTATGGGAAAGTCATGATGCACTTTCTGAAGCTGTTCCTCACCTCCTTGTTTCTCAGGCTGTAGATCAGGGGGTTCAGCATGGGGACCACCAGGGTATAGAAGACTGCTGAGACTTTCTCCTGCTCAATCGAGTAGCTGGAGCTGGGTTGGATATAGCTAAAAGTAACAGATCCATAGAAAATGGTGACAGCTGTCAGGTGAGAGGCACAGGTGTGGAAGGTTTTCTTCCTGCCATCATCTGACTGGATCCTCAGGATGGCAGAGAGGATGAGCACGTAGGAAACGGTGATGACAAGGAGGGTGAACAGGGCAATAACTACAGAAAAAGCTATTAGCAAAGTCTCGTTATGATGGGTATCCGCACATGCAAGTTGCAGCAAGGCAGGTATGTCACAACAGTAATGATTGATAAGGTTGGGTCCACAGAATGG
>CM021701.1:29957909-30002380 GCA_011074415.1 Stictonetta naevosa
AAAAACCTTCCAGAGAAATATTTTGTGATTGCCCTACTTCACAAATATGCTCAAAACAGTGAGTGTCTATAGGTATAATCTCTGCCTGCCTCTCTCTATTAAATATTCTGCCAGCTGCTGCCTGTAATGTGGATAACGTTATCGATAGGAAACCAGAACTCAGACACATCAAGATCCAGAGTCTTAAAGTCTAATTAAGTCAGATTCATTGCTTAAGTCTTGAAAGTATTAATCTGAGAACAAACAACTACACCAAACTCTTTCTAAGCCAATGGAGAGAAGTAAACCTTTATGGAGAATCGTACATCCTATCAATCTCAATGAAGTATCTTTGGATAGGATGATTGATCTTGTGGTGCCTATAACCCCCCACTGATACAAAACATTAATTATTCTAATGCCATTGGTTCATTACCCAGCTGTCCTTTGGCTGTAGTGGGAACTTAAACATCCACGATGACTGTTCAAGTGAGGTGAACTGAATCTGCCTGTTAGCGGCACGGGGTTAGAGCCACAAATGTTCTGACTGACCCCATCTCTGCAAAACGGGCAAGTATTCTGGGGACATAACTGAATGTAAGATGTGATCTTTTTTTTTTTTTTTTTTTTTTTTTCTATAGACATCTTCCATTAACTGCTCTAAAAGATAAAGTTCCTTGCTTTGACACAAATGTTCTTGTACTGTTGTTTTAAAGAGAAATAAATCCTACTTATCCCACTGTCACACGAGGGAAAAAATGACTACTGGTGTTGAATCTGGATACTGGAGTTTAAAGAAACCCTAGGATCTGAGCTTTTACCTTACTTGACTATCTCATACACTGACTCACTCATCCCCTCCACCCTCCAGCATTGTATTTACAATATCTCAACTTGTCTTCCCAGCAGGGAGGTGGCTGCTGGTCTGTGAAGGCCAGGCAGAAAATCCTGCTGGTTGGGACATTACTGACCAACATCCCCATCAATCATTTCCATGCCACTTTTTGCTCCCCACGATCTTCTCTTCTCTCACTTCCAGGGTCTTTCCTCCAGCCAAGAACCTCGGCTGCTTCTTTCCAAGACTGCTTGTTATTCAGAAAGTCTTCTTTCAGGCACCAGCTCTTCTTCTTCAGTATCCCAGGCTCCAGATTTTCCCAATTCAAAGTCTAGGTGCAGATGCACAAAGCATGATCAGCCTTATAGTAAGTTTTGTGTCATGCTTCTTTATTAATTGGAGGATTTGGAAAGCACTATTTCTATTTAGACCAGGAGTTATCAACATTTATAACCAACAAGCTGCTGGCAAACCTTTCTGGTGTTGTTTATTTGTCTCTTTTCTGGGATATTTTGCTGATTTTTTATCTTTTTCACGTGTAGAAATATTAAATATAAACAGAGTATTTCATTATGCTTAGAAACAGTGAGGGGAGCTCACCTGTTCAGATATAGACATCTACAGTGGCTACCACAGACATGAAAATGTAACTTCCAAAAATGTCTCTTCCAAAACTTAAACTTCTTTGTCCAGTACAGATACCTACACAAGTTCTTGTCTTGGACTTCATATTCAGTCAAGAGATAAATCAAAGCATACAAATGCATTTTTGGGGGGCTTGTTCATCCCCTGCTAATGTGAGTGGGTGTCTAAGACCAGTTAGATGACTGTGACCAAGAAGTGCCAATTTTGGGTTGTAAATATAAAGGAAAATGAGAGTAACCACTTTACAAGTAGATATCTATATTGTGGATACAATAAGTTAAACAGGAGGAGTTCTGCCTACTTAGAGTGTAATGTAACTGCAAGAAAATGAAGTGATGTGAAAGCACTTCAGCAGGCATTGCATGCACTTTTTGCAGGCAACTTCTTCAGAGGTTAGTTAACACAGTTCTGAGCTCCAGAGCAAGTGGAGGGCTGGTGACAGCTTCTTCTCTCTGCTGTTGTTGCAGAAGAGGGGCAGGAGCAGATAGAATTGATTATCAAGCTAATGCAATGTGAAATCTAAACTAACAATGTCCATCTGCCTAATCTGCACATGAACAAAGTGAGATTGAGAGCTGATCCTTCTTCACATAAGACTTTGATACTACCACTGTCTAAAAGCACAGTTAATGCACTGCATGAAAGCTGGGTATTTTTATTAGCTCTTGGTCAAGTGTTTTCACGCAAAAATCAGCCAAGCAAACACTTTTGAATCTGTTTCTCAAAGGCAGTGGATGGAAGGACTTAAAAGTAGCATTTTTCAGTTCTGTTTCTTTCCTTTTACAAGTTTGACTGGGACAAGTGATGTGTGAAAGTAGTCACAAAACCCCAATCTCATACCCACCAAATCCAGGTGGGTCTGAATGTAACCTGACATTACTGAATATCAGGTTTTGTACTCTAGCTTTACCCAGGTAAAACCATAGGACATTGGATAACCTCTCTCTTGCACATTTCTCATCACGATAGTTGCTACTGAAGAGCATCTCTTTATAATTTATATACAGGTCCGGTAATTTTGGGTACCTCTTCTCTGGAAGACACTTGATTTACAAAACTCCATAGAAGTGAAGAGGACAGACAGCCTGCTCAGCTGACAATTCATGGTGGCAATGTGATGATGTGGAGTGGCGGAGAAGTGGATTGGGGATTTTGGCAAATAACTTTTTTCTTAATTTACCAAGAAATAGTGATTTATACAGATGAGACCTTACAGGACTTTTAACAGTCCTATGCTAGCCCAAAGTCATCCTGGGCTCCTTTCTGTGGGCTGGGCCTCATCAGATACAGCTATGCCTTTGAAAACACACAAAAACAATAAGTGAAACAAAACTAAAACAAACAAACACACACAAAAACAAAATACCACAGAAGCAATAAAAACAAGTTAGGCTGGATTCAACTCTGGAAACTAATGCTCACTAACTGTGAGCATGCATTTGTGAGTCTCTCCCTTTTGAGGTAAAGAGTTAAAACATTTTCCTAGAAGCTCCCACCAAAAACATGAATATATGTTATGAGAACCAAACAGTAGAAGGAGGCAATTTTTACCCTCTCCTCCAGGAAGTTAGTAATGTGTTAGGAAGATGAAGGAATACAATTTCAGGGAAAAAATAATAATAATAATAATAAAATAATTTAAAAAAAATGTTCATTTAGCTCTAACATCCAAAACTAAGTTCAATGTTTAAATTATAGCAGACAAACTACAAAAAAAAAAAAAAATCACTCTAGATCGCATTAGTTCTCTGAGGTATTAAAAAGTTTCTGCCAAAGTTTCTCTAACTTTTCAGTTACGTTTGATTCATACATGTTTATAATTGGTATAAATACAAACATTGCTACCAAACTGATACCTCATTCTCTTTTCAGCTTTCCTAGGGAATTGGCTATTATTCTGACAAGCAAGTTGATGAGCAGCATTTTTTCCTTGCCATCACCCTTCTTAGAGCATTTTTCACCTCTTTGTTCCTGAGGCTGTAAATCAGGGGATTCAGCATAGGAACTGCCAGCGTGTAAAATACTGCAGAGATTTTCTCACGATCCAGTGAATATCTTGAACTGGGCTGCACGTGACTCAAACTCACAGGCCCATAGAATAGGGTTACGGCTGTCAGATGGGAGGCACAGGTGGAAAAGGCTTTGTACCTGGTTGCAGAGCCCATGCTCAGAACGGAGAAGAGGATGTAGATGTAGGAGACGATGACAATAAGGAGTGTTGACATAGCTATGATCCCTGAGAGGGTTACAAGCACTAGCTCATTCAAGCGGTTGTCAGAGCAAGTGAGTTGTAGCAGTGGGTTTGTGTCACAGAAATAATGGTTGATGGTATTAGGGCCACAGAACGACAATTTCAGTAAGCCACAAGTATGTACCAATGAGTTAAAGAGTCCCCCTAAATACGATCCAACCACCAGGCAAATACAGACTTTCCTGGGCATAAGAGTGGTATAAAGTAGTGGGCTGCAAATAGCTATGTAGCGGTCATAAGCCATTACAGCCAGCAGAAATCCCTCTGTGGTCACAAACACAACAAATAAGAAGTGCTGGGTGACACATGCTGAGTAAGAAATAGTCTTATTCTCCACTAAGAAGTTTACCAACATCCTTGGAACAAAAACTGAAGAATAACAGAGATCCACAATTGACAAGTTAATGAGGAAGAAATACATGGGTGTTTGCAGCTGGAAGTCAGTTGTGATCAAGCCAATCATACCAAGATTACTCGCAATGGTGACAACATAGATTAGTAAGATCATTACAAAGAGCAGGGACTGTAGTTCTGGGCGATCTGTCAGTCCCAAGAGGATGAAGTAAGTTACTGTGGTGTGATTGCTTGCTGCCATCCTTACCTCTGTAACAGTTTACCTGCTGAGATAAGATACGTGTTGACTATACAGTTAAAAGAGAAAGAAAGGTTTTTTATGAGTAGGAGAAACATACTGTAAAGAAGAACAAGGGCTGAGATTAAATACCTGGATCTTGATTCCCTTTTGTGCAGCAGCAGTTTTTGAGCATGCTCAAAAATGCCGATTTTCATCAATCAGACCAGCCTCACAGGGGGATCCTCTGTGCCCGTTGTGCACAAGCTAGTAGTAGCGAGCTGCCTAGTGGTCTTGCTTGTGGACAGCAGTGCACATCTGCAACAACACAGCTACTGAGTAATATTTTTAGGTGATGCAAAGTTTGACATGCAGGTATCACTCATGACTTTTGAAACACGTATGATAAACACTGAATGAATTCTGCAACTTTCTTCATATTTTCAGCTAGGTATTTCACGTAATTTACTCACCAGGAAAGATTGAAACTTACCAGAGAGAAGGCATCTCACCTAAATCTTTAGCTCTCTCTTTGCTCTATGAATGTGTCTGTTCCTCCTCAGTCACTAGTAGAGGGAGCCTGTATGACTTGCTCAGCATTGTGCCTTGGGCAGCACGAGGCTTTCTTCAGAAGACACTCTCAGCAGCTTCTTTCCTTCCTTCCTTATGTCAGTGGAAGAAGAGATGACATGTAACAGTAGTCAACTTTTTAAAACACTAGCATAGGAAGAGAGAGAGTTACACACTGGGTCTATTTTGTGACTAAATTAATGAGATCCAAACCTACTTTGTAGGAGAGAGTCCATGATAGGGTGTGAGACAAGATCTGGTCCCTCCTCTCATGACTGATCCCATATTTTATCCACAAGCAAGCCACACAAAATACATAAAGGGGGATCGTAGACTAATTTTTAGGTATCTGGATCTCGTTAGATTTTGACTTGAGATCCAGAGGAGACTTTTTCAGGCAATCATGCAATTACCATTTACATGTCTAAATTTAATCTAGACTTCCAATCAACTAGGCTACTGCTGTGATCAATGTATGATCAAACTATGGTGTAGCCAACTACTCATCCTACTTATTTCACCTCCTTCTCTGAAGGGAGTGAGCAGCCTGAAAGCCTATCAACAGGGTGAATTGCCCTCTGGGGAGTCCTGTCTTTTTCCATTAATCAAAAAAGCAGCTGAGGTGATTAACTCTGAATGTATTTAGTGGAGAAATCTAAAACTCAGTGAAATCTGTCCCACAGAGACTGTACCCATCTTTTTGTGCAACGTTTGGTCTTACAGTTGAAACTACCTGACCATCCTTCTGACCTTACAATTCACAACTTAAACAAAGCAAACAAACAAACAAAAAGTTTTTGAGTTCTCTGGATGTGAAATAAAGAAAGCAATATTGCTTTTCCCAGTCTTTCTTGTGCATCCAGATGCTGAATTTTTAAAGGAGTCTCTTGCCATTTGCCATGTGTTTTTCAAATACCCAGAGCATGGGACCTGTCGAGGTCCATCTGGCAGGTCAGTGCTAAAACTGTCAAGGACATACCTGGATTTTGAGGCTCAGACACTCTTCTCGAATCCTAAACTTCCAAACACTCTAGTGCTGCAGAACTCTGGATTTCACTCTCAAGGAAGCCATCACTACCTAGGTTTGTCCATATAAAGATATCATAGAATCATAGAACATCCCGAGCTGGAAGGGACCCACAAGGATCATCAAGTCCAACTCCTGGTACTGCACAGGTCTACCCAAAGGTTTAGACCATGTGACTAAGTGCACAGCCCAATCTCTTCTTGAATTCAGACAGGCTTGGTGCAGTGACTACTTCACTGGGGAGCCTGTTCCAGTGTGCAGCCACCCTCTCGGTGAAGAACCTCGTCCTGACGTCGAGCCTAAACTTCCCCTGCCCCAGCTTAACCCTGTTCCTGTGGGTCCTATCACTGGTGTTTATGGAGAAAAGGTCTCCTGCCTCTCCACTCCCCCTCGCAAGGAAGTTGTAGACCACGATGAGGTCCCCCCTCATCCTCCTCTTCTCCAGGAATCTTCATGTCTAGCTTCCAGCTCTTTCATAATCTTCCCTAAGTGATGTCTGCGATATGTAATTTCTCCTTAGAGAAGATATGCAACCAAAGGAAATGTATGTGACCAGCTCACTGCATTGGCATGATGGTGAGAGGTGTCTGCAGACATCTGGGAAGAGAAAAAATAACCCTCATCCCTCCACAGAAAATAAAAAATATTGTTCCATGCTTTCATGTGGCACAGAAAAGCCACTCATCACTCAAATCTGAGAGGTCATGTCAGGACCTGCTACTGCAAACATTTGCTACTTTGACTGTTAGGAACTGAATAAACAGCTGAGTCTTCAGCTAATATTTTTCAGATTGAACACAAAGGACATAACTAAAGTGTCCTCGTGGGAGGCTTTAAATAGGCAAACAGAGGTGTGGTCTCCCACAGCAACATGCATGAAATGAGTATGCTTACAGTCCTTTATGGCCCCACTTATGGCAAATCCTGTCTGCTTTATTAAGACAAAGGAAAAGAGAAGGGAGACTTGGGGATATTCTGTGTCTGTAGGACACTAGAAAAGTCATTGTTGAACTTCAATCTAAAAGGAACACAGATATTAAACTGCTTGCGGTCATTTTTGAGTCAGTCTGCTCTCTCATCCCATCATTCATGCAGTTGCATATCTTGTAGGGCGGACGCAGTCCTGGTCTTTCTGGCTGACATGTCCATTGGGTGGACACAAAGTTCACTGATACCAGCAACCCATGTTAGATACCCTGAGATGCAGGGGCTCATTGCTCTGGTTAGTTGTTTTTCAGAAATTGTTCCATGGTTGGATGGCTGAAACAGAATGCATTACTTTTTAATACCCAGTCATGAAACTGCACCCATCCTAAATTAAAGTCTTCAACTGATGGAGAATCTATCAGAATTTAAGTTGAATGTTATATTTGGTTGTTTACATATGCTGCTGAAACAAAACAGTAAAATTTTAGTAGTCCCTATTTTCCTGGCTGACCACATAACAGAAAAGGTGTACTCTTTTGGAAAATAACAAATAGGGGACTAAGAATATTGCAATAATGGCTCTTTATCTAGTTGAAAAGAAAAGGATTGTGTGAAAGACCAAGAAAAAGGATTTATAAAGTATTTCAGTAATTATCTTTCTGTTTTTTCTTAATCATTTTTGAATGATCACAAACATTTTGTTCTGCTTGGTTGTGCATGAAATTGCTACATGCAGTGTTTGAGAAGGAGGAGGAAATGTCTTATGGAAATGTCTTTTAATTTGTAGGGTTCCAGTGGCAGGGTAGTGATGAGGACTCTCACTGTCAGGTGTCCGTGAGACCTCATGGATATGTGCTGGAAAGCTTGGTTTATTCTGTACCTAGAAAGTACACCAAGGATTAAACTTTTATAGTGTCACATTTATACTACATATATACATGTATTTCCTTGGGTCCTCCTTCTGGCTCTTCTTGCAGATGAGTGTCACATTTGTCCAGTCAACTGTGACCTCATAATCCAAAACAATGGGGGTTTTGTACAGATTCACCCCAGATGCCACTGTGGAAGACTTTCAGCACATAAAGACTTTCCTCACCAGCAGTTTCCTTGCAGCACATTTCACGTCTTTATTTCTCAAGCTGTATATTAAGGGGTTGAGCAGAGGAATAACTACTGTGTAGAACACAGAAACAGTTTTATCAGTGCTCAGCAAGTGGCTGGAGCTGGGGAAGAAATACACGAACAGGATTGTGCCATGAAATGTGAAAACAGCTGTAAGGTGGGAGGCACATGTGGAGAAAGTTTTTTGCCTGCCCTTGGCAGAACGGATCTTCAGCACTGTGACAACGATGAAAAAGTAAGAAATGATGGTGATTGTAAAAGTGGTTGCCTCAAATAAGGAGCCAAATACAGTAACAAGGACCTTGTTGAGATGGGTGTCACTGCAGGAGAGTTTTAGGAGAGGGAGAAGGTCACAGAAAAAGTGATCAATGACATTTGAGCCGCAAAAGGACATTTTTAGCAAGCCAAGGGTGTGTATCAGTGAATTTACAATACCCCCAAAATAGGATCCAGCTAATAACAGTACACAAACCTTTTTGGTCACAGTGACAGTGTAGAGCAGTGGGTTACAAATGGCCACATAGCGGTCATATGCCATTGCAGCCAAGAGAAACATTTCTGTGGTGGCAAAAAGTGCAAAGAAGCCATACTGTATAAGGCATCCACTATATGACACTCCTCTTGACACTGTTAAAAAGTTGAGCAGCATATTGGGAGTAATAGTGGAAGAATAACAGACATCTAAGAAGGATAAGTTGCTGAGGAAAAAGTACATAGGGGTATGCAGGTATGGGTCAAAACTAATGATCAGTATCATTCCTAGATTGCCCAGCAAGGTCATCCCATAAATCAAAGAAAAGACAGCAAACAGTGGAAGTTGCAGGTCTGGTCTATCAGTTAATCCTGTGAAAATGAAGCTAGCCACAGTGGTGTGATTCTCTTGCACCGTCATTTTCATTTAATTGTTGCCTGCTGGAGTAGAGAAGGAAAGCCACATATCAGAGCATGGGATGGATTGTCAGTGTCCCTCACCACAGTTCCTATGCCACTCATTCCCTCCATTTTTGGCTTTTACACCTAAAATGATAACCAGTTATTTCAGTTATTTCCAGATTCCATTGGTCCCCTTTCTTTTCTTTTATTTTCCATAATTACCTTTCTCTGATATAAGATGGAACAGTCCCTGCCATTCAAGAAGACATAGAGAGCAGACCCATCAAAATCCATGGAGCTGAATTTTGGAGGAAGTGAAGGGTGCTCAAGAAATTATCTAGCCTACCTCCACACTCCATGGCAGAGTTCCACTATGCCAGTGGTATTCCTGAATTTGAAGCAGTCCTTGATGCCCCATACCAATGGAGAATTCACAGCTTCTTCAAGCATGGCTTTTCCCCTAATGCACTTTTGAATGAGTATTTCAAAACATAATGACTAACGTTTTCTAAAGTGGTTGTTATTTTGAGGTGATTTTACCGGTTTGTGAAATAACTAACAGTCTATTGGAGAATTAAATTTTAGAAGGCATCAAGCGCTTACTGTTGCCCATTTCTTGGAATAACTTTGAAGAAATGGCCCCATATTAGGGGCTTGCAAGCACACTGTTTTCGTCACAAACATTTGATGCATTTGACTCTATCTCGTTTGTATAAGCTGCAGTAGCATACACCCAGGAAAAAACGTACAGGAAAAAAAGATTAAAACAAGCAGCAAGACCTATACCATTTTGACTAGCAAAGCAGAAAAAACTCTGAGAGACAGTGAAAACTCCTAGGTACTTCTTATAAGGCTCAGGGTGGAGAATATTGTCCTCATAAAGAGCCAAAACCAAGCATTCATCAATAAATAAGGCTGTAAGCTGGCAACATAGGTTTCATACAATCATAGAATGGCTTGGTTTGGAAGGGACCTTAAAGACCACCTAGTTCCAAACCCCTGCCATGAGCAGGGTGCCACCCACTAGATCAGGTTGCCCGGGGCCTCATCCAACCTGGTCTTGAACACCTCCAGGGATGGGGCATCTAAAACCTTGCAGGGCAAAATCCATAGTTTTGAATCCATTAAGTCTCTTTCATACTTGTTCAGTACTTTTGAGACATCATATCTAAGTCAAAACATCTTTTAAAAATCTTAGTAAGTCATAATATCTTAAAAAAAAATGTTCTTAAAAGCTATGAATTCATATTTTTTCTTATTTCCAAAGCAACAGATGAAGAAACCTCATTCATGTTGTTTATGCGTTACTCCTTAAGCAGTCATTTCCAAATTTGTGATGCTGTTCTGAGAGATTCCACTTTGGGAAGGTACTTACGTGTGGGTGAGATGCCCCTCTCCTGACTGCAGCTATCTCAAAGGAAAGCTTCTAGTGTCAGCACTTTTCAGGGTTAGGATACTATGGTCACTTCTGTTGTAAGATAGTTGCCTAGGACAGGTGAAGTGAAACAAACTTGAAGATTATCATTTCTTCTCATGGAGTACCACTGTAGCAGAGTAGAGGAGACCAAGGTGAGGAGAGAGTGCCCAGACAGATTAGCTTAGATCATTAAATGTTAGGAGATACAGACCTCACTTTATGCACCTGGAAGACCAAGATGTTCTTCCATCCATTGAGCTAGATTCATGCATAGGAAAAATGATCTTACATTAGGTGTTTATGACACAGTCTAGACATCTGTAACTAGCATTATTAATAAAGAGTAGATCTTAAATTTTTATTTGCATATCTGAAAAGTACCACCGTTGAAAGAATCATGGTGTGATTTACCATTGTGATGCGTTTACTGTGTGGTGCATTTTCATCATTTGGATATCGACAAATTCAGCCCTAAGAACCTTTCACTTCCTGCCTTTGATTCATTATGTCATTATCTGCTATGTTACCAGTCTTACATGATGGAAAACAGAAAGAAGGCCACAAAAGGTTTTATAATTTCCTAAGGAAGGCTTACCACTCTGTTCCTCTCATTAAAGGTTCAAGAGAAGATTGATCTTTCAGATGCTTTTCTTAAAACAAAATATCCTGTAAGGTAAATGTATTTCATGTTAGAAATGAACACTGGCATATTGTTGCAGAAAAAAAATCACAGAAAATAATTGTATTTTCTTTTACCTCTTTCATTTCATTCTGGGACTGGTTCTATATCTGTGTTAGAGAAAAGTTTATTGCAAAATATACATGTATTGGAAGAGTTTGGTGTAATTTTTCTGTGGAGACACTCAGCATGAATAGGAAGAAAACAATTTTGAGAGACAGGGAGAAATAAATGACTGATAGCATTGAAGTTTTGATGCTTATTTTGATTTTGCAAAGATAACACCTCTTGCTTCTCTTCCATCCAGTTCAGGATAAGGAATATCAGTAAACTCCAAATTATTTAATTCCATGGTCATCTGCAACTTATACTTACTGCTATAATACCTCCCTGCTGTAAGAAGGGAACCAGTCCCATTGTACATGCGGAGAATCCCTCTCTCAGATGAAAAAAACTGTTGAGATGGAAATGAACTCACACCTGCATTTATATTTTTCCATCCAAATACCTGGAACAACTAGCCAGTACAAATTAATGCTACTATTTGAAAACAAGCTTTCAGTGTAGAGTAATTGCTCTCGGTTGAATTGTCCCATGAGAAAAGCAAATCATGTTTACAACTGCTTCCATTATTATCAAGTGACTTAAGAGTCTTTCTACAGGCTGGAACTAATCAATGCAGCCAAAGCCACTCAGAGATTGATACAACTCATTTATGAGCTACCATCATTATGTTGGCTAGGTGTCCAGTGAGTACACTGAGATCCTATACATCCTGGTCACTTATAGACACCTATATACCCCTCTCTAAATGTTTATTCTGTGAGCTGAGTCACAACAAAAGACATGACTGTATCCTGAACAGGCATCTACTCTGATATTGTGGCATTGCAAGTGCAACACTATTTTAGCAGAAATATATTAATATGACATCTATGCAAATTTATTCCCTGTCTTTTCTTGCTTTGCTCTGTATCTCAGGCATGAGGCCTCCGCTTCTCATCTCTAATTATAGACAAGCTATTTTTTTTTTTTTTGTGTATATACTCACCTCTCTTCTGCAATGCTATGCTGAGATATTTGTTTCAGATCTGACTGCCCCTAATTGTCTTCGCACTAGGGATGTACAAAGTGTAGAGTCTGATTTTATTTGTGTTGCATTAAGCAGGCAAGTGGACTCACCAATAAGAGTGTCTCCACCAAGACTTACTTACTTTGGACAAAGTAGGGAACTGGTAGCAGAAAATTCTTACCTGGTACTCCAATAGAGAGGTTGGCACGTGCACTTCTACCTGTTTAAGATACCAGTCAACCTGAAGCTTTAAAATAAAAAGAAAGCCTCAAATTGTGTCTGAAGGCAAGCGTGGTGAGATGGTGAGGAATATTCATTTCATGATAGATAATGCTCCTGGCTGATCTTCAAGGCAACCTTATGTAGGGCTGTGATATTAATCTAGTTTGAGGGCAACTGTATGGACAAAAGCAAATGCAAAGGTATAGAAAAGCTCTGGTAAGAAATACCTTAAGATTTCAAAACTCTAAAGCATTTATAATTTAGTCATTCTGGCTGGAAATCCCTGGCTTATACATGGCTTAGAACATCCTTTCTTCTTCTTTTCAAAACAGACTTTTATTATTTTCCTATTATTTCATGCTTCTGCAAAAGGAAAGTATTTGCAATGCCTCTGAAGTCCCATGTGATGGCATCAGCCCAAATGAGACTGCTTGCAGGATTGTTCGTGTGGTCCTGAGATGTTTGGTTTTTTTTCCCCTAAATCAGGCAGATGTTCATTCTTCAACAGTCTGCTTTTATTCCTGCCAATTAAATCACTTGTTTCGGTAAAAGTTGGCATCTGAGGTATCTTTCACCATCCCTATTAGTCCATATCTTTGGAGATATATGTAAAAGTCTGCAAAAGCTTTTGTTCCAATAGCTATTTGTTCTGAGGATGTGGTTTCAGAATTAAAAGTCATTGCAAGTCTAAGATCTACCTGGGCAAACTGGCAAGCACTGTTTCCCAACTCTACATTGAATAAGTAGCTAAACTGTGTTGTTGCTTTCTTAATTTATTTATTTATAATTACTGCATTTACTACATGGGGAAAAATGCAAAGATTAAAAACAAACAAACAAACAAAAAACATCTCTGCTAATGCTAGAAGTACAGCAAGTACAGCAACAGAACTGAAATCCCAGCTCCTTCACTCTTTGCATTTACTTTTCTACCAGCATGACTCAAAATTGATCAACCCATCATATTTTCATCTTTGAAATAAATGACCAGGCATCTTATTAAAAATGAAGAACTGAAAACCTATATTTCCTTTTAGCATAACCAGTTGTTTCTTTCTGTTGCTTATCCCTGATTGCAGCATGACTTTCCTGCATTCTTCTCAGAACTTCTAGGCATCATTTAAACATTGGTAACATTTTACAGACCCTCTTCCAATGCACACTGAAATTGCCTACATACTGTGACACAGGTTCAGGAAGATGAATGCTGCTCCATCTGCAATACATTTCAGGTCACGTTCTGTTCAAAATAATGCTTAAATACAGAGGAATTTAATATGCAAAAGCAATGGAAATGTAAAACTAAACATGTGCTTAAGTGCTTTCTTTTTTGGACTTATTTGTGGGTCATCCATTAAAATTCATTTTGGGATCTCTTTGGACAGCCAAAGGGTCAGTGAAACAAAACTTTGGTGGCTATGATTCTCCGTAGGGCATCCTTTACCTCCTTGTTCCTCCAGCTGTAAATGATGGGGTTCAGCATAGGGATCACCACGGTGTAGAACAAAGATGCGATTTTGTCTGTGTTGAGTGAGTAGCTGGTGACTGGTCGGAAATACATGAAGATTATTGTTCCATGGAACAAGATGACAGTCATCAGGTGAGAGGCACAAGTGGAGTAGGCTTTGTACTTTCTTTCCTTGGAACAGCTCCTCAGCACAGCCTGAATAATTAAAATATATGAGATGAAGGTGGAGGTGATGCTGCTCATCTCAACCAAACTGCCAAAAGCAAAAACCAGCAGTTCATTGACAGCAGTACTGGAGGAAGAAATCTGGAAGAGTGGGCTGTTATCACAAAAAAAATGGTTTACCACATTTGAAGAACAAAAGTTTAGTCTTAGCAAGCCACTGGTGTGTATCACAGAGTTCAGGAACCCCCAGAAGTATGAAGCTTTCACCAGACTCCAGCAGACTGTCTTGGACATGATGATGGTATAGAGCAGAGGTTTACAAATGGCAACATACCGATCGTATGCCATTACAGCTAGCAGCAAGCACTCTGAGATTATCAACAAAACAAAGCTAAAATACTGCATAATGCAACCTATGTATGAAATTGTTTTCATTTCTACTAAAAATGTCATCAACATTCTAGGAGTGATGACTGTGCTATAAGCGGCATCCATGAAAGACAGATTTTGGAGAAAAAAATACATAGGGGTGTGAAGCCAGAGATCTATACTGATTAATGCAATCATACCCAGATTCATTAGCACAGTGGTGAAGTAGATGGCTAAAAACACCACGAAGAGAGGCATTTGCAGCCTTGGATCATCTGTCAGTCCAGATAGAATGAACGTGGTTGGTGTTGTGCAGTTTCCTGAAGCCATCGGGCTTGACTGGTATGTTATTTGCCTTCAGGAGCAGGAGGAAGGGTGACAAAGAGTTTGTTAGTGCTTAGAAATTAATGGGATAAGAAAACATAATGCTCACATCCATTATCCATGATCATATCACAGAGACTTTAGAAAACCCTGAGTTCCTAAAATGCTTGTAGCTATGTGAAATAGTACTGCCTAGATACTAAAATCTAATTACCCATTCATTTTTCCATCCAAAAAAAACAAAGCTATCTAAAAGCTAGATGTCTACTAGGAGGTAGTTGCATAGGCTCTCTTTCCGTGCTGTGAGTGGACCAGGTATATTCTTAAAGGCAATCAAGTCAATATAAACCTCTCTCTGTAAATGACAGAGACTGTAGGTGGCAGAGACTTTTAAATGGTTAAATATCTACAGAGACTTTTAGAGTCTATATTTATCAGAGAGAAATAAGGCACTGGTAGGGTGGCATGCATCAGATCATTTGGCATACCATGCAATCCTAAGACATATACCTGATGACGAGAATCTAAAGGCCTTAAACCTAAAATAGTTGGCTATGAACCCCAACCTAAGACAGGAGAGACAAATCCTAAATCTTAGTATGAACATGCTTTTCAGTAGCTGCGCTTTGCTTATTCCTTATAGCTGCACATGAGAGGCATTCAAGAAATCCAAGCTGGAAATGAAAAAAAAAAAACAAACCCAGAAGGTCCACAGTTACAGACAAAAATTATGTAAAAAATAAAATCAGACAAATCCCCTTTATTCTCTTCTATACTGTCTTTGCCCACTTAGTGCAGAGACATACCTTTGTAAACAAGACTTAATTCAGGCACAGATATGATAGCTTTGCAGAATTAAACAATCAACATGCAACTTTCAGCACATACTTACTTCTTAAAGTAAGCATTCAAGAATAAGAACTAATTTTTACAAGAACTGACAAGCATTATCCAGCTTCCTTATGCCTTTCCAACTTCACCTCATTTTTACTTCTTACTTCCAGGAGGCAGGCTTTTATATGAAGCTGTGTTTTCATATACTCAGAAAAAAATTGAAGCAATTATATCTTTGACAAGCCAGACCACACTAGCATGGCAATTATACCATACTTTATGTCTCCTGAGGGACAGTAATTAATCACATCACAACATCATCTTGAGAAGATCAGCAATATCTCAGATGTTTTAAGGTTTTCCCTGTTCTGTACATCTAGCTGACCGAGTTGGTGCCATAAATGATTGCTACCTGTGGAAAGCAGATTTGATTAAATGAAGATAATCTGTGATACTGTTCTTTAGTCTTAGTAATGGATGCTAGTTAGGTAACATCGATATTTGGAAGAGCAAAGCATAATGGCAGAGGTCCATTAACCCAAATCCCTCTAGGGTTTCTATTTTGAAGTGGTCTTTGCAACAACTTGTTAGGTGGGATCAAAGTTTGTTGTCTATGTTTGAGTTGAGTGCTGGATGCTATGCTCTGTGCAATGATTATTGCTAGCAAAACTCAGTAACTTCAGCAGGATTCTGAGAGCTCTTTAGAAATAATTTACGTAAGTATTCTGTTGAGGTCAAAGTTAGCTTTATTAATTAATAAAGCTTAATAAAAACTTTGCTAGGTTTAAGCAAGACAAATCACAGACTGCTAAATAAAGTTAGGCAATACTTCTGTCATGATTATAGACTTTCTTTAATGTATGTGTCTTTCATCTGCCTTGTGTATACTTCACCTCCTTGCTTTGGAGTCCCATGCTACTTCCATTACATTTGTGCTGATTCCCATCAGGAACCTGTAAGCAATGATAAGGAACAATCATCTCAAAACAAAGCCTTTTCATTTAGTGTTAGCTCAACAGAGACCCCAAAGGTGTTTTACCACATGCTCCATCACAACCTACAAAAAAAAGCAAGCTTCGCTCTCCAGACTCTGAAACAAACAAATAAACAAACAGAAGGCACTCATTCCATCAGAGAAGGAAAATCATAACCTGCAAGTTTTCATTAATTTTATTTACGTTAGACATGTGCAGTCAAAAATGTTCCATTGGCCGTCATCAGCACTTGCTGAAGGGCTAACTCGTGCAGGTATCTATTACAGTGTATAATCAGTAACACAGCCTAATGAAAGAGAAAAAGAGACGAGACATCTCACTCATGTTTCTGTATCAGTGCCACAAAACAATTCTGCAAAACGTACAGGAAAACTGCTTACTATATGAATAGAAGGTTTCTCCAGAATACCAATACTAAATTTTTAAAAACCAGCAAATCTCTCTTGGGTATAGGAAGTGGTCTCTTCTATAAAATTTGCTGCTTGAGGGTAAGCTCACTAAATGTAAACACCAAAACCCGTTTTCCTTCATTAACAACAAAGTGAAACTGCGGAAACTAGTTTAGATGGAGATGTTAGTAAACATGGGCATCTGCATTTAGAAAGACATGTTGAGTGTTTTTGTGCTGTACTGCACCAGTCCTACCCTACAGCCTATTCATTGCCTTTTCTCCTGCTGAGTAAGTGTCTGAGAAAACACTTTCCTCTCTATTGATCTTCTTAGGGCTTCCATAACCTCCTTGTTCCTCAGGCTATAGATCATGGGGTTCAGCATGGGAAAGACCACAGTGTAAAATACAGCAATTATTTTGTCTGTGTCTGGTGAGTAGCTGGAGCTAGGCCGTAAATAGGTGAAGAGGAGGGAGCCGTAGAATAAGCCAACAGCCATCAGATGGGAGGTGCAGGTGGAGAAGGCCTTGTGCCTTCTCTCTGCGGCATGAAACTGAAGGATGGTGCCAAGGATGCAGGCATAGGAGACAACGATGATCAGGAAGGTGCTGGTTTGTATAAAGCCACACAAGGTGAAGAGGAGGACCTCGTTGACCTGTGTTTTGGAGCAGGAGAGCTCCAGCAGCGGGGGAATGTCACAGAAGAAGTGGTTGACGGTGTTGGAGCCACAGAACGACAGGGTGAACACGAAGCTCGTGTGGACCAGTGAGGTCAGAACCCCGCTGAGATAAGCCCCAGCTACCATGAAGGTGCAGGCCCGGTGGGACATGGTGACGGCATAGAGAAGAGGACAACATATGGCCACGTAGCGGTCGTAGGCCATCACAGCCAAAATGAGGCACTCGGCATCAGCGAGGGCAGCGAAGAGAAACATCTGTGTTGCACAACCAAAGAAAGAAATGGTCTTCTGCTGTGCTAACAGATTCAACAGCATCTTGGGAACAATGGCAGATGAATAGCTGAGGTCTAAGAAAGATAAATTGCTTAGGAAATAGTACATGGGACTATGAAGGCATGCATTGAGCCAGATGAGCACAATGATGCCAGCGTTGCCCACCAGTGTGGTGATATAGATGAGCAAAAAGAGCCCAAACAAAGGTAACTCCACCTCTGGACGGTCAGTGAAACCCAAGAGAATGAACTCAGTCACTGTGTGGTTTTCTTCAGGCATTTCCTTCCTTCATATTTGCACTTTCGGTAAGCGTTGTCCAAGGGATCATTGGTTGGTCTTAACACCTGAGCCACAGTCAAGCAGGGCTTGTTCCTGTCGGCTCAAGAGACTTAAAGGCAACACAATTATTTTACACACAATATCAAAAGGAGAAAGTGGTGAAGTAAAGCATACTCAGACGTAAAAGCTGAAGAGGACATTGAAAGAGAAATTAGGAAACATTAATTCCATGAGAAGTTCTTCCTCATATAGCAGATAGATTTAATGACGTGCATGACATAGGTTCTTAGGCAGATATTTTGAAATATTTAAAGCCAAAGTGTATCAATGACTGTTTTATATGCTGCATTGCTGAAAAAAAAACACACTACTTCCCATGAAATAAGCATTAGATATTCAGGTGAGTGAAGCATAGGGTTCAGGCACAATTTAGGGTTAGTAATGGTCATTTTTGCTTTCCTGTTACATGTTGTTCCTCATCTTTTCTTTCTTTTTAAGTGCTTAACATAAATATGGGATTTGGGGGACGGAGCCTCTTCTTTGACATAGGTCAAATTTAGAACTACATTAAGTCATCAGAAAAAAAGTAATATTTTAAATATTGAACTTTTAAAAAAAATCTCACATACTTTGATGTTGTTATTGTTGTTGTTGAAGCTATAAACTGAATTTAAATTATGCTGTCAAAGGCAGCCCTCAGAACACATTCCTCCAAATACATGGTCCAGATAATCAGGTTTGGGTGCTAGTTTCACCTTTGGAATAGAAATGATGAGTTTAACTACTGTGCAAACATAAAGACTGATTTCTGCTTCTATCAACATAAACTTTAGTAAGGATAGATATTTTTTGTTCAAATTTTTACTTACAAAAGGAGATGTAATGAAAGACATGCTGGCAGAAGTCTCTGAAATAACTGCAGATTTCAATGCTGTGCAGCCAAAAATTACCATGAAAATAGAAATGTCAACATCCCTCCAAAAACCCCCAAACCAAAACAACAGCAAGAAAAATCTATGAACACTTCAGGATAAGCAACCAAACGCACTTCAAAAATAAATCTTTTACTATATATAGTAAATAATTTAGGCAATAAGTTAGGCTTAATGCAGGCATACAGAAAAGCATATTCTCTTCCCAATTGTGTTTCCAGACCCTGCAGATGGAAGAATTTGCACACCCATTTAGCTGCCTAAATGTCAGTTTGAGTCATCTCAAGTCCGTGTGTAATCACAAGATCATTTATAATCACTTTTTTCCTTGGTTTACTGCCAAGGAAGGAAGTCTGGGTGACCAGCACAAATTAATTGCCAGGCTTTCTGATATGCAAACCTGAGTAAGCTGAATCTCACCCTGAGCATGTCAGTGGGATCTTCTCTTCCAAGACTCTTCTACTGTCAGGGGAAAGAGGACAAATTAAAATGTTACCTCTGAATCATCTTATCTAGCATCTGAATCACCTTTTGCTCTTGTGTCTTCCTTCGTTCTGTAAGGACCTAGAGCGTCTAAGGTTGTCATTTACACCCCTGATTTCTGGTCCTGATGAGGGGTGACAGGCAGCCATCCCTGGAGTTTTAGAAGAAGTTGAAAATGCTGAAAGAAAGCAGAGATTATTTCCCCAAAGCAGGAACCTGAACAGCAAGGAACAAATAAGCACCATCCCCATGCCTTATGGCTAACCACAATGTGTAATCCCTTTCACAAGCCAGGCAACCTTCACCTTAAAGTGAAACAGAGTTAGTTGCCAGCCTTGCTGGGGTGGATGGTACAAAACAAGGATGCTGAGGAGACCACAGCAATAGTCCTTTTTTTTTTTTTTTTTTTTTTCCCAAACGTGACAGTTTATACATATGCTGTTCTCATCTTACGTCCCTTGAGGCAGTCTGTGCATGAAACGTTCAGCTACACTAGATGTGTGAGATGGAGTTTTTATTCACAGCCCTTGGCAGGTTGAATTTTTTCATACTGCTTCACCTCAAAACAAAACTTTTAAAATACACAGGAAATAAATAGTCACTTTATTTTGAAGTCTTCTACCAGCATGCCTGTGGTGCCAATCATTTCTGCAGGAGGTTCTCTTCCCAGCATCTGCCACTGATGAGTAACACACTGGCCATGCTACAAGCCTGGGTCCACCTCGTCACCCAAAGTCAAGGGAAAGAGGCATTCCTAGACACCAATTCATCCAGCCTACCTCAGACAGCTGTCTGGTTCTTTCACATTCAGCACAGGAAAATTCATTCTTCTTTTGTCCAAACATTCAAATACGGAGAGTGATACACCAGCCCTGTACAGGGATTTGAGATACGCTACTGAAAAGCACTCTGTTTCCTGGCTGTTAATATTGTCACTTCCATCATGTTAAATGCTCAGCAAAGGGTGTACGGCTACAAGTCTCTAATGCCGTGTTTTCCTGAGTCTTTGGTGAGAATTCTTAGGAGCAATAGCAGGAACAACAACCACATTATCAGAAATAATAATTAGCAGCTCTTAGTGAAGGAAATACTCTCTCAGTTCAAGTTTTGGCTGAAGGAAGAAGAAAAAGGGAGGTCACAAGTCAGGATAAGTGTGTGGTCCTCTCCTCCATCCCCTTTTCCACCACCTGTAGCATCATCTCGGTTAGTCACTTGAACAGAAATATAATGGAAACTTCATCCACACTCTGCAAAACACATTAAGCTTTTTCATGGAAAAGGACCTTAACGGTACTAAGAATTGGCAATAATTGCCATTTTTGCCAGTAGCTGGAGGAACCAGCCACAGAAGGCTGAAGTGACGCCCCAGTCAAACACTGATATTTGTTCTTCCCTGTTTAACACCAGCCCCAAATCAGACCTACCTGTGGGCGGTATGAGGACCTCCTTGCACAAAAGCAGGTTTTGTAGGCGATGGGAAGGATTTACCACGGCAGACACCAGGGACGTGGTCCCTGTTGCATCTTCAGCTGGATTACCTCATGGATAAAGGACAGCTAAGCTCTTGCTATTTTCTCCTTTCTTGGGCACTGAACTGACATCTGTACAGTGCAATTTACTGCACAGCTGTTCCTGATTTTGGTGAAAACGGTGACAGTCGTAATGTGGAAGTCCAGCTGCTTGAAACTGAGTTTTGAACGGTTTGGATTTGTTTTTAGGAGGAATTTTAATTGTCTCCTCATTTGTGAGCCACAGATGATCTATATTAAGGTTTTCCCCCATGAATTCCTAGGTTTGAAGGGGTTTTGTCTTGTTATAACTTTAATGACACAACTGAAATTGTCACCAGGGTAGAATTAACCAGAGATACTATTCGTCCACGTGAAAGTTACTCATCTAAGTCTTATGTTTCTGTTTACACTCTTTCTGTAGTCCTTGGGGCATGATTAGTGGGACATTTATTCTGCCCGTGTGGGAGAAGGCTCTCTGAAGATGCTTGTTTCTGATTTTGAAAGGTACTCGTTTCTGCTTACTGACTTAAAAGACATCCAGGACACCAAACCATAGCTCCCTGAATTCAAGTGAGAGCAATCTGTCCTCAGAAATCACTTGTTGCAACTAATGGAAAAACCTGAAGCTGGGCAAATTGAGCCCTGCCTCGTAATGACCAAAAAGTGTCCTTGTTACAGATGGAAGAGAACAGAATGAAGACAGACCTTTGACAGCGGATCTTGAATGTGACACAGAAAGGGGGAATTATAACATTAATGTGGACACATTTAGGAAAGAAGCAACTGCTGGAAGAGCATGTGCATGTGAAATACTGATGTTGGAAGAAAAAAAAAAATGAAAAAAGCATTGTTACTCACCATCTCAGGAGGGGAAGGCAGAGTGCTAGTCTGCAAGAGAAAGAGAAATCTTTCTGAGGACACTACACGTAGCATTTCCTCTTTGTAAACAGAGAAATGAAACACCTGATGAGATGTGATGCCATCTCTTCTGAAGTAAGAGAACAAGATATTGATGGAGCTGAAAGACACGAAAACCCATAAAAGTGAACCATAATTGATAGATGTCATATAACCCCCCCTTGTTCCTGATGAAAGTCCAATAATCAACAAAAACAACAAAACCACATGTTTTTTTCTAGACTGTTCGTTCAAATATGAGTTTTTCAGCTCTGTATTTATTGATTTGCTGTGCAGCTGGATCTGACAAGGCCAAAAACATTAAAACAATACAAACTAAAACCAGTTCCTTTTGGGGCTCCAGAAATTACCTTCACTAGAGTTGACTTACAAGGAAAACTATCTGCAGATGGTCATCCCATAGTCCTCTGTGAGCAGCCCAGGGTCCTCCATGAGTCTTTCAGTGGTCCCCAGGAGCCCCTGTAGAGCTTTCTGTGTTCCTCAGCTCCATGTCCTTTCTTCTGCTTCCTGGGCTCATCTGTGAACCATCACATGCTGCACAGGTCCCTTGGGGAGCCCTTGGTGCTGCCCCAGGCCTCTCCACGTGCCTTTGAAGGTGTCTCAGAAACCTTCATGGGTGGTTTGTAGTAGAACACTGGGTGTTCCTCTGGGTGCCCTCAGGTCCCATTGTGCACCTCTGGACCAGGCAAGGACTGGGAGTGCTTCTCAGATCCCGACCTCAGCTCTTGACCTCTCAGCACTCCTCAGCCCACACCATGTTATTCCCTTTGCTTTGCTTTCTCTGCAGTTATTTTCAGGGAGAATTTGCTGGGAGAACGAGGTACCCCATTGAACCCCACTTTTCAGCACAAACAAGGTGCTGGCTGCTCACTTTGGTTGCTGGATGCCAGGTGAACCCAAGCCCATCAGCATTGGTGGTGGGCTGAAACTTGCTCCTTAATTCAGTCCCAGGTTTCACCATGTCCTTGCCCAGTGGTTTAAGCAGCAACTGCACTGCCCCTCTGGGCGGATTTGGGTTTCAGGGTCTGCAGCGTTGCAGGCTGATGCCTGAGCTTTTGCTGCCAGCAGTTGTTTCAGCCCAAACCACTGGATGGGGTAGAAATGCTGCAGGGCCTTTTTGTCCCCACACAATTCACTTAGGCCAGGGGGCATGGAGGACTGGCTTCCCTCAGTTGGTTTGGGGTTGCCTGCTGTACACTGCTGTAGTGAAAGAGAATCTCTGAGTGATTTTTAAGAGTTTAAAGCTTTAGAGTTGACTTTAAGAAACTCTTGAATTTTGCTAGAGACTACTATATTTGGAAAGATAACCTTTGGAAATGCCGAAGTCAGCTGGAGATTTCAGAAATCCCAAAACCACAGAATGGTTGAGTTTGGAAGGGACCTCTGGAGATCACCTACTCCAAGCAGGCTCACCGACATCCAGGCTGGTTTCAAATATCTCCAGAGATGTGCCTAACTCTGCTGGGGATTAAGTTGACGTTAGGGAAATCATGAAGTCTGCTAGAGACTTCAAGTAATGCATCAAGTTGGCTTTAGGAAAGTCTTGAAGTTGAGTTAGGAAAGTCTGCATGAGACTCCGAAGGTAGTCTTAAAGTCAACTTTAAGAACACTATATACTTATATGCAGTTATACATATTTATAGGTAACACACACAACGTACAAAGAAGTCTCTGCCTTTCCAGGGACAGCCCGTGGCCTGATGCCTTTCCTCAACTATCCTCTCTATACCTGTTGGGCATTTTGGTGATCCCTATGCAGATACGCAGCCCGTAACACCACCCCAGCAGTGCTTTAACTAATTCAGCACCACGTCTAGGATGTTAACCCTCAAAACTATTAACAAAGGACAAAGTTTTATCACAGGACAACACCGCAGCAAAAATATAGTGAAAAAGCCAAAAGGTTGATGAGCCCCGTTCTCAGGTATGCAAAAGTTTTTAAAAGTCTCTGGCAGAGGAAAGAAAAGAACTGTTATTCCAAGTGGTGATAAGAGCACATTGTCCATAAACATTGCCACAATCTCTTCCTTATAAGAAAATCTGGCCAAACCACTCGTTCCTGCCCTACCAATCAGGAAGATTTAGAAATACATCCAGAAAACAGGCAGGCATGCACATCTGTTGCATAGGTAAAAGAAAAAAAAAATGGAGTAAAGTAAAGCACTTAAAGCAAAAAAATTGTTAAAAGAAGAGCTTGTGCTTATTGTATTTTTGTTTTTACTGTGTTATTGTAGCTAGTTAAAATTACAAGCATTTACCAGTTTATAGTCACAGAGCCCCCATTTCAGGAAATCTCTTAAGCATCCATTGAAGTCACATCCACTTCCATATATCTCAAACATGCCTAAGTCTCCCTTTCACCTCAGAAAAACAGGAGCATTAGCTTAAGATAGTAAAAAGATTAAGATAGAAAGACAGAAAAATATTTTAAAGATAGAAAAAAAAAAAGTAAGGGGAAACATTTGTGCCTCTTCCACATGGATTGCCAAGAGGAAGACACAAGGCAGAGAACAGATCAGCCAGTACCCAGAGACACCGATGGCAAGGCAGGCCTATTCTTTAAATCAAGTTTACATTAACGAACACTGCATTAACATTATGGTGACTCCAAATGCAGTCTTTAATATCCAAATGCTCACAAGGTAGAAAATGCATTAGCACTATTCTTTTAGCTGGCAGTGATGCGACCTTACCCTTTATAACCCAGAAACTGCCCAGTGACACCAGCACAAACCCTGACACAGCAGCAACAAAGAGCAGGAAACTCAATTTAAAGCAAATTCACTGTAGAAATGAGGTATATCCTATTAACAGACACAAAGAAATTGGCTGCTTGAGAACTTTTACAGCATGTGGTGTTATTTTATTTTTTAGAGATGCACCGTGCATGAACTTGGTGTTTTTTTTTTTCTCTTCAGCCAGGCACTAAACCTAACTAAAATGTTGGTGACTTTCCAATAGGTGAAGAATAGCAAAAACCAATTCTATCTTCAGTTTGACTTTGGGCAAGATCTGGAGGAAGATGTCGGCACCATCTGGGCTATGCAGTGATTTAATCTCTGTTCAGAGACCTGTGCTCCATTAATCCTGAGTCCTCTCTCCTGGTGGACCAGACGCAGCATCAGATGAGAGAAGCACGTAGCATTTAGCACATGATGTCCAGGCACAAGTATAGAGCTATTGTACTTACATTTCCCTGTATATACATCTTATTCTTTAAATGCATAAATCCAATCATGACAGGTGATGTTTGCTTACATCAGATTCTGGAAAATCCACTCTCCGGCCAAGGCAGCGTCCTTGACCAGGGTGCCAGGGACCTGGGAGTGTTGGATGTGCCCACCAAAACACAACACGGGCACACAGACACCTCCCCAAGTAACCCCAAAAAGATGGAGGTCAACGTGGTGTGGATGTGTATTTGTGCCCAAGCTGTACTGTCGCTATTTTAGAATAGCAGCAAATAATAGAAGATTCAAACAATTTCTGCTGAAATAATAATTATAAAAAAACACATTCTTAGAAAAGTGCAAGAAATTATCTTAAGGAAAAGTGACCGCATTTGGCCAGTGCTGCTCTGAAGCAGGGCAACTGCCTAAAAGCCACAACAATCCGTATTTAGGAAGTCTTTACAAAAACTGGCACCTCTTCAAGGCTGGCAGAGTAATTCCTGAGGATGGTGCCTCCATCAAACACACGGGCAGTGTTGGTGTCCATCCACCGATGCCCTTCTCCAGGCAGGTAGATATCTCGCCACGTTTGCCCTTTTTCTGTTATTGGGGCCACCAAGACCTGTGGTGAAAAAGAGAGAAAGAAAAAATAATTTTGCAGATGGAGGGTTAGCTGGGTCATTGCAATGGCCTTCGTTGGACTGTTCTTGAGAGTCCGTCCAACATCCCCATGCCACATAGATTTGTGACTGAGGCGTGAATTTCTCTTTTCTCCTGTCACCCATTGCTTGGGGGAATCTGGTTTGGACAAACCCTTCATTGCAAGTTAATCAATGAAGTCAAACATTACCTAGCAGCAAGCCAAGCAGAAACTTGTATTTTAATTAGAAATGATCACATTACGGGAGCTTTAGATGTGGGCTGCCATAAAGGCAGGCTTCAAAAGCCCTCTGCCCAGGGCTGCTCTCCAGGAGACCTGGTCTGGATCCAGGTTAGATAAACTCTAGGGACAACTTGTGCTCAATACACATAACACAGGTTATTGATTCTCAAGCAACATGTTCACTTTTGAGTCATCATTCTGTGGACTCAAGGCTCCTTTGGAAATACAAGAGATGTATCTACTCAGCACCCTCAAACACACATGAAAGTCCTGGCTGGTGGCCTTGGTAAACGGGTAATAGCATAAAAAGCATTAAAAAAAAATAAAAATAAAAGCATTTAAAATGTCCTTTTGTGTCACAAATCAGTGAGTCCCATTTGGAGATGTGCCAAAAGGAGAAGTGTGTTCTGTTTGCTCCTCTCCTGTGGGTTAGTCAGGGTAATGCAGTCATGCAGTCCCCAATTAAATTTACAGATTTTTTTTTTCTTCAAATTATGGGAAAGACTGTTCCATTTTCCATTGCTGGAGTTCTCTATATAGGAAGGAGGAGTTCCGGAGGGCTTTTTTGCCCTTTATTGGGAAAAAAAAAAAAAAAAAAAAAGGTTTTCAGAGCCCTAAATTAAGCCTTTTTCAAGGAAAGCACAGGCTTTCTGAAAAGGATAAATCAACAACAACAACAAAAAAAAAGGATAAGAAAAAAAATCAGCCACTTTGGCTTAAATTTAAAGCTGCTTAAACATGGAGGCTTTGATTTGCATTTGTGCTGTATGTGGTGAAGAAAGAGAGGATGAAAGGATAAAAATAAAACTCCAGTAAAGCAAATAAAGGAAAAAATAAAGGGTAAAAAGCAGAAACAGTGTAGGAAATTTATGCATCATTCATTCTTAAATCCACTTTTTGAGGTCTTGGGCAATCCCTGCACTCTACATCAATGCTCCTCGGTCAGCATTATCCCAAAGGAGGCAATGTGGTGCTTGGCTTCCTTTAGGGGACACTTTTGGACTCTTGTGGCCTTTATGCCACAGATGTGTTTGGAGCATGACCTGGCTTCCCAGCCCCTTACAGCATCCACTTTTGCCAGGCAGACAGCACTGATGGGAAGTGATGCTGCATGTGCTGATAATTTTTTGCTGACCAAGTGCCACTTGTCTCTTTGCCATTAGATTTCAACATGCTGTGCTGGAAGGATTCAACAGGTTGTAAGTGTGCTGCCAAGACATGTGGACTACAGAGATCTGGCCATAATAAATGTACAAATCCACCTGAAAAAAAGAAAAAAAGAAAGAAAACAAAACAAAACAAAACAAAAAAAAGTGGATTTCAAAGCAGGGCTATCCTCACGGCCCAGAGTTACTCTCCCAAAAGGTGTGGGAGATGGCTCAGCCGCCAGAAGATGATGGTGATAGCACAAAGCCATGTTTCTGAGTACCCTGCAGCGGATGCTTACATCCAGAACAATACTCAAAAGGTTTATGCCAGCACCCTAAGGCTTAGCCTTGTGTCAAACCATGCTAGGAAAGAACCATTTTATGTATCTTCCAGTAATTAATTAGTGGCACTCCAAATGGCACCAGGCAGGCTTTGGAGCACATTTATATTCTTCCAGCTTCCCAAGTCAGCCTGGAAGTCAAAACATCCCCATCTGGATTCTTCCCCTGCCAGCTCAGGCTCCTTTTGAAGTGAAATCAGACAAGGTTTTGCTGGCCTCACACGACACTTTATCACAAGTGCTTGGCCCTGCAATACCGATGGAGCAGACCTGATGTTTTACCGTATTTCGGGAGCTCTCAGCCAAACCATAGTTTCACATCTCCAGGGAGAGATGATTTTGCAGTATTTTACTGGAAATCTCACCCTGCTAGCACAGACCAGACCATTTTGATTACATCAGGGATTCTTCAGTTTGAGTGATTTTGGGGGAAGAAGCTAAGCTTTAGCTTGCTTGCAGTTATAACCTGGATATGTACCCTACAGGGCATCAGGACAGAAGTGTCTCTTCTCCTGCACAAAGCCACTCAAATTCATTTGTGCTAAGGATTTATATGTTTTAAAACATCCTACATGATGTTTTGATTTTTACTTTAAAGAGAAGCAGGAAGATATTTTAGCAATTTCCTGGAGTGAGGGAAACTTTCCTTAAAAAATAAAAATCCACAAAACAACCTGAAGAATTTGTGGTAAGAATCTCAAGCTTGGAAATCCTATACCACAGTATATGCCTGAGGTTGCAAGCAGGACCTGAGAAGATAACTCTGCAACACAAGCTGCCCTGATGTTAAAATTACAAACTCACTGCTGATGAACTTTGCTTTTGAGTTTTGGATATATTTTAGGGAGACTGTGTCCCCTCCTTGGCCGCATCCCTGTGCAAAGGCAGCACAAAGTAACACTGCAATTCACAGAGGATTACGCTCCCCCGCCCGTATTACCCTTTGGGGGAATTATCTCCACATTCCCCACCTCATCTCCGATGAGAAATTCATCCTCGATGGTGAAAGCGGATGGGTCCGTTGGGCTGAGCCACCACGCCGGGCGGAAGATGGGGTACCCCAAGCGCAGCCACTCCTCGCTGTATTTTAGAATGAGCGGCACCACCAAGTCCCGGTGCCTCTGTATGCACTGCCGGGTAAGGTTCAGGACCTGCATGAGAAATACATGGCAAGCCCTTCACCCAAAAAAATAATGAAAAACAATACATGCATTTCCTTAGGGAGATAAATTGATGAACTGCAAGATCCTGATGGCAGCCAAAGATGGTTGATATGTTTGATTTTTACCCATTTTGATATAAAAGCTGAGGACATCGGCTGGTGGCTGATATCTTCCAGGGTGCTGATGTCCTTAACCAAAGCAAACAACTCTTTTGCTGCTAGTAAAGAGATATGATGGCATTCCCCATATCCTCCCTCGTGATTTTTTAAGGAATTGCCTTCCTCCTTTAATGCCCTACAGGAGACATCCCCGGGAAAATGCTTTCAACCATTGAAATAGGTCTTTATGGCAAATCTACTAGCTTCACTCTTGCATAGTATAAACTATTTGATCAAACTATAATTAAGGAATTTCAACAGCCAAAGGGAAGGAAGGGCACGTGTGACGATCACTGTCATACCCAGAGGTGCTGTAGGTACCAGCCATGCCACTGCACATAGCCCAAGCACAAAGCTGCACCAACTCACAAAAATTTTGTAGCAAAAATAATGTTGAGAGTGGGCAGCGAGCAGGTCGCTGGGGGCAGAGAGCAGGATTTTGTGGGCGGCACGAGTAGGACAGTGGATTTTAGCACCAAATTTCCCCTGTGGAAACTTTTAATGGCTTTGGGAGGGGGGTTATCCCTTAAAGAATGGATGTGCCCTCCTCCACAGGACAGGGGGATACGTACCCAGGTGTCGCAGCAGAGCCAGGGCGGGGTGCTGAAGGCCATCACAGGGAGGAAGGTCACGATCTGCAGCCACCTCACGTACAGCTCCTGGTCCCCCGGGGCATCACCAGCCAGGCTGCCTCCTGCCACGGACAAGGAGCAGATAAAAGCCTCTTGGGGTCATCCCGTCACAGGACGGCTCCAAGCCATCTGCTCTTGATGCAAGCAGGACACACAACCCCACTGCAAGAGAAGCTGGACCTCCACCCATGTGTTTTTTCTTCCTTTGTCCCCCTTCCAAACATCCTAAAATGGCTGGAGATGGATGTCTGATGAGGCTCATGCTGGGGACAAGGTGCCAGGAGACAGTTTCTCAATTTTAGCAGAACATCGTAAAAAGGGATTTATTCTGCAAAGAAAAGTGTTGGGAAAATAATGGATTTTCCTGCCACTTTGATGTGCAGGGTGGAAGCATCATGGAAAAATACTCCAGTCTCTCGAGGCTGTCACAATGTGATATTCAAGGGGAAAAGCAGGTGGTACAATATTGTGCCCAGATCCTGTGCTAGGATTAAATTGGGATCACTAAAGCATAGGTGATGCCATTATATCCAAGCAAAGGATGCTAGTCAGGTAAGACTTGATGGGATCACCTAAATGAATGAGACAGGTAGAGGGGAGACAGTAAGAAACCCTAAAATTTGCTTCACCAGAACACAGTCAGTACCAACAGGGAAGGGCAGGTTGGAAAAATCCAATGGTCCTCAGAAAGACACAAAGTGAATTTGTCCCCAAATGGGAAGAAAGAGATGGTGCTGTTGGTATCCCATGAAACAAGACCCAAAGACATCCCTTGCAGGGATGGAACCCTGCTCTCTCATCCTTTGTCCCATTGACAAAAGCCAACAAACCCAACATCTCATCAACAGGAAAACCAGCTAAAAATAGCAGACAAGTTGAAAATTGCTCAACACCACTTTTTTTTTTTTTTTTTTTTTTTCTTCCCCAGGGTTGTCTGCAGCTCTGCTGGCTCTGATCATCTCCATGTGCAGCCTCTGCGATGACTTGCGTGCTTGTGGCAAGGTTCAAACAAATAGCACGGCCACCTCCAAGGAGAGAGGCGAAACGAGCCGCTCAGCAGCCCTCATTACACGAGTGCTTCTCAACTTTTATAATTATTTTTCCTGTTGTTGAAAGATCTCTCATGCCATCATACCCTGGAGCAGCAATACAAACTTTGACCGTGGCTGCTGGCATTTTAGGAACATTTATTTCCCATCTGAGAGCCCAGGCATGCTGTTTGCCAGCCGTTTGCTCCCTCCTTGCTTTTGTCACAGTTTTAGCCCAAGAAAAGCTGCAAGAGGCAGCAGGCTGCCCTCCTCACACAGTTAGGGAGCTCCGCGAAGGGCATCCCCAGAGAGCTGGCTGCCTGTTAAGATTTACAACGTGTTTTTTTGTTTTCAGTTCCTCAGTCTATTCCCCTAGTAACCCTCAATCCAATCAAAACTGGATCCTGGGAACAAAATGCTTGAAGCCTCTCTATAGCACCCTAAAGCCTGTGCTCCTCTTGCCTGAAAAAGTGCTGCAAAAACAAACAAAAAAAACAGAAAAGACAGCAACGGGGAGCAAGGAAGGAAAGAAGTCCTCACCCACTGCGTCAGGGATGAAGAAGTTGTAGCCCAGCAGGCTGTAGTGCAGCACAGAGGGGATAACCCCCTTCAGGCCCGCATGGCTCCAGTCCGAGCGCCGTGGGCTCATCTGGACGAAGAGCGGTAGATGACTAGATCTGCAGGGAAACAAGCACAAAGCCGGTGTTTTTAGAAGGATTGGAGTGGAAATACCAATATTTCCAGCTGTCTCTGCAGTCAATGTGGTCAGATGTGGGTTCCTCAGCCACTGGGGACCTCCGTGGAAGGGAGGTCAGTGCTCCCAATGAGACTCCCACCCACTGAGCCTCATTTAGCCACCCGAGTCTGCCTCTTTCCATTGGAAACTTTCCCCAAACTCAAATTCAAAGTTTTCCTTCTCCTGGCTTGACTTCATGAGGTCCACGTTTGGTGGCCGACCTCACAGCCATGGGCTGTAGGCATTCTCTTCCTACTCTACATGTGGCTATGCCCATCCTGATGGGAAGACACTCCCCAAAAACATACCTGAGACATCAACCAAGGTATCCCAACAGCACCCTCAGCCTTGGCCCATGCGGGGCCCCAGATCCAAAGCATGAACCCCACTGAGATGCATCCTGCACAGAGGATTTCTCCTCTTGGCTTTCACTCGTGCTCATCTGTTTTGCATTGAGTGGCTGTCATTCCTGACCGCTTTTGTCCATCTGCCATAGGAAAACATTTTCCTTTTTTTTTTCTCAACATTTTATTATTATTTTGTTTTTATTTTTTTTCCCAGTAGCATTTCTATGCCTAGGGTTTCCTTGGAGGTGCAGTGGGTCACGCCCCTGGGCCAGCCAGTATTGGAAGCAGCCCCCTGCCACTGCATTTCTGGCAGCCAAAAAGGGTCACGTCCAAACCTTCATGACAAGCCTTGGCTTAAAAATGGTCTGGAGCTCATCTAGCCAAGAAGAGTTTAGCCCTGAGTCCATCCACTCCCACAGCTTGGATTCTTCATTGACCTCACACCCATTTTGCTGACTCCCCAAAAGTCTCCGCTTTCATCTTAGGAGACAGTAAGGCTGACAAGAGGGCTTATGAAACTCTGATGGTATGAAAACTGCCCACCAGGAAAGGTACGGTCCCAGATGGGCTAAAAATGCTTAGAGAAGCAGCTCTTTGCACCACTGAGTTGCAGGTGGTTGAGCAGGAGCCATCCACATCCCCAGCAGCTGCTGGCCCATCAGCACCTCGGCACGTGAAACCACTCTTTCTCTTTGAAAATGAACTAGCTTGAAGTTGCTTTCTCATGCAGTTCACCATCAATTCCTTGCACAAAACATGGAATTAGCAGTTTCCTATTAGCCTTCCTTTCCATTTTGCAAAAAGCCTTTGGCAAAATTAGCCTTCCCATCTGCTAACCATCACAATAGTGGGGGGGAAAAAAGTCTCAAGGCATAATTTGAACTATTAATAAGTTAACCCTGCTATGGGCTATGCAAGCATGAAAAGTCAGAAATTTTGCAGCCATTCGGCACCGTAAGCCACTGCCAACATAGGGATTTGGTTGTGACTGCAGGGCTCACTTCCATCCTGCAGCAGAGGCAGCAACCTGAAGCTTGAATGCCCACAAACCACGAGATGCATCTTTATTGCATCTGGCGTTAATACAGTTAAACATCATTTCATTTCATCGTTTTTATGCTCTAGCACATTATAAAAATAACATGCCAGAAGAGGAGACACGAGAGCAACCTCTCCAGCATCCCGAGCCTCTTCTTGCCGCGACCCACCTGGCGCCGGCGCTGATGACCGTGGCATTCCCCAGCGTGGCCAGCGCTGCTGCCAGCGCCCCGATGTATCGGTCACCGGCCAGCTCAGCAGGAGGGGACACGGCTTGCTCCAGGAAAGCATTGCCCTCGGCACCCTCGAAGACCACGTAGGCGGCCCCCAGTGCCCTCTGCAGGGCCCGGGCGCGGGCCAGGTACCAGCTGAGCGCTGCCTCGCTGGTGACGTTCAGGCGGGCGCAGAGCCGTCCCTTCCAGGTGGTCAGCAGCGGGACCTGCAGCAAAGGGTGGAAAACGTGGGTCAGACCCTTCAAATATCCTGCCGACCCCCTAGGCTGCAGGGTGGATGGCGCTGCAGTTTGCAATGCGTAAAGGCGAAAACACTCTGCTCCCCCAAGCCCCCAGTGGGTGGCAAACTGGTGGATCATCAAATGACTATAAAAAACAGGGGGGGGGGGGGGGATGTAAAGCATTGAGCTACTTTCTGCACACTGGTGACTTTTTGAAATGTCTTTTGGCAGTGGAAATTCAAAAGCTGCTTCTTTGCAAAGCAGGAGGAAAGCTGCTCCCCTACGCTTTGCCATGCAGCCGCGGGGCTGTCCCGAGCTGAGGCTGGGGACTATTTATTCAGCTTTAATTTCACAAACGGGGTTAATGTGCAGGAGGGGGGCCATGTCCCGTACCAAGCAGCCCCCGAAGCGGGGCTGCAGGCTCAGCCAGTAGCCAGCCTCGTTGTCCCTCAGGGAGCGCAGGAAGAGCGGGGAGGCGATGCTGATGTAGGGGGACAGCGTGATGGAGAGCCGCAGGGGGTCGATCAGCACAGGGTCCCAGGCATGGGCCGAACTGCGCCTCCTCCTCTGCTCCATGGACACGTATTCCTGCGAGGAAGGAAGGTGGAAAAATGTGTTTAATGGGAGTGGCAAAGCCTCTGAGCTCAGTATCACCAGATCCACCGGAAAAACCCCAAACCAAGCATTCTAGCCCAGTGAAGGGATGCTCACGGCGCACCAATAAACTCCCCACCCCACAAAACAGGTGCATTTGCACTTCTGAGGGATCTAATTAACCCCTATTTTAGAGGGGTTTAAGGATGCTCTCGGCTTGCATTTTGAGCACAGGGCTGGCAGGAGGGGACGTACCGCGGCGGCGAGAGTGGCAGTGCTGTGCTCCCCCAGGGCCAGGACCCCCTCCTGAAGCTGGTGCCGCTTCAGTCTCCTGGCGAGCGACCTCAAACCTCGTTTAATTTTGGCAGCTGAGCCCACCGGGCCGTAATACTGCCAGATGGGAGACCTGTGTGATGGAGAAAATGGGGGGTGGTTTGCACCTCACTCTGACACAAGACACCCAGCACAAGAGGATGGAGATGGGCAAGCAAAAAGCATTGCTGCCATACCTATGGCAGCAGGTGAGGTAAAGCAGCAAGATAGGTTCTTTTTTTATTTTTATTTTTTTCTAATTAGGGCTTGGAAAGCAATCTGGCACCAGGGGTGGAGGGAGCAGCTTACCCCAGCAGGGCCGTGTCCGGCAGCACCCGCGCCGGCCCCAGCAGCTGGGTGCCCACGTGCCGGTGCGCGGTGGCCACGTCGGAGCTGATGCAGAGGAGGTAGTGCAGGGGGCCCCCGGCGCCACCCAGGCAGAAATGCCGGTTGCTCTCCAGCGAGAGGACAAAGGGCACGTCGGGTGCCACGGTTACTGTCACTCCTTTGGGGTGAAAAGAAGGGAAAAAGCAAATGGCTGGCTCCTGATGCCTCCACATCCTCGTGCTGGTGGCCATGAGGACGTGCAGGCAGAGTGCAGCCACTCCCTGGATTATTTTCCACTCCCTGGAAAAAAAAATCCCCCTGGATTGCCCCTGGCCATGCAAGAATATCCAGCTCTTCACTTCCACTACTCCTTTTTAGCCTCCAGTCCTTAAAAGCCCTTTTGATTTGCACCATTTCTTGCCTTTTTGCTCTGTATTCAGCTCAGGCAGCAGCTTCAGCTTCTGTCCAAAAACGTAGCTGCAGGGGATTTTCAGGGCAATTGATGATTTGGGGGAGAATATCTGGAGTTTGGCACGCTGGGAAATAATCCAAATATCCACCCAAAAGTGGCAATCAATGGTAGTTTGTTTCATTCCAGCATCCCACAGCAGTACTGGGGACCTGAGAGCTCAGTGCGAAGCCACCCAAGAGGAATTTACACCCATCAAAGACAGGTGTGTACAATCCTGCTCGACTTTGGGATGCGATTGACAAAATTATTCTAGACTACGCCACCCCTCAGCTTCCTAATTCTAGGCTGGAAATTTGGATGTCAAAAGTTTTGTGTGTTTTGTACGGTGCCAGACGGGAAAAGGCAGTGAGGGAGCTACACCCATCCTGTTCCATCTCACTTGGCTAGAAGGGGGAGATGAATTTGCCCAGAAAATGCATGCCAAGAGCAAGAGATTTCCCTGGGGCAACCTGGGTGAAACCCCATTTTCCAGAGAGGAAGGCACTGAGTTGCAAATGCAGCCTAGGTTCAACGCCCTGGCTTTTCCCACAGAGATAGGGCGGTTTGGGATCCATCCCTCATCTACTCATGACAGTTGTTATTCCATTTATAAAATATTTCAATCTCCAAGCTATCTGCCCTGCTCTTTAATTGCCTTGTAGATGAGGGGAGGGAGAGGGAGAGGCAGTGATTAAAGCCAGAGGAAATTGGGAAAAATGGGAAAGGAGGCGGATACCTGTCGATCCTAAGAAGTATCTTTCTAGCACAGGGCCGTATCCAGTGGGGTTTTTGCCAAAATCTCCGCTGATGAAGGGCTGTGCTGGACTGTCGGCACTGTTGAACGGCCAGCGCTGGGCACGGATGCTCGCCCCTCCGTACCAGGAGATATTGGCCATGGAGAAGCAATCCTGCAGCAGGGAGAGAGAAATGTCTCAGGCTAGGAACAAATACATGAACGTGTTGCATTATAAGATGCAAACCCCTGCCTGCTATTGCAGCGTTGGCACATCGGCACAGCATCCTCTTCCAGGAAGAAAAATCCCCAGACCCTAAGATTTAGGGGTTTTCTGCACGAAGCAGTGGGCGCTCATATTTTTCTTTCTGCATCTGACCTTCTAGAAGATATTTGCCTTTAGGCTTTTCCTCCACAAGAAAAAGAGCTGGGCTTTTAGGTATGGAAAAAAAAATGCTGAAATTCTGCATAAATACTTTTTTGCAACCTGCAGGTTGATTAGTTATTGAATGGTGTGAGAGCAGGAAAAGAAATGACAAAACAAAAATCAACAGTGCAAGTTATGCATTTCATTTACTTAGAACACCAAAAATGTTTTAACTTGGTCATTTAAACCCAAAGGTAGCGGGTTTTCCTCCTCCTTTCCCTGGTTGTCCAGGGCCTCATTCAACTTGGTTCTCAACACCTCCAGGGATGGGGCATCCACAGCTTCTCTGGGCAGCCTGTGCCAGTGCTTCACCACTCTCTGAGTGAAGAATTTCCTCCTAACCTCTAATATAAATCTCCACTCTTTTAGTTTAAAACCATTCCCCTTTGTCCTATCATTTTCTGTATGATCAAAATATTGCTTTCCATCTTTTTATAAGCTCCCTTTAAGCATTGAAAAGCTGCCATGAGGTCACCCTGGAGCCTTCTCTTCTCCAGGCTGAAGATCCCCAGCTCTCTCAGCCTTTCTCCATAGGAGAGTTGCTCCAAACCTTGGAGCATCTTTGTGACCAGAGCAGAGGGAGACAATCCCCTCCCTGCCCTGCTGCCACCCCTCCGGTGATGCAGCCCAGGATGCAGGTGGCCACCTGGGCTGCAGGCACACACTGCTGGGTCCTGCCGATCTTTTTGTCCACCAGAACCCCCAGGTCCTTCTCTGCAGGGCTGCTCTCAGTGAGTTGTTCTCCCAGCGTGTGCTCCTGTCTGGGATTGCCCCGACCCAGGTGCAGCACCTTGCACTTGGACTTGTTGAACCTCGTTAGGCTCACAGGGGCCCGCTTCTCCAGCTTGTGGAGGGAGGAAGGAAACCTTCCCCCAAATCTGCTGTTGCGTGCTGCCCCGTGCTCCAAAGCCCCTGAGGGTTTCCCTTCTCTGCCAGAGCAGGGGATCAGCAGGACTTAGCCTCCCGCGTGACTCCGCGTGCGGGGATGCCCCCCCCCCCGACACCCGTAGGGGCTTGGGGTGAGCAGAGATGGTCCCCACGCCCGACCTGGCCCTGGTGCCGCTTCCCACCCCACCACCGAGGATGCTCCCAGAGCTTGCTCCTGCTGCGGGGACAGAGAGAGGTTAAAGTCTTGACAAGGGGCAGGGAGGGGAGATGTAAATTATTAAAGTGGAAACGCTGGAGGCCCAGAATAGCTGCCCGGGTGTCAGCTGAACCAGTTACACCAGCTGGGAGAGGGGGGGGAAACCAAAAAAAAAAAAAAAAAAAAGAGCTGTTCTTAACACTTAACTTTCCCCACATCATATTTTCCAATAGTTGTTTGTTTTTATTTTATTTTTTTTTTCATGGGGGAAGAAAATCTATTCTTGCTCATCCCCTTGAGACCTCCCAAACGAACACAAGCTGATGTTAGCACAGGACAACTGGTTGTGCTCAGGCACCATCCGCCAGCATGAAATAAGGCCATTTAGCGCCAAAGAGGAAAAAAACATGCGAACGAAAACTCTCCATAAATTGTCATCCCAGCAGGAGCACGGGCGCCGCGAGATGCCGCATTGTTCCTGGGGTTGGCAGGGACCTCCCCAAGCTTTCCCCGTGTCCCCTCGCCACTTCTCACTCCAGCAATTATTTATTTGGTCTCCATACAAACACAGCACTGGGAGGAGGTGGTGGCAGCCCCTTTGGTATTCTGGGTGCTCGGCATCAGGGCACGAGGCTTCTGGAGGGGGATTTTCTCCCACCCTGCACTCTCCGGCCATGGGGTGCTTTGCAAGATCGGGGGTGACCCCATAAACTGCACTGGGGACATATTACATTGGGGCCAAATCCTTGATGTTTGGGCTAGTTTGGTGAAGAAAGAGGGCGCGGAGCGGGGGATCCCCGGTACCTTCAGCATCACGTCGGGGTGCAGCGGGGTCCAGCGGACGCCATAGCACTCGGTGCCGGGGGCCGGTGGTGGCTCGAGGGAGATCCGGAGCTCGGCCGCCTCCTCCCATGCGTAGCAGAACTGGCCTCCATCCTGCCAGCACCGGTCCCGTGGCGGGGGCGGCTCGGCCGCGGGCACGCCACCCACGGCGATCACGGCCACCGGCTGCCCGTCGGGCAGCGCCCGTAGGAGCAGGGCACCCCGGCGGCGCTCCCACAGCACCCCTCCCGCCCGGCCCCGCAGCACCCACTCCTCCGATGACTGCTCCAGCGCCTGCCAGGAGATGATGCCGATGGTCATGGCGAAGAAGACGGCCACGCCGAGGCAGCCCAAGGCACCTTTCCAGGGCTCCGTCATCTCCCTCAAGCCCGAGGTCCAGGCGGCGTCGGGGATTCGGCCGGCGGGGCGAGCGATGGGCATGGTGCGAGGGATGCTGCGGCTCCTCTTCCTCTCCCTTGTAAGAAGGAAAATCCTCTCGGATGGCTCCGAAAGAATGCGAAGAGTTAAAATCAAGCTGCAAGGCTTCGCAGTGACCCCGAAGGTAAGAGAAATCCCTCCCGCAGCCTTCCAGTGCTCTGCAGCGCCGAAATCCAGCCGCCGGAGGGGAGGGGGACGGGGCTCCGCAGGGCTCGGGGTTCTGCCTTGCCACGCAGCTCCCCTCGTCTGGCAAAGCTGCTGTAAATATCCAGGGGGGGCTGAAAAAATATTGCGGGGGTGCTTGGAGCCGGGGGGGGGGGGGGGGGGACTGGGAAAGTGACCCCGTAACAGGACACCGGTTTTCCATTCTCCTTCCCCCTCGTCTAGAAAAGTATTTGGTTAATGTACAGCCCAAGGGGGCACGGTCTGGGTGTGCTGGCTGAGCCCTCACTCAGGGACCCGGCACCCAACGCTCAAAGCAGGCACGGGGACACCAGCAGTGACAACCTGGTGGGGTGGCACCAGCTCGTCCCCATCATCTGCCTCTCCCAGCTGTTACACTCTGTTTTGGGTCCAACAATGCAGATTTTGGTGCTGCAGTCCCCATCAGGGGACCACACGCTGCCTCCCCGGCTCTGCACACCCACCCACTGCATCCCCCTGCCCACCCCCCCACGGAAAAGCACGCGTTTTTATTTTACCTAAAGGCAGGTTAAAGGATGCTCCGGCGGTACCCAGAGGCGACCGTCTCTGACCGAGCGCTTCACCCGGATATTTCTCCGTGGTGCTGTAGGGTTTGCTCCTCTTTCCGGAGGGGGAATTTTCCTCCCAGCCCTGCAGCCACGTCAGAGACCTTTATAGCCCGGGCAACTTGATCCAAGCAAAGCCAGCATGTTATCTAAGACGAGATGTTGCTGTGCTTCCCACCCCGGGCCCCCACAGGTTTTTTACATAAGAAACGGAGCTGGGAAAGTTTTACAAATATTTTCAATGAGCATTTACTTATACAGCAATAACTTTTTTTTCCCCCTTCTTTTTCCTTTTTAATCAGTTATTGAGGTGGCTCTGGATGAGCCCTTAGCACACACTTGCGAATCCATGCATAAATGAACCATGCCAGTGCTAAGGCTGCTCATTCTGCAGATTTACTGTTACTATTATTATTATTGTTGGGGTTTTCTCCCCATTTCTCATGCTAAATGAGGTGCTTGGCATCCCCTTAGGTCCTCTCAGGTCTCTCAAGAAAGAAAGAAAAACCACTAAAAACCCAACGCCGAGCCCTGGGTCCAAAGACAACAGCACTACTCACCCCAGGAAACGCTGCTCTTATGGAGGGTCTCAAGGTGACCAAATCCCCTGGGGAAATCCTTCGTTGCGACCCAAAAAAAGCCCTTGGAGGTGCATTTCCCAACACGCAGACTCCAATATTAGTTTTCCTTTTCACTTTGGGCAATACCACTGCAGGAGGTGGGGAAAAACAGGTCGGTGACACCAGGACGAGCATCTCCCAGCTGCTGGCTTGGACTCCTGAGGGTGGAAAGAGGTTCAGATCCAGGATGAGAAGGAAGGATGGAGCGGGGCTTACCTGAAGATCCAAGGCAGAGGTGTCCATCCCGACAGGAGTCTGGATCTGCTCTCTCTGGTCCTGAGATTAGGAGGGTGGGAACAAAGCGATGGGTGATGGATGTGGGGCTGGGTACCAAGCGCTACGGGAAGAGGGCACGGCTCTCCCAGCTGGAGTTTGCTGGGATTTCTGGAAGGAGATGGGGCGAATTAGGACCAAAAATAAAATAAAATTAAATAAATATAAAATAAAATAAGTCAAGGTTATGGACCAAGCTAGTTTAAATGAAGGAAAAAGCATAAAAAAATGAGGAAGTGTCTCTTTTTCCACCAAAGACATTAAGACCGAGATCACTGGACTTATGCTGCTCATGCTGCCCCACAAGCTGGAAGAAAGGCAACAAATTGAAGTTAATAAAATCTGATGGCAATTCAGAGTCATTCAGTCACACTCTAAACCAGGGTTGGCTGAATTATTAGGATGGGATTTTTCTTTTTTTATTATTATTATTATTATTTTTTTAATAGGTCTTTATAAATCCATCTGCCCTAATGAAAGCACTGTTAGGCTAAAAATGCATACAGAAACAGGACAGAGAAGATAAAAATTATCTTCAGGATGGGTCCACGATTCCTGATGCTCTTGCCTCTGAATCCCCCAGCCTATAGGATGGGGACACAGTAAGAAGCCCGAAATTTCAGAAAATCGAGGCAGGTATCAGCCATTCCCAGCTTCCCAGTGCCCGAGGGGCTGGGGGCGACCCGTGATGCTGTTGGCAGTGAGACGAGCTCCGGGAAAAGCTCTCTCACATGGCACACAATTAAATCCTGGTAGCTGCAGGACGGCAAATCGCTCCAAGACGGGATTAGAGAAACTCAGGCAGAGCGAGCCTGTGGGATGATGCTATTAGTGGATGTATGGTTTTATGAAGCTTTATGTCTCCTCTGTAGAATGAGGTATTTTTCCCCACCTTTCCCAACTTGGTAGATTTTAAAAAGGTTTTACCTTTCCCATTTTGCATCTACAGGGGCTGGCAAGGAGGCTGAACACCTGAGGCCATGCCCAGTTGATCCTGTTGCTGCTTATTGCTCTCAACTGAATTTGCACAGGCTTGGAGGTATATGGTGGTAAAAAACAAAGAAAGATGCTTAAATACTGGGAAACCACCAATTTGCTGTTTTAATGGGGGGCTTCCCAAAGGCTCCAATTCATACATGCCACCTCGAGAGCTTTGATTGACAACCCCTTTAGGGTGGGAATGTGGCTCCTCCAGCTGCTGATGCCCAGGAAAGGGATGGGAAATAGATTTAACCCAGCAGCAACACCAATAAGGACAGCTCAAAAAAATATATAATAATAATAATTAAAAAAACAATGCTTTCTGGTGAAAACAGGAAAAAAAAGAAACAAACAAAAAACAAGCAAACTAAAAAAGAACAGGGAATAAGATTTATTCCCCATAAGAAAGTCCTTTCTTGCAGTGTGTCCCATAGAAAAGGGTGCTGTATGCAATCTAAAATCCTATGGTTATGTTTCAGGCTCAGAAAACATAGCGTAAGGAGCTGCGGGGACTTCGCTCATGGGGTAAGGAGCACAGGCTTGTCCTTTGTGAGGACCAGACCTTACTATCAATATTTTCCTGCAGCTTCGGAGCGCCAGCGATCACGGCCAGAGCTTTCCAGGAGCACGCCCAGTCTATACTGGAGATTTTTATTTTTTATTTTTTTAAAGAAAAACTATAAAAGTAGATGTGTGGGTTTACCTAGGACAAAAGAGGGGTGGGAGCAGCGGAGCATCTCCGGGACTCAGTGTCTCTCTGTGATTTTCCCAAGGTGAGAGCAGCTGCATGCCCCAGGCTCCAACCCCGCTCTCATCATAGGGATGTATCCTACTGAAATCCTACACCCCAAAACCCACCTGTTTTCCCCCAGAGTTATACATAAGCCAGGAGGCATAGGGATGAGCACAAGGAGGCAAACCCGGACAGTGTGTCTGTAGCCATCCTCCTGCCCTCCCCCCAGTACCTCTCCCTGGTTTATCTGCTCTTCCTAACCTGGGAGAAATGCTGCAAAACCACAGGCGGGTACACGTGAGCCGATGCTCTGTGCTGGGTGTTTTCCTTTGGCTTTTCTTCCCCCTTGCAGTTCCCAGCCCTTCCTTTCAGTGCCAGCAAAAGCCTTCGGCTGTGCTGAGCGTCTCCACGTCTTGCAGAGGCTTGTGCTTGGCTGGAGAAAGTACTTGGAACTACCAAACAGTTTAAAAGGAATAAAGGAAACAGAAGAAATAAAGGTTGATATAGCTCCTCTGGTGACTGGAAACCCTAAATTTTGACCCCTGATTTCCCCCCTGGAGACCAGTCCTGAATTTCCCCGAACTCCCAGGCGACTTGGCAGCAGTTCATAATTGCAATAAGACAAGCAGCAGAACCCACAGTGAGGACGCTGGCATATAAATAGCAGCAGCGTTTGGAAACGACGGCTCTGGACTATTGTTTCAGTTTTATTTCTTTACTTACCCCTTTCCATCATGTCTGCCTGAACTGGGAGAGAAACCACCCTCCTGGGGGCTCGTCTTCCACCTCGGAAGATGCCACCAGCAGCTTCACTCCCCCCCTTCTTCTCTATGTGTAGTTTGGGGGTGCCGTGAAGCCAGATGCACACAGCTCCTCTCCAGGCAAAGCCACATGGCCAAACACATAATTCTCAAAGTCTTCATAAAATAAATCCAAACCTTTCTTTTAAAACACAAGGTCGACAATGATGAAGAGTGTGCAACAAACTGAAAGCAGCTCCCCCCTCCGCAGGCTTACTCCGTGCCTCTTGCTAAGGGGTGATCACACCTCCTGCTGAAATCAGACTTCGCACCCCCACATAAGCATGGTTTTACCCTTCTGAGCAAGGCTTTGGCTGCTGGAGCTGAGCCTCGGGCCCCTTGGTTTCCTTAGTGTTTCAGAAAGCTCCCCCAAACCACACGGGGTGTGCGGGTGGAGGAGCAGGTACCGCAGGACTGGGAGCATCGATGCAAAAAAAAAAACCAAACCTCATCTTGCTCAACTCAAGCACAACATAGAGGGAAAAATATACTTTAGGGTCTCTGCCCAGGTGGTACACAGACACATTACTTTTTCGGTGGGAGGATTTGCAGAGGGTGCTAAGGGAATGTTGAAGGGGCTCAGCGTGCCTGGGATGTCCATTCAGTGACCAGTATGCGAGGAGCTTTTGGGAAGGATGTTTCTGTGTTATTCGGCTCTTCCAAACTTCCCAGAAATCTGGTAAGCAGATTTGCAGCCTACACACTCGCAAAATTGAATCACTGCCCTGGAGATGCCTTTTCGATGATTAGGCCAAAACTCTCCAGCTCTTCTCTATGGGGCCCAGCCATCAGCTTCCCATCACGGCCCTGCCATCAGGCTGGAAGGACTGACAGCCCCCAGGTGCAGGACAGCCCTCCAGGCCCCCATGTGTCTCCTGAGGGCTAGCATTTTCCAGCAATGCAGCAAAACATGGGAACATTTATCCAGAGCATCAGCACGGGATGCCCCTGCTCCGTTCAGCTGTGTTCCCCCTGGTGTTATCAAGCAGCCCTGAAGCCTGCCCCCAACCCTTTTCAGGGGGACTCCAAGGCAAACCAAGTAGCAATCTTCACTCCCCACACTTCAGGATTACACCCCCAAAATTGCCTTATATATTATTACAACGGCACTGCCCATTACTGCAAGGAGGAGGCTGCAGGCTGGGCACCCCTGCGCAGCTGGGCACCTCCAAGGGGCTGCAATGTGGAGGTCAGGGCACCTCCTCTCTGGGTTCATGGGCTTAATCCTCCTCCCTGAGACCCCCAAGCTGTAGGACCTGCCCCAAGGAAGGCAGAGACCTTCCTCTCCCTCCCCTTGCCTGAGCCCCTGCAGAGGGATTTAGGATTTTGGGGGCTGCCCCGTTGCAAAACCCCCAAGAGCATCTTCAGTCCCCAGGTCCCTGAGGAGGGGACCACCCTCCCCACCAACGCTCTTCCCACTCCTACTTGGTGTGGCACCCTCAGGATGCTGTACCTAAGAGAGGAAACTCCTCCAACAGCAGCCAGGAGCACACAAGGATGCCTCAAGCTCGTGGAGAGCCTCTAAAGGCTTCCAGCAATTAGCAGCCCTGATGAGCTCCCCCTGGCCTCCCGGAGAGCAGCTGAACAAATGAGGTTTCTTGCTAATTATAGCAGGCGAGCAGGGCCAAGCGAGAGGGGGCTGAAACATGGGCAGCAAATACACTAGGGTTTTGGCCAAAAAACCCTTTCTGAATTCCTGATGGTGTAGAAAAGCACTGGGGTTGGCTCGGGACAGCAATCCCTGCTGTGCTTCACCCCCGGGGGAGCAGAAGCGTGTGCTGGCCCCCGCTTTCCACCAGCTGCCTGCCCCTCTCCCTTCCCTCACTTTGGATAATTCATGATCAAAAATGTGTGTTTCTGCTCCGCCCGGCTCCGCACAGACCTGGAGCACAAGCTGGCGAGGAAAAGGGGTCCCTCGGGGGCACGTGGAGAGGGTCAGGTGGGCGCCCACATCTCAAAGGGGTTTCGGGGCAGCCTAGGTTTGCAGCCCGTGGGTGCTTGGGGTTGGTGAGCGAGGCCGAAGGCTGCGTCCTCACAGCCCCGGGCTCCTTCTCCCCCCCCATCCTGGCAGCTTCATGGCTGGGCGGCTTTTGGCTGACGTGGGTCTCTCCCGAAAAGCAGCCAGCCCCAAACAGCAAACATCCTCTCGGGCTGCCAGACCACGAAGCCTCAAGCCCAGCTCACTTGGGAATGCCATAAAAGAAATAATATATATATATA
>CM021701.1:30002480-30050987 GCA_011074415.1 Stictonetta naevosa
TATATAATATATATATATATAAATAAAATCCCAACATTTGCTTCCCCTTAGCCAGCTCCCCAGGGCTTTAAGCCCCAGATTTTGCTCTCGCCATACACAGAGGCCTGGCTGTAAGCAAACCAGCAGCTCCCAGTGACATTTCCCACTGCTGCCACTTCACAGATTAATTAAGATGCTGGCAACAAACTGCCCCAAATTGTCCCAGACCCTCGACAGAGTTCATCTTCGCCCCACAGGAGGGATGCAGGTGTATGCCAGAAGTGCTGACTTAGTGGGATTTAGTTAAATTCTGGGCAAGAAAGCTCTTGGCTGAACACAAGCAGCTCTAGGAAGCACCTTGGGGAGCTTTAAGGGGGTGAGGGGTGTCCGTGTGGTGTGTGATGCTCTGCAGGGCCCCCGGTGAGCATCTCCACCTGCTCCTTCCCTCTTGCAGCACCCTGGCAGAGCTGGAGGGAGCTGGAGACCTGAATTTAAAGGCTTTGTTGCCTACCCTGAAGGCTGTTTTCTCCCTGGCAGGGAAATGTCTGGCACATCCGAGTGAGAGAGCACCGCACAAAATCACTGTCTGGGCTTTTATTGTCACAGGACGCAGCAGCACACAGTTACTTCTCAGAGGACACACACACAGCACGCCGCAGGTCTCCCAGAAAATGCACATTTCGGATGGCAAAGCAGCACTCTGCACCGGGAGGGTGGGAGGGAGAGAAATCGGGCAGGAGCAGCTCAGCGGGAGGATGTGCCCCGGTGCTGGCGAAGCAGCAGCACACCCAAATTCTCTGGGCACAGCAATTTCCCACTTGGGATGGGGCAACTAATAAGCAGGCGAGGGACCAAGAACCATTTGCACCTCCCGCTCTCTGCTCCGCTGCGCCCACGCCCCACGGCTTGCACCCCGGGGACTCTGGAGACACGCACTGCCAATGCTGAGCTGAGCCACAGGGCGAGGGCATCACTAGAAGTTGCATCAGGAATAATATTCCCCTGGGACAGAGGAGCATGATCTCAGCCCGAAGTTGCAGCGTGCATCAGCAGTGCAGCCTGCTTGGCCTCCCCTCGGAGGCCCGCAGCCCCGAGTGAGACGGAGATGGAGAGCAAGGGGCAGCCTCAGCCAGAAGCCCATTGCCCAGGCTTTTATTTACAGTGGTGTTAAAGGAGAGAGCGACAAGGAGCTTCAGGTGTTGAAAAACGTGGGTTTTGAGAAAAGCCAGGGGTTAGCAGGCTTTTTTCCCCCTGCTGTAAATAGATCTCTGTTTTCCTTTGGAACATGCCCGTGCTGCCAGCCTGTGAGCGAGGAGGAGAAGGGCTCCAGCAGAGCCCGGGGCCGGGCAGCAGGGACACGAACAAACCCAGCGAGCCTCGGGCGGGGAGCCGGGGATCCACAGGGAGGTGTCGGAGATGGGTCTGGTACTCAACGAAGCAAATCGGAGCCTGAGAGTGTTGTGCCAGCACCACTGAAGCCAACAGGGATGACCTTCATTGCTGACTTCAGCCGTGGAGGAGGAGGAGGATGAGGAGGAAGAGGAGGGTGCAAAGGGGTGGGACAGAGGAAGAGCATCCTCCCTGCTGATGCAAAGCCTGTCTGAGGAAACCTATGGGCTTTCAGAGGCTGCTCAGCACCAATCCCACCCTCCCCACCTCTTAACCTTCCCCTCCTGGGACCTCAGCCCTGGCCCACAAGCTGCCCTCCAGACCCTGAAGAAGGTGGCTCCTCACTCCCCAGCAGGTGCCCCAGCAGCAGGAGGACCCATCCCGCCTTGTCCATCGCTCCTGCCTCTGCCCTGGGGGTGCTCACTCAGGGATGTAGTCCCTGAAGGAGTTAAAGCTGAGGCTCCGGCCCGCCGAGTTCAAGGTGGAGCTGGCTTGCATCTTGGGGATCTTCTCCATCACCTTTGACACTGTCCTCCTCTTGAAGGAGCCCGGGGAGAAGTGCCCCTGCCTCATGAGCTCCTGGTAGAGGGTGTTGAACACCACCACGGTCTCTTCATAGCTGTCCCGGGTGGAGATCTCATAGAAAGGAAGCTTCAAGGTTTTGGAGAGGTTTTCGCCATCCTCTGTGGACACCATCCTGTCGAACTGCAAGTCCTTCTTGTTGCCCACGATGACCACGGGGGGCTGCTCGCTCCCACCGCTCCGCTTGGGGCTGGCGTGGATGTGGTTGATGAGGAAGCAGAGCCGCACAACCTCATCGAAGCTACACCGGTCCGTCACCGAGTAGACCACCGCAAAGCCGTCTCCCCACTTGATCTTTTCCTCTATCTGCAGGGAGTCTTCCTCCTGGTGAGGCAAACAAGCTCCCGTTAGCACGAGAAGACCCTGACATCTGCTAAATACACGCATCGCCAACTGCAACCACTAAAACCTCCTGTGAGGGCCCACCACCATTATTCCTGAAGGGTTTTCGGAGCTGGGCTTGCACATGGCAGGGACTTGGAAGCAAGCCCAGAAGAGGAACATGTTGGGCTGGGAGAAGAAATGGATGGAGACTGCAACCAAACACATCCGATGTGGACAAGGGAAGAATGAGGGCCACCATGGCTGCAGGGCTAGATGGGCTAGAAGTCAGCACAGGACTCTCCATTCCCTACAGTCATTTTGGAGGTAAACTCTCCAAAATGTAATTTTTCTGAGACAAACAACTCAATCGATATTTCAGACACGACAGATTAAAGCTGGTGGTAGAGCAGGGGTGTCCTCCGATGGCAAGTGAAGTTGCCCCGTCAATGTTTTCCAGGGTCAGCCAGCGGTGTGAGCTCACCTGCCCCGCTGTGTCGAGGATCTCAAAGTGCACCATCTCCCCATCGATGACAGCCATGTGCCTGTAAATCATTTCTGGAGGAGGACAGACAGAAAAGCACAGGGGTGAGAAGCCTTCAGGTGGCAAATGACAACCAAGGCAGCCTCGATGCCAGCTCTGCTGGAGAAGTCTATTTTCACCCACTGTAACCCACAGCCTACGTGGCCTCCAGCTCTAATGCAGCTCTGGCAAAGCCCAGATTGCTGCCAATTTTACTTCAGTGCGTGGCTGAGTGCATTGAGCCCCACTGTGGTACTGAGCAGCAGGCAGAGAGGAGTTCTGGAGAGGAAAAACAAATTTCACTTTTTTTGGGAAAAAAAATATTGTTCACCATAACATGCATCCACTCTTTCTGGAACATTTCTGCTGAGATCTGACGTAGGTATCCCCAAAAACTCAAATCCAATGCAAAACAAAACAACAACAAAAAACACAACTAGAGGACAGGAAAGCACCGGCCACCAATCCAAGAGATACCTCCTCCCAGCAAACTGCATGCTTGTGCGATGCTGACGTCCTGCCCCAGCAGGTTGTGCCTTAAGAAAACACCAAAAAAAGAGGCGGGACACAAGAGGTGCCACGAGGGCCAGAGGTTCTGGCCACTGCTGCTCAGGTTGAGGAGGAGCAAGCGAAGGTGGTGGGTTTGAGGGTGGTGCCGCTGAGCGAGCAGCAGCAGCACCAGCAGCGAGGAAAAGGACTTCACCTACCTAGCGTTGGGTCATAGTCTCCAATGAACCTCCTGGTGATGAATCTTACGGTCAGTGCTGTTAATAATAATAAAAAAAAAAAAAACAGTTATGATTGTCAGAGCAAACTGCAGAGAAATATTGGCTGATGGAGGCAGGAGGGATGCTGCTGGGATTACCCAGGCGGAGGACGAGGTCTGTGCCCAGATCAGCCATCAGCGGCAAAAACGCCCTCCACGTCAACGCAACTCAGCATCCCAGCCTTGGTAAGCAGCAGCAGCCCCCTGGGACTCTGCTAACCCAATCTCTTGCCTGGCCAGAGCACAGCAGCCTCTCCCACACTGCTGCTGTCAGAAACGTCCCCCCGGGGCACGTGGACGAAAAGTGGCTCCTGCCTGGTGGCCGGGAGCAAAGCACAAGCCAGGGAAACCCAACCCTACAACCCCTGCCTCGTGCGTGCAGCTTACAGTCAGGTTTGATAAACTGCTCCTTCTGGCCCCGAATCCCACTGAGATTTATGCACGTGCTGAGCTTTATGCCGGGTGAGTGATGCCCTCGGTGGCCTCCGGCCAAGTGCTTTCCAAATGTGAGTTCAGCGCAGCGACGAGCCGCCACAGGGCCAGGCTCCCTCTCTACATCACCACCGCTGGCGGTCTGACTGCCTGGATGGGTCTCATGAATCTCAGCCCTGTTTGTTTAACCTGACCCAGGCATGTTGCGGGGAGGAATTAAAGCCATCGGCACCAAATCTCGTGAAATTCGTCTCAAACGGGGCGTCGCAGGGCATGGCAAGCCAGGAGGGATGCGCGGAGCAACTCTGAGCGGGGTCTTCCTTACGGCAGCAACGTGCTGCGGCCAAACAAGCCCTGGAAAGGCAGTGCGTGCAATTAAACTGCTCTTATCCGATTACCAGACCTTCCTGCAACACAGACGGGGAGATGCAAAGCCCAAATTATACTGTAGCAGCTGGCCAGGGTGGAGGTCTGCTGGTGCTGCAGGCTTGACCATCCAAACACTGCAAGGGCTGGAAAATGCAGGCAAAAGTCGTGTCTCTTGTCCCCTCTCTCCATCTAGCCAGGCTGGGTGAGACAGAGCTCAGCTCCAGAGCACCCACAGATGCTCAAGCCCAAGCAAGGGCTTGTTCAGGGTGAGCTCTAAAAAAGCCACAACAAATACCTCAATGAAGAGACTCCTGAAAGGGAAATAAGGTATGGCAAAAGCTTTCCCTTCGTACAGAGCCTCTAGCTGGGGTGTTTCCAGCAGCAGGGACAGCAGATAGTGCTGGTGAATAGCCAGGAACGGGAAACAGGAAAAAAGCAACAGCTCTTTGAGCACAGGCACAAGCTGGAGGTGCCAAACACCCCGCTGGCCTGCACGGGCAGGTAGGCAGCCAGAACTTACTTGTCGTCGCTGCTAACAGAGCTCCAACGGAGGGGACAACCTCTGGCTTCTGGGGGGGATTTTCCATGCTCACTTATTACCCACAGCCTCCACCACCCCACAAAAAGCTGTGAGGAGGTCACGATGCTCAGGGAGACACTAGAGACCCAAGGACGAGCAGGACATGCAAGCCCCAATGCTCAGCTGGCATCCATTTAGCAGGAGCTGAGAACTTGCCCCCAGGGCTAGAAAGTTTCTTCCTCCAGTAGGGGAAAGCCCTGGCACAGAGCCCCCGACTGCAGAGAGCAAGCGTCAGCGAGGGCATGAACTCATTAAAGTGGCCCCTCTAATCCAGGATGGGATAAGTGCCAGGGCCCCAGGGTCAAGGGCTGGAGGTGGTTTGGTGGAGACCGATGCAAAGGTGGTGGCCGGGGACTTGTGTGTGTGCCAGGACTGATGAGAAACCCCACAGCCCTGGCTGATGGGGGTAATTAGGGAGCATCGCCTTTAACAGCAATATGACAAGGCTGTGGGGCTGAACCAGCAAGGGGAGCTCCCAGCATTTCAGTGCCCTGCTCAGAAACCATCACGGAGCTGGGATGGTCACAAAAGGCTTTGCAGCCTGCAGGGCTGACTCCAACTCCAGCTCCGACCACGGGGAAGGCTGGAGGTGCCTTCCCTTCAGCAGGAGCATTGGACGGTCTCAAACAGAGCCAGCCACGGGTGAGCTCCTGCATCTCCTGAGAGCCCTTTGGCTGGCCAAAAAAAAAAAAAAAAAAAAAAAGACAAACCCAAAGTGCTATTTTTGCACTTGGCTTCCTTTCCACGCTCGCTCTCTGGACATCTTTTCAGTCCTTAGGAGCCGATCCATGCGCCCACGGCCACAGATGTTCAAAGAAAAATGGTCCACGCAGCATCTTGTAGGCAACATCTTTTCAGTGCAGCTGCTGTGAAAATGCACTGTTGGTGCCTCGGTGTGATTTTTGGGGCAGACGGAGAAAGGGTCTGGAGGCTGGATGGAGCACGGCTAATGTAAGTGATGCTTAAGCCCTTGGAGGTGGTTGTGATGGTAATGGTTATGGATGGGAGCGAAAGGCAGCGGAGAGGCTGAGAGATGGCTTGGAAAGAGGCAATAGGAGCGGAAAGTGAAATTGGTGGAAAATGAGTAGGAATAGAGGGCAGGGCAAAGAAAAAAAAAAAAAGAAAGAAACAAAGAAAAAGAAAAACAGAACAAGGCAGGAGCTCAGAGCCCCAGGAAAGGCAGGATGAGGAGGCTGCACGCAGGGCGCTAGCACAGCAGGAGGAGGAAACAGAGCCAGGAGCACAAAGGGAGAACAAAATACACCGAACCCAGGACACCTCCTGGTTACAAGAAGCTGACAAAAAGCTCCCAGCCAGCAGGACTGGTGTGCTCCCACACCAAGGAGACATTTGCTTTCTGCACACAAGCTCAGGGAGAGTTTGGCCCAGCCGTTCATCGTGCTGAATGTTGCCCCACATCTTATGCACGTGCCTGGCTCCTGTTTTGGGGATTCAGCGTCCTTCCACCTTTCAAGCAGCCTCTGAGTTTCAAACCCTGCCTGTCAGAGAAGGGATTTGATGACATAAACATGTCATTTAGCAAAACTGCTCTGCAGAGATAACCAAGGACCCCGCAGGAGGCATACAGCAGCGTCCTTAAAGAGGAACCCAAATTGTCAGGGAGAGAGGGAGGCAAGTCAGTCCTGATTTCTAGAAAGCACCTAATCCCATGTCGTATGTTCAGCAGCCATCCGAAGCTGGTGTGCATGGTGTTGTATGAGAAGAGGAGCCAATTAAATTGATTAAAAATTGGCTCGGGTGCAAGAATTCGGGCGAAGCTGCCAATCAGGAGAAGGGGATGAAGGCAGCAAGGCGCGAGCACGTCCAAGCAGCCATATATGGATTTTTTTTTTTTTTTCCCCCATCTTGAACATAAATAACCTTGGAGAGGGCTCTCTTTGGAGAACCCCGGTGCAGATAAGGTTAATTTGGTCTCTCTACATGGTTAAGGGGATGTTGCGATGCCCGGCTAAGCCACATTGCAGGGACCGGCTGGCCACCTCGGTGGCTGCCCGGCACCCTGTGCACCCACGTGCTGAGCTGTTTATGCTGCTGCATAGCACATCCCTCTTGCGAGCGGAGCAGCTTACAACATCAATTCATCTTCGGGCCGTGTTTTGTAAGCAGAGCTTCCCTCTGAAGTGCAGCAAAGTTTACACTGGCTAGGATCAGCAGCAGAAGGCAGGAGATAATGCCGGAGGAGGGCTGGATTTACAGCCCCTCGCAGGTGATTTACGCAGCCTGGATCTCACGGCTACTGATGGGGTTCAGCCACAGGCCTGTCCCCCAGCTCATATCCGCTCAGAGGATTCGGGACCTCAGGTCGCTTTTGTCCTTCTTACGTGGGGCTGCTCAGATGCCTCCCTGGGAGGCTGGATTTGAAGTTTTCCAAACTGCCCCAGAGAGTCAAAGCGAGCTTTCCCCCCCCCTCTTTTGTAGCTGTCCAGATTTGAATTGCCCTTTAGATTATAAACAAGTCACAGGCCATGGCCCCTTTAGCCCCCTAACCTGGTTTCTGCATCCAAACCCAGCCACGAGGCTCCTTCTTCAAAGCCCTGGCAGCCCTTGGTGCCCCTGGTCCCGCTGCCAGGGGGGATGCAAGCAGCTCGCCCGCATGGTGCCGCAGCTCAGGGCCTCCGGTCTGTCCAGCACCGGCAGCTTCGTGGCTGCAGGACGGGCTCCCGAGACCTGGCCTTCAACCCCAAGTAAGCAACAAATCCCTCTCGCCCGGACCAAACCTTCCACAAGCAGATCCGGCCCTGAAGTCAGTCCTGAGCAAACGCCCGGGCTGCGAGTGGGATGAAACGCTGGCTGAAAGTCCACTACGATTCTCCAGGTCCCCTTTCCCAAAACGGGGCACCCCTGCCCTTCTCACTCCTCCCTCTCCCGGCTCCGTCCCAACACAGGCTCTTTTCAGGCTCACGGCCCATTAGCAGGGCGTCGATGCGATGGTGCCACGCTGTCCCGAACGCGCAGCACAGCACCCCGGGGACAGAGGTGGGGAGATCCCTGCGTTGGGGTGCCATGACATTCCCCCCTTCAGAAATTCGGCAGCGAGGGCAGGATGCTGCCGACACATCCCCGCGGATGCTCCCGGTCCCTCCCTGCCTGGACCGAGCCAGGCACCGATCACCTCCCTCTGCCCTGCTCCCTGCAACCAGCACCCAGGGCCCGCTCTGCTCCTCCTGCCTGCAAGGATTTCGGCCAAGGCTGAACAACCTCCCTGTTCTGCTCCCGGCTGGGCTGCGCGGCTGCTCCTCCAGGTGAATTCGGCAGAAAATATTTCCGCAGCTCGAATTTACCTGTCTGGAGAAACGCAGGTGCGCTGCTGCTGAGTTTTGCTCAGTTTTTATGACAGCAGACTTCTGCTTTTAATTCTTTGCCGAGAGCACCGGGCCTAGGGAGTCCTTATTTAGGCATTTAGCCTCAATATTCACTTTGATTTCTGGAGCGTGAGCTCCTGCTCTCTAACCGGGACCTCGGCAGCACCTCCTTTCCAGCAAGCGGGGGAAACGGCAAATTTATTTTTTCCCCCTAACCCCGGGGAAGAGGAAGGCGGGAGGCTGGACGGTTACTGTATATGGAAACGCGACTTGGACGGCACCGACAGCTAAAGCTGCTGGCAGCGAGCCCGGCAGAGGTGCCACGGCCGCAGCCCCCGTTCAAGGTTGTGCCTTTGGTGGAGTGGCGAGCGTCGCCCTGTCCTCAAGGACGTGGCAGCCCTGTCCCCAGCCCCGGAGCTGCCAGAACTTCCCCAGCTGGCGACTGGCACCCTTGGGTGCTGCTAAAGGGCGCGGGGGCAGCTGCCAGCCCTGCAGGGGGGGCAAGGGGAGAGTTGGGTGCCCCCAGCTCCGCACCCCAAAATCCCCCACCCGTCAGCTATGGATGGAGAGCGCAGGGAGAGAGAGTTCACCGGGAGGAAAAGTAAATTGCTCTCTGCTGCGGGGGGCTCTGCAGACCCCGGTATTTCCCTACAGACACCCAGCGACCCCCAAACCTCAGCTGGGCGAGCGGCCCCCCCAGCTCCAACAGGACACCCCAACCCAGCGCCCCGCTTGTAGAGCTGCCCAGCTGCAAACCCCAGACCCGAGAGGCGATCCTCTTCCGAAAAAATCAAAGCAGGGGGACGAGGAACGAGGGGTTCCCCTGGGGACACGGTCCCCATCCCACCGCCCCGGCCGGGACCCCCCTCTCCTACCTGTCTTGCCCACCGCGCTCTGCCCCAGCACGACCAGACGCAGGGTGCGGGCAGGGCTCAGGCTCACCGAGCGCCGCAGGGGCCTCGGGAAGCTCATGCCGGGGCTCCGGGGCTCCCCAGCTCCGGGGCTCCGAGGCTCCGGGGCTCCCCAGCTCCGGGGCTCCGCGCTCCGCCGGCCGCGCACCGGCGGCTCCGCCCCGGGGGCCGGGCAGGGCTGGGAGGCTGGCGAGGGGATGCTCACCTCCTCCTCCTCCTCCTCCTCCTCTTCCTCCCTTCCTCGCCCCCTGGCACCTCTCCATCAGCTCGGCTTTGCCCCGCGCCCCGTTTTGCAGTGGGGGCCCGTAGCCTCGAGCAGTCCTAGGGGAAGGGACAGGGACAGGGACATCTGCAGGAAGCGGTGGCTGAGTTGTTGGTTTCAAGGGGAGAAGACTTTCCGCCAGGTCTGGAACCCCATCTTGCCCATGCTTTGGTGTGGCAGCACCGCAAGGGCGTTCAGTAACAGGGCACGGGCATATCTGTGAGCAAGGGGCGTGCGTGCACAGGTAATTGTGGGCACAGGCGAGGTGCAGCCGCGCAGAGCAGCAGCTGGAGCAGGCAAGGATGTACACGGTGGGTGCACACCCAGCCCCAAAGGCAGCAGAGTGCTGGGATGAAGGGAAAAGACCTGCAGCATCTCGACCACCTTCAGCAGGCTCTAGGACGACGCTTGCACACGCGGTGCAGATGCACGGCAGACAGCAGCACCCCAAAATCCTGCAGAAGAGATGCAACCAAGGCTGCAGAGCAGCTGAACGGCCCTGCTAGGGCTCCAGCCTCCTTTTGGAAGGCTTCAGTCATTCCTTGGTGACGGGGCAGTTTGCCTGACAAGCTCCAGTCACTTCACTTGCAGCAGCACGCAGATCACCTCGGCTGGTGCTAAAGGTGACAGTCACCTCACCCAGTATTTATAGCCTGTACCACGTGTCGAAGCTAAACATCGCTGATGCCTGCACGGGACGTGACCCCAGATGGGGAGAAGGGTCATCCGAAGCATTCCTGCCACCCGTGGAACCACTGACGCCCTCCCTGGGAAGAGGGCGCTGGATAAAACAAAGCATCTTCAGGGCAAGCCCAGGAAACAAGCAGGAGATGCAGAACGTGGACTTCACAATTCCTTCTGCGGCACCAGCCCCTTACGATGCCTGTGCTCGTGCACCACTTCCCCAAGGCTGCCAAGAAACACGTCTGCAGCCCCACTACATCTGGAGCCCAGAAGACAACGGCAAGAGCTCTAAACCTCAGATTTCAGGACAAAAGCCGCTACCCAGCTGGAGAGGGGGGCGTCAAGAAAAAGAAGTCTTCCTTATGTCCCTTTCCTATTTTTAGTCCCATTTCCTAAGGAAATGAGATGTCTGCAATCAAACCCCCTCTTGCCTGTCCCTGTTCAGTGCAGTTGTTGAGTAGATTGGCTGATTTCAGCCAAATCTGACAGTGCTGTGTGCTCTGGGTTAATCCCAGATATATTTTTAAGTGCATTTATCCCAACTTGTGGCAAATGCATCCAGGAACCACCTCGCCCTCAGCAGGTGCTTAAAACTCCCCTGTGCTCCTCGCAGTACACCCACTGTCAGCTCTGCTAAGCTGAAGCTCTGATAAAGTGCCACTAACAGCCCGGTGGGTCGAGGCTGGGTCCCTGCTCCTCCATCAGCTCCGCTGCTAAACCCGGCCTGGGCAATTTCCTTGCAGGCTGGTGTCTGGCGAGCTCCCCTGGTGGAAGGTGCTAGTCAACCACCACTGTGCCCATCCTTCCTCGGGGTGTAACAGCAGGAGAATGGTGTAACAGCCCTGATGACAGATACCAATATCCAAGCACGAAGTCTGCAAGAGGTTACGCCTTCCAGTTGTGTGGTTTTTTTTTCCAACAAATTGAAACTGATGAGCTTTCAGCAGCTGCATTGCATCATCTTGCTGCAGCGCTTGTAGAGCCAGTCCTGGGTTTGTCCCAGCTTCAGCTCCCTGCCCGGTGACAGATTCGTAGCCCTGGGTAGGACCGAAGGTGAACAGCAGCACTGTGCTCAGCTGCAATGGCCAGAGAGCATCGGGGGAACAGTCCAGCTGAGACAATGGAGCTCCCCTCCTCATCCCTCAAAAAAAAAAAAAAGTCTGAGATGCTTCTAGGTGCACATATTTGGAAGATCAAATGGAAAAATAACAATAATGTTAAAAAAGCCTTCCCACTTGCAGAGCTGCTCCACTGAAAGGCCTGACATATGCTCAGCAATGGCAGAGCGAATGACGCTGCCACGTCTTTTTACTCCAAGACCTGCCCTCAAGGAAAATCTAAATGGCTCTGCTACGATGTCCAGCAAGTGATGAGATCCTAGGTTGGACTCAAGGATTCTTCTTCAACACACCTTTCAGGCTGGTTTCTTCTGGCGCCCGTCCAGGTCCTCTCTTTGCATAGGGTGGATCAGCCAAGACACACTTAACTTAAAAGACTTCGTAAACCCTGAAAAGGTTTCTCAGAAGCAGACAGAAGGCAGGCAAGGCTGCAGGGCGAGCTCAGCCCTGCCCTACACAGAGAAACCACACAGGAGATCATGGTAGATGGTCTCAGCTTTGGGAAGGCATCTTTCAGCTCTGGGGTGGCCAGATGCAAAGTCCATCAAGCTCTTGAAATGGAGCTGTAGGTAACAACCCAACTTCTGTCCTCCGACCCTCACCAACCACATTTTCTAAATCTCTAACACATATTTAACTCGTACCGGTAAACACAGCAGCATACCTAGACACCCATGCGTGCACACAAGGGCAGCCGTCTCCAAACCAGCTCCGCAGTGTAGAGGTGTTACCAAAACCCTGCTCTTGCAGCAGGGCCCGTGGAGGAACTGGGGAGAGGTGCTGCCTCTGCTATGAGCAACTCCCCTACTTCTGTAGCCTTTAGGAAAGAACTCGTCAGAGTCCACCCAAAACTATCTGGTGGTAAGTGTTTAAATCCAGCCAAGGGTAGGGTGATGCTACACCCAGAGTTCTGAAGGCAAAACGTTTCTGGCTAGCTTGCATCCAATTTCCTCTCCTCCCTCCAAACCCGTTTTTGCTTCTCTCAAGAACAGGAACAGGAGCAGACTGACCCAGCCTAGAGCTTGGGTAAATTTGTTTCTTTTTTCTCCTTGATTCAAGTCAACAAACCTAAGCGCTGCATTATGCACGGCTCTGCTCACCTCCAGCCCTGGGAAATGCTGGCCTGGAGGATCGGTCGATAGCCACGTCCAGCTCCAGACCCTCCCGGAGAGACGAGAAGCAGAGAGACGAGTAGCTGTTTTCTCTTGGGGAGAAAACAGCCCCATGGTCCTGTGTTTGCTGGAGACTTTTCAGATGGACGATGACGGAAACACAGCCTTATCACCTGATCGCTGAATAAATCACCTCCAGCGTAACAAAGCACCTGCAGCAGAGCCAGATGAAGGTAGGTGGGGTGGATATTGCTTTCTGTTGAAATATTTGGGACCAGGCTAGTCCACATTTGCAGTTTTGTTGTTGTTGTGTGTTTTTTTTGTTGTTATTTTTTTAAAGACAGGGAGTTTGCACTGGGAAAGAGGCCAAATTCACTCATGAATCATGTCCCTGCAAACAAAAATCCAGAAGTATGAAGTTATCCTAGAGCAGACCGAACGAAATCACCTCAAGCCCCAGAGCATGGGATTCCTATAACATGGTCCAAACAAAATCCCTGGCTATCACTGGCTATTCTGAGAAGAGAAGAAAGAAGAAGTAGAAGAAAAAAAAAACAAAACAACAACAACAACAACAACAACAAAACTTTGCTGGATCTGAAAGAAGTGGTGTGTTTGTTTTTATTTAGAAAAGGAAGGCAAAATACAAGCCAGTCCTTTTTCACTCCATTAGATGAGCTGGAGTTGCAGGATACATGCAGAAAGCAACTCAATATCAAGCCGACTTCAGAGCCTGCGCCCCGTTTTTAATAATGACCAAGGTGTTTCAAAGCTTTGGTCCCATCAGCGGTTAGCTCATCTCCTGAGCACCCACTCGAAGGGCCCAAATCCCATGCTTCCAGCTCAAGTATTACCCTTAATTGCCTCTCATTAATGACTGCACAAACATTATTCCTGTTGAGACAACAAGTACGCAGCAAGCTTTGCTACTCACACGCCTCTTGAGAGTTAACGTTGGACAGGGCCATCAGGGACTCCTCTCCAAGAATACACCTGAAGCCACGCTGTCAATAAACATATTTTTAGACGCTATAGCAAAGACAGCATGCAATTAAAAAGCGCTCTCAGACCTCAGGGAGCACACGGAGCCCGCTCCTTTCTCAGTGCTGTTGCAGCCTCCTACCAGAATTGAAACCTGACTTTGCTTTGGCCGTGCAAACGTTGCATTAGCAGCCAGGCAGAGACACTGCAGAACAAGGACACGGATCCCTATCGCTTCTCCCAGCTTCTATAAATAGGGAGAGAGAAAATAGATGGAAGGCACCTAGTCCCCCTGCTCGCTCACGTCGAGGCTTGCTGGCTGCTGTCGGATTTCTCTGTGATGGCTTTGTATGGACCTGGCGGTGAAGCATCCCTTTTCTTAATATAGAGGCTTTTTTTTGGGGGGGTCGCAAAAGAGGAAAGAAAACCTCTAGTGCAAGAGAAATCAAACCAACACGGTTTCCTGGTGTTACATTCTGTCTGCCGCTGATTTCTAACCGCTGAGGCGTACTGTGACGCGCAGCCAAAATGTGTCCGGATCATGCTGAGAAAATAGATCTGCCTGCACGTAACAGTTCAAAGACGGCTTTGCAAAGCTGGCAGGGGAAAAAAAGAAAAAAGGAAAGAAGAAAACACCACCAAAGGGGCATATTAACAGTATTTCCCTTCCACCAGGGAGGCCTGAACAAGGTGCCCTAAGAACTTTTCAAGCCGCTTTGCCACTTCACCAGGATGAAGACTTGCAGCTTGTGGAGTGGTACAGAGAGTGCGAATGTTGGGCAGGTCCACACATCTGAACCAAGATGCTAAGTCCTTCTGCTGGCCCCTGGGTCCCAAAGTCAGAGTTTAGGGCACTTCTGTTCTTCTGCAGAGGCTGACCATCGGAATGAAAGGCCGTGGATGCTCACCACGTACGTCACACTTGGTTGTGCTGCACGGGTAACGCATCCTCACAACTGGAAGGCTTCACGCTGCGAGAACGGCTTCGTTTGTGGAGCTTATTTTAGAGCACAGAACAACTCGCCAAGGGATGGAAGAGGAACCCCATAAGGTAGGTAATTTAAAACTTGCCCAGACAGAGCTCTGGAGACACGCCACGGAAAGCTATCCCATCGCATGACCAGCACGGACTGTTTCCACTTCAATTGCGATGATGACCTTACTTTTGTCAGAGTGCAAAACCCAAATACAAGCACCTCGATGTTGCAGACCGTGCATCCGAGCAGCCGTGACCATAACGTCCTGCCGGAGGAGGAAGAGAACAGCATTAGCCTTTTAAATTATTGAAACCTCATTTCAAAATCGAACTCTTGAAAGCATCCATCTGAAGGGAAGAAGAAAAAGCGAAGCCACAAATGAATTAAGGTGCCACGCTCCGTTGCTCTTAAAAGGACACGGGATGAGGGCAGGGCTGGTGCTGACATTCAGCCAGGCCAGCAGTTCATCGATCTCTTGTGCACCACCACGTCCCGCCGGCTGCTGGACTCACGCTTAATTAGCACTCTGCTAAATGCTTTCTTTTCCTCCTTCGGAGAGGGAACAGGGGAGCAAAGGGTGCCCTGAGGGGGCTGTACGATTCGTCTGGGATCCAGAAAGCAGCACAGCCGGGAATCCCGTCTGCTACACGCAGGCATTCATACCCCAAACCGGAGAAGACAAGAGCAGCGTGAGGCCAGAGCAGAGCTGGCAGAGACGCAACGGCAACTTTCTGAGCAAACCTCTCAGCAGCCTGGCTGGTGAGAGAACAAGGCTTCTTTGTAGTGGGAAAATGTCAGCGTTGCAAAGCCCGTTGTCCTTCTGCTGGGGAACGAAGCAGAGCCCCGTCGGCATTCTTCGAAAGCACGAGAGGGAAAGCAGAACAGCCAGCAGCTTTGTGGCCAGCGAGCAGGGAGCAGGCACTGGAATTTGTGTCTGACTCAGAGCAGACAGATGCCCTCCACGCTCCGGGCAGTGAATACTTATTTACACAGTCAAACAGCTCTAAGGGAGATTTGGGGGGGGGGACAAACTTGGCAGCCTTGCTTTAGAGAAGCTGGATGGCAGGAGCTCAGGTCTGGATCTCGTCTAACCCATGTGGATGCCTAATTGTTAGAGACCAGGCAAAGCATCTCTCAAATTCCACCCTGATCCGAAATGCTGTCCAAAAACATGTTTTGTCCTAACGGATAAATTTCCACTATGAATCAGTGCTAACAAAAAAATAATAAATCCGTTTTGTAGAGGAGTTCCTGCTCGTGCTGAAACTAAGTGTGGCAAATCGCATTTAGCAGCAAAAAAAAATCTCAAGCCGCCACCCCTAACACGTGAAGCCAAAGAGACCTGCAGCTTCACTCCAGAGAACCAGGGATTTCTGCTCCCATTTGGAAGAGCAAAGAGCTTTCACTTCCCCCAGAGCAGATGCCAGAAGTAGCCCCGATATGCCTCGGTCTGAATGCATCATTTCAATAAAATCTCAGTATTTCGCTCTGACTTTTGTGTAATTACATTTTCGAATCAAAAACCAGGACTTCCTGATATTGGTTGAATTTTCCCTTCCTGCATTTTTCTCAAAAAAGAAAAAAAAAACAAAAACCAGCCAGCAGAAGCCACTCTAGTTTCATATAGTATCTCATCTGGAGTAGAATTGCTTTTCCCAAGGGCTTTTTTTTTTGGGTGGCACCAATTTTATAGATGGACTGAAAACATTTTTCTTTTTGGATAAACGCCGGGCTCTTTCTTCCAGTTTCCGAGCCTTGAAATCTCTCATTATTTTCAACCGTTTCCCCAGGAAGGCTAGAAAATTCCTCCTGGAGCCAAGACACGCACGCTGTTCCTTAGCCCCAGCGCTCACAGACCTTAGGAAACGCGCAGGAATCGTGACGTCCCCACTCAGACTGCTTCAGCTGGCAGGGCTGCTTCCGCCGTGGACCGCGAACAGCCTGTAACTGGAAGAGAGGCACTGCAGAGCCGGCTCTTTGTGCCAGCCCGCTGCCACTACAGATTGCAATTAACTGCTCCCGCTGGGATCTGTGGTCCCAGTGAAGGAACAGAGGCACCTTTGGGAAAGGGGGAAAAGGTGGTGGCACCAGGAGGTGTTTTTTTTAGAGAAGAGGTTCCTCCCCGCCTTCTGTTTAGAAGAGGTTGGAAAGGAAGAAGATGGAGTGGTTGAAGCTGGCTGCAGAAAGGGCCCTGCCTTCATATTAAAACCTAGGTGCCCAACCTCCCTGTACAGTTGGAGAAACAACTGCATCTCCCCACTGCTGTCCGTGCCAGGCTATCCAAAAGGGGGAGATGAGTCGACCATCTCTTTTCCGTGACTAGAGAGCTGGCTTAACCCAACCACACCTGGATCTTTCTCTGCTGGAAGTCAGGCGAGACGAAAAGCAGCCCAAAGCACTAAGCTTGCTGCTTATGGCACCTCGAGGGATCTCCTGAAGGCTTATAATGACTTGCAAGACCTGAAAGCCAGCACCACACCCCAATATATTTATGTTCAAAACCAGCATTTCCTTCAGTGCAGGGCTGTGGGCACCCTTGGTCCTGTGAAGGAGTCACAGGGAGGGTGCGTAAGGACACCCCATATGGGGACTTTCCTCCTGACCCGTTTGGAGTAAGATATTCCCTACAGACATGATAAGGTCAGAGCCTGCTTGCCACTTCTCACCATTGCCGTAGGGAATCTGAAAGCTCCCTGGAGAGCCTGCTGAAAGCTCAAGGAAACCCTTCCTGGTTTCATTACTGTCCAACAAACACACGGGGACCTTGGCTGAATACACCTGCTGAACCTGGCCCGGCATATGCTGCTCAGTAAGTGACACTGCCCAATTTGCAGACATAGTGAAGAGAGGAAGGAAAATACTGAGACCCAGAGATGAGAAAAGTACTCTGGAGGTCAGGCATCAAGTCCGTTGAACAGGCATGATATCACTCCTGAGCTGCTGGTATCTTATTTTGATGGTGAGATACACACACCGACTATTTATTGTCATGCAACAGCTTGGCTCACCTTTAGGAGGTGAATTTCCCAGCTGCATCTCCTGTTATTAACGCTTAAGGATTTCCACTGCTTAGCATGATCTGAGAGTAGATTTGGGATCCTGCAGTCATCTTGTTTCACTGCCCTCTTCAGCCCCATGCTCGCTGTGGGCCACGATGTACCAAGGGGCATTCCCTGAAGTCATCCAATGCCAACATTATATTAACAGAGCAGACAGAATTTTGTCAGGAGAGGAAAGCAGGCAAAAAAAAAAACAAAACGACAAAAGTCACTTACTCTTAAAAACATCTCGCCTTTCTATAGCTATGTAACTGCAGCCTGTGGGGAGCACCGAGTGTTTCCAGAGGACAAATCAGCTCACCTAAACATGCCTTCCTCTCCGCTAGCCTTAAGTGCACTCACAGTCCCAGGATAGGGAAACTTGCAAGGACATGAGCAACTAAGCACAGCAGCAGGCTCTTTACATTGACTGATTCCAGACTTAGGTCCTGCCTTCCAGGATCAGAGCCTCGTCTCAGGGACTGCGGAGGACAATGGCCCTCTTGTTCTGTAGCCAGTGAAGCCCCAGATATTTTTAAGACTCAGCTGAGACACTGATAAACTAAAGAACTCCGAGAGGTGTGAAGGAAAAGGGAGACCCTATCGGCACGAAACGGCTTGGCAGCTAGCAAGGGATCCGGGGTTGTTTAGGACGCTGAACAAACAAACACCAAAGTTGAAATAATAGTTAACAAAACCATTTCATTTTGCTTTTTAAAAAAGAAATTACATATAGGTTTCCATTGTAGACAATAGCAAGAAGTCCAGAAGTTTCCAGTGACGGAGCAGTTTTATTTCCATAATTGCCTAAAGCAAGAATAAGCCTAAGCCACACAACACCCGATCAATCAATCATGACAAACAGGGGAAAATTTCTATGGTGTTTATCCGGAGGATGGTCTGCGGGTTTGTGATGACTGAAAAAGAATGAAAAGAGAAAAAAAAAAGATCAGATGATAGCACAGAAAACTGTTACATACCTTTCAGAAGGCTTAGCTACATCAGCCTAAGGCATGCCAAGGCACGACAATGCCTAGGAGGGGGTATGCTGGCAGATAGTGTCACGTTGGCAGGACAGCTACATACCACTGGTATGGCACAAGGCAGAGCTCTAATGGGACCGTGTCAGATTGCTCAACGTTTTAATGTCTGTTCTGCAAAGAGCAGTCATAATTTTTCTCCCTCTCAGTCATATCTGAGAAGGGGCAGTTGTCTGGTAATCAAAAAGCCTGCCACGTGATACTGTTAAAGCTTGTTAGTATCTGTGATTAAATATCCACTATTCAAGGCTTTGGAAGGAGAACAAAATTGCTTTTCTGCCCTGGAACTCTTTTTTTTTTCCCGAGAAAGGTCTTTTCCAAAGCTATTCAACAAAGGGTGCTAGAGAGAAGGAATAAAGACACTGTGCTCTGAATGTAGTGTGCACGCCTCAGGCAGCAGGCTGGGAGAGAGGTGCTGTGCCATGAGGAGTCCTAGGGTATGCTGAACAGATCTCCCTCCCCAGGTACTGCCCCAACGTCATGGTTTGCTCCTCTCCCAGACCCAGCCACAGAACAGCAGGGAAGGAAGCTCTGTACTCTTTACATCTTACTTTTCTTCTTCTGATAATTGTGCCTTTTCCAGAAGCGCATGTTGATTTTTGGCCATGACTCTGTCTTTTCAATCACAGTAGCCTCCACACGGACGAGTTCTTTCCTTGAAAATAAACAAACAAAAAAAAAAGGTACCACCTTTCAATTATTTACATTCTCTGCCTGTCAGCGAGTAGGTTTCTGGGGAGAAAAATGACACCCTGCCTTACAAAGCCCAGATATGGAGGAACTACAAAGTCACCAGGGAAGGAGGAGGGAAATCTGTCAGGTTTCTGCCTTCATGGTGCAGAGACAAAAGCCTCGAGGTGCTGTCCATGAATCAGGCAAGTAATGTGCTATTCTGCAGGGCAGTACCTCTCCGTCACGTGAGAGCTGAGACCAGAAACAGCCAGGAATGCAGTAGGAAAAGAATCCTGCAGGAACTTGTAGGATTACAGTAGGGTAAATTCTCCTGGCATGTTCACATGATCTTTCTACTTTGCTTACTGTACAGATTTAACAAACATGGTCCCTTCTCCTGTGCTCTGCTGGTCAACACAGAATTCCTTCCTTCTTCTGTACAGCATCCCAGGCAGCTGGAATAAAATCTTCACACCTTTCTCACCTGATTAAGTTCTGGCAAAGGCTGAGCAAAAACACTTGGCCCATTGTTCCTAGCAGGAAGCACAGCTAATTGGCTGCTGGAGCAAGTCACTTCTTCTCCCACATGGCTCTTCTGCCTCCCACTCTTGGTTGGTCCTGCTTGTTTATCCCAGATTGGAAGAGAGGACAGGGATTCACTGAGGATTTCACTGCAAGCAGGGGAGTTCAGGTTGAGTGGTGAGACCACTCAAAGACTCAAAGTGTTTCTAAATCTCACTACTACACATGAGAATTCTCAGCAAGTAAACATCCTCCCTCCCCTAGGATGGAGAAGAAGAGAAGAATACAGCCCGTACTTCCTTCACACTTGACTAAAATCAGAGTAATTTGTCCCTCTGCATTAGCTTACTGACACACACAAATAAACACTTTCTGCCCAGCCAGGGAATCTGCAGAGCAGCAGGAGAAGTCCTGCTGAAGTTAAAAAAAAAAAAAAAAAAAAAAAAAAAGAGCACTGGGAATTCTAGCTGGCACTTGAAGAACACCGGAGGTAGAAAACAAGGGGATCTGAGGTATGTGCAGGAGGTCCAGCTACCTGTCTGCACAACGCCTCCTCTCCGAGAAGGTAAGAGCCTTCAGACAAGAGCTTTGGGAGGTTTAGTTTCAATCAACAGCCACAGTGGAGAAGGAAGAGACACTCTTTCACGCAGCATCACTGCAAAATACCATTAAAAACTGATTAGCATGCTCCCTTGGCTGCCAGAAACAGTTAAAGAACACTTTCTTGACAAACGATTGCACTTCAGGGGGCAGAGGAGGGAAGCCCATCTAGCCTCACTGTTCCAACAAGGTCACTAAGAGGCCAAAGGCTTTGAGACATTTAGCATCTCTCTTAACATTTACCCTCTGGGGTGTCATATATATCAGAGGTTAAATCCTTAAGGGAGGAAAGAAAGATGGCCAGAGGAAAAAACTCATTAATTTACATTTACTGACTAGCCCAGAGGAAAATAGACATAAGATTATCTAGATTTTAAGAGACCACTGGGTGACCCTGACATCCCAGCTAAAGGGTGTTACCCAGATTCAACGACAGGACCAACAGCACTACTGAAATACACAGCAAGCACTGCAAGACTAGGAAAGAAACCAAAAAAACAGACTGCACTCCAGGGGCCGGCTGTGTTTTGCCACTCTAATTAGGGAGCTTTACTTTCTGGGTCTAACTTCTGTCCACTGAAGGCAAAGGGAAATCTAAACTGACTTCTCACAGGCTTGGACGGTAAAGGCATGTAAGAAACTCACTAATGATGATCACATGGGCAAACTGGACAGCAGCCAGGCCAGATAAAAGGAGCCAGTCACTGAAATCTCCGTGCTGCTCTCAGGAGAATCAGGGTATGCAGCAGCACAGCCAAGCTACCCCGGTACAGCTCTCGCTGCCGGACCACACTAGCTGCCCTGAGCCTGGAGTAGCATTCAGCTGAGGGGAGAAACACTGACACATCTGCAGATAACCATCTACCCTGACGCTGCTTATGGATGTTGATTTGCTTTCCAGCAAACCTTTAAGGGTGTTGTTGAGCACAGCTGAGTATTAAGGCAGTAGCTTCACTCTGCAAGTCAAGGTTCAAGGGCAACGGGCCCCGGTGAGTCCCCCGCTCTGCTGTACTAAACACCAAGACCTGCTGGCTGAAAGGCTGAGGCAGGGCAGAAGCCAGCTTGCTGGTGAAGTGCATACAAACACAAAAGTTCTCAGCAAAATAGAGCCCAAGAAAAAAAAAATAAAAATCTTTACTGAGTGTTTTAGGTATGACTGGAATGCCCATAAAAATAAGAAGGGGGTCACACATTTCCCAGAGTCTGAGATAGTCAGGCCTGCTGCTCTCAGAAGGAAAACATTTCATGAAAAAGGACATCTACCAGATTTTAGTAGGAGGCCAGAAAAAATCATACTGAAACATCGAGGGTGTTGGACTGAAAAGTATTGTCAGTGAGCAGTGCAAGTAATCCAGGCCAACTACAGCCCTGATCCCTACAAAGAGGATCGTAACTCTTAGAGGTTAACAACTTAAGTCTCTTAGAGGTTAACAACTTAAGTCAACGAGCCCTCTCTGTCCTTGCAGAAGGTAACTGAATTCTAGCCTGGCTGTCTGGAAGAGCCTAAGGCACTTTCTCATTGCTACTGAAGCCATTGCAAAAATGGTCTGGTGGCAGGAGAAAAAGTAGGGATCATTAAAAGGAAAAAAAAAAAATCTCATCAGCTGTACTTTGTATAGAAACAAACTCAACTTTTTGGCTCGGGGGCACCACTCATTTCACTCAGGTCTAAAACAGATGAGAGGACTCAGCTGATGGTTTGAAATACAAACCTGCCCGAAGTTATGCTTGCTTCCAATCACAGATTTAAAAATGCACAATTTTTGCATTATACAGCTAAACAAAGTACAACCACATACCGCTTGATACCCTGTGCCAGCTGACCAGACAGCAAGTTACTTGAACAAAACCAAAACCCAAGATTCCAGAGTAGAAGCCAGCTAAAAGTTCCCAAAATAGCCTCTGCCACGCAGATATGTTTTGTTGCACTTTTTTTTTTTTTTTTTTTTTTAAGGCTTTAGAGAAGTGTCATCTTGGGAGGTATCTGCTACAGAAAATTAAAACATGACCATCTGCCCAAAACAGGACAAGTTCCTACCCGTCTCCAAGTCAGAACGGGGAGTGCAGCTGTAACGAACTGTCTTACGCAGACACTGGTGCAAGCACTCACTGATGTGTTTATTTTTAAAACAACAGAAAAACAAAAATGCCTTTGTTCACATCCAAGCTCTTATCTCCCCTCCAAAATGTTTGTGGTTTAGGCACAACGGGGAGCTATGTGAAAGAACTGCCTGCGACACATGGGGTTCTGCTTTCCTCAGCCCGTAGCGGAGAGCTGGGGAACCCACAGCTCACGGGGAGGACAGCATCTCCCCAGCAGCCCTTCGCTCTGCCTGGTCAGCCTCCTCCACGCACTGACCACCCTCTGCCAAAGTTACTCGAGTTCAGTCCAGCGCTGGCAGATGTGCAGTTTGGTCTGCCTCGAGCAACTGACAAGGCTTTCCGCACGCTCAGAGCACTCGCAGGAACCAAACAGATGGTTTTCTTCCTGTCCTGGAGCTCCTGGCTCTTGGGGCACATGCCAAGTGCAGCACTCGGGGAGCTGTAAAGAACCACTCCAGTGCCACCAGTTAAGAGAACCAGGTGAAGGACGGTGCTCCTATCCTGCCTGAGGTGCCATATCCCTGTCTGCAGGCTCTTATTTGAGTATCTGGAAGATGACACTTCTGGTCCTAAAAATGGTATTTCCCCTTCCTAAAAATCTTCCACAAGTCTAACAGTGTCTGGCAGCAATTCAAAGGCTCCTGAAGATCTGCCATTCCAGATCTCTTTGCAGCACTGCTCAAAGGGCTGTCAGCTCTTGTAATCCTGCCTAACACAGGGAACTTGAGGCAGGTACCACCAGCGCAGCTGAAGTCGCGTTATCAAACATGCAAACACGTTATCAATAACTCTTAAACATGGACAACCTCCTGCTAACACAGAAAACACTCTGAAGCCAAACCCACCTGAAAATGCATGGTACTTCTAACTTGAATCTACAAGACACCAGGAAATATTTCTCAGATCTGCAAGCTCCTCATCTGGCCATCCTCTGACAAAGTTGCTTCAGTTCAAGCTAACACAAACACATGGGTTAGCCTGCAACCAGACCACAACCTGGGCTTCCAGACGCTTAAAGCACTTGCAAGCCACATTATCTTGACTTCTTCTTCACCACTAAAACCTCCCGTTCTGGGGAAAACCGCATACCATTGATGACTTTGCTTCCAGCCAGTGCTAAGAGCTGAAACAGCAACACCTAGTCCACATACCACTTCCTTCTGGTAAAGCAAAGGCTGAAGAACCAGATGTTCTGACAGTTTGTACAGCGAGTCCGACAGCATTAAGACGGAGCTGGGGCTGTGATTGCTGGAGTCATGTAACTAGGAAGGGAAAACTGGGAACTCTTGAATTAAGATTAAGACCTGCTGAGTTAAGACATGGGTAAAAGGAAGTGGGTTTTAAAAAAAAAGAAAACAGCATACAACAACTCAAATTACGAGATTAAGGGATGGGCAAGGATTTCTGGGTTATTCTAAGATGGCTATCGCTGCAATCACGGTTAGGGAGTAAAGATGCTGAAGAGCAAGATTTACTGCCAGTTTGTGCAAGGCTTTTACGATGAGGAAAAAGAACCAACCCAAGAGAGGTGAATATCCTACAGTTACCTTAGGAATAGGTACTGCTGCTCTATCCTGGCACTGAGGTAATGGGTGAAGTCAGCAGAGGCTGATGAGCCCATTTTATGGGTGATTCTTTCAAATCCCATGGGGCTGGGAAAAGAACTAGTGCTGATAAATTCATGTTTCTCTTCAGTTTAGAGGATAATTCTTGTGTGAGACCTCTTACCCAAGGAGCGGCCTTCCGATAAGCGTGAAATCATCAGCACCAACCAGCAAAACCTACGGAAAATAACTTAATCAGACATATCAGTGGTTCATTACCCCGGAAGAAATGCAAACATTTTCCAAATTCTGCAGTCACCGTAAGGGAGCCAAAATGCTTAAAAACGCATGTTTCAAACCTGACACTGTTACTAGAGAGGAACAGAGGGAAAAGGCAGCTAACAGGCAAGAAACAGATTCATAAAACAGACAGTCTTCCAGGAGAACTTAATTCTACTAAAACATACTTTACAAGTATCTTTCACAGTGATCAGAACACACTGAACTTTTCTCTTCTGGCTCACCAACAGTTGTAAAAGATAGGAAAAGCAATACAGGGAAGAATAATATGCCTTTGCGTGGGATCTGAATGAATGGCAGCTACTAAAATCATTTTTTATAGCAATTGCAACATATCTCTACAGAAACCCTTTCATCATTCTCCTCCATGAGGCCCCAAGATGGGCAATAAAGAAATGAACATCTGCTGTGAATTCACCACCAAGGGACTAACCATTTTGTTTCAGGACATTTCAACCACCTGCCAAAGACATGGCTGAAAAAGTTGCCTCTAAACTGGACTTTCAAAGCAATGGATGAAGTAAAAAAACTGCCCGTCTCTCCTTAACTACTTGCTTGGCTCTAACAACTAGATATTGAGCCACGCGAATCCCAGTTCAGTCTTTCATTTAAGAAAGATTGGGATTAACGAGCCTCTACAAGTTCCTGCTAGTTCAGCATGGCTAAGGATAAATATATTGAATTGCATGTTGGCAATTCTCCCCTGCATGCACCGTCCCTCCCTCCACCCAAGACACTCAGCATGATAAGGATCTCACAAAGCACGGAGCAGCGACAGTTCCTCTGGGAGCACTGTCAGTGTTTTGGGTGTTGCAGTCTCAAGGTAAACACAATCTTCAGCTGCCGTCTCTAAAAACAACTGTAATTTTCTCTTTTTTTTTGGATGAAGTTAGTAGAACAGAAATCCGTCTCCTAACAGAGTCTGGCACAACTCACTCCAACCACATTCAACAGAAATCACATTATCACTAACAGCTTAACTGAGACTGGAACAAAACTAAGGTAAACAGCTGGAGTAAGAACAGGAGATTCAACAGGAGCTCTTCAAGACTTTTCTAAAACTGGTTCTTGGTTTTGTCTCGTGGATTGTTTGTGTGCCATTTGCTCCAGCTCCCTGCACAGCATGGGGATCACAGGCACTGTAGACAAGGCACGTTACCTTTTCCATCCGGATTCGGTCTCCACATTCAGCCTCCAGCACGTTGTCCATCATAATCAAGTCTTCACTGGTTATTTTCCACTGCTTGCTGGCAAAGTGGACCACGGCAAAGAGCCTTCCGTACTGCCCTGCTGCGATCATATTGTTCACCTTTTGTACCACTTCTGTTGGCAAACATCAGGGAAGAAATCAGAGCAGAAAACCCAACAAGGTGTGAAGAGCTGATCAAAATTAATTCAGCCACACTGCTCTCCCCCTAAAACTGTTCTCTTCTGGGAATCTCTCAGCGAGGCTCAACAGCAATGTTGTTTTCTACAGGGTGTGAGCCATCCTTTCACAAAGGTATTTGCCTTTTAGTTGCTGGAAAAAAAACATGCAGAAGTAAACACTTATGTATATATTGTGCAGTCAATCCAAGGTTGTTCATTTCTCGGCTTGTATCTTAGGCATCCTAAAAGGCACCGTATTCAAATACAAAGTGTTCCAGAAGAGAGTGCTTGTCAACACGCAACCTACGTCTGGAAGGGGGCTATCCTCAATTCCCAAGTAATACTAGGACTAGGACCCTAAATACTTTGTAAGGTGCCCCGGAGCATCAGGAAGAGTCCTGCAAAGTACGCAGGAAAAAGGGCTCCATGAATATTAACAAAGCCTGGCCTGAGAACTTGTACCTGCAGCAAAACCAGGAGAGACTGCCAGAAAAGCTCTTCCTATACACGCACACACACCCAGAGCTGGTGCCAGGAGCAGCACAAATTCCAGGGACGAGGTCCTGCACAGCACATGCACATAACTCAGTTTTCTGCGATCAGCTTCCTGTGCAGTGAAGCCAAAACCAAGTTTTATGGGAACATCAAAAGGTATTTCTTAATGAGTGCCATTCCCCTGCCAAATAGCAGCCTTCCACCCCCTCGAGCTGTTCACAAAAAGAGTAACTTTGCTATAACTGGAAAACTGGGTTTTCTTCATTGTCCTCAAAAGTGCCTGAATCGTTGTTTTCTTTTCTTGGAATGTAAACAAAACATAATGACCGTTTGGGACAGACAAGAATTTAGCAACCAAACCAAACCCAGCCCTTACAGGAACACTCTGAAAGTGTCCAAGTTTCAACTCAGCAGAAGCAAACTATTATAGGTAGAGGTGAAAATAGAAATGTGTGCAAGACAGTAGTTACTGCAGTCCTCGCTGAGATGAAGAGCTTAGCTTCTGTGTTTCGGCAATTGCCATTCCAGAAGAAAACACCACTGTGTGCTCTTCTCTGACTCAGAGTGGTCCGCTACCAAAAGTGCACAGAAAAGTACGATCCCCTTCTCTTTGTTACAACCCCAATGCACAATGGGATATGATAAATTTCTTCCAGCTCCAAATTGCTGATCCAGGTATACGAGCAGTCCTGTGGCCAGCGTTTCAAAACTAGAATTTCAAAGTGCTGACCTACAGTTTTCCCCTCGCCAGAAAAAAATACGTAGTCATACTCTAACAAGGGTTATTGCCTTGTCAAATTTCAACTTTCTACCCACAGGGCTCTCTCATATTTTTGAACAGAAAAAGGTATGTGTTCTTCAATGTACTTGGGCTCTGAAGCTGTTGAGAACTCTTCCAAATATCTCTAGACAGGAAACATTGTACGCTTGTACATTGTACATTTGATTGTTAGTACGGCTTGTATCTTAGCACCATGTGGAGCGACCCTTCCTAAAATATCCATGGCTGTTTCCACAGACAGCAGGAGAATATAAGGCAGAATTCAAATGCTCTGGCTGTTGCATGCTTTGGATAAGCACAGCCAGGAGATAATGATGCAAGCTCATAAACAGTAGGAGGTTACGAGGCACAGAAATCACAATGGCCCCAAGGATCCCGTGTGAAGCAGTCAGAGGAACGTGGGACCCTGCTCACCACAGGGCGTCAGCAAATCAAACCGAGCAGTTTATGGTTCACTGCTGGGTCAAATCATGCTCTGGGACAGAACACTCATCCGTCACTTAAGCAATCCCAGGAGCACAGAGGAAATGAAAAGCAGGATAAAAAAGAAGCCAGAGAGGAGACCTGGAGCAAGAGGCTCTCTCCAAAGCACATCACTTGCACAGTTCTTAACGCATTTTAGCTATGCTACGGGAGATTATCTGCAAAAATACAGACACAGCCCTGTTTGTCTCCTGTCATTGTCTCCTTGTACAAGATCTACTTTCCTTCACTTCTTGGGTCTCTCCAGTCTAGAGTCTTTAGAGATGTCCCTTCAGGTGCCTTTCATAGATGTCCCAGAGGCTAAGGGAACAATACAGTAGGACAGCCTGATAATAAACACAGGAGCTCATTTCCTGCATAAAGCAGGCAACTGCTAATTGCCCACCTCCACCATGGTAAGGGAGATTCACCCACTGGGGCTCATTACTCCCCAGTTCTGAGAAACATCCTGTGCCTGCACTGGCTTCCCTGCTACCACCTGTACCACAGTCTGGATGACAACAGCCCCACCCGGGCAATATAAGGCTAGGCACATCTCTGTATTCGATTTTCACATCCCCACCTGCCATGGGGAACCTGCATGTGTGGTAACAAGCGGAAGCCTGACATGTTGTAGTAAGACCAAGTGTCGAGAAAGGTTGCTGAACAGCTACGTGCACGTCACTCTCTGATTCGGGAGGCTGACTGCTCAGGAGTCACCCTCCCAAAGAGGAGCCCAGGGGCTTCTTTCGGGAGGACCGCTGGCTGCATTCAACAGTCCTGACTAGATGTGAGGACAAGAATACATTCACTAAACAGTGTCACTTACCACCTGCTCACTGCCTTATGTCACACCTCTGCAGCTCTGTCGTGTGCCCACTACCCAACTGCTTATGCTGGCTCTAGCATTCTGTTTTATTTGCTACAAAATACCAGCTCTCTGATGTGCCCACTATCCAACTGCTTGTGCTGGCTTTAGCATTTTGCTTTATCCACTAAAGGAAAAATAGTTGTTTCCTCCTGTCCAAAATGCATGTTTCACACCTTAGGTGGCAACACATCACATCAGGTAAGTTTCCTTTGGCAGCGTTATGACCCGTCAGGCTGTCACACATTAAAGAGGCTTCATGATCTACCCAACTCTCTAATACCAGCAGTTGGTGCATGAGGCCAGTGACACTAAAATATGCCAGAAAGAAGACAAAAATTAAAAGAACAAGAAGTAGCTCGAATCATTTATGCTCAGTCAGGCCACGAATGGCAGTAACAGAGCATTAGTCTTCACCTGGAGCTTTGAGACCTTTACCTGCATGATACTTTGCTTCTTCTGCTGGATCTGGCAGTTTCACTTCAGGCCATGGTGGTGAAGTTAGAGATGTTTTGGCAATAAGTCTGTGAATGATAAGGTAAGATTCATCTGTAGGAAACAGATATTGCCAAGGAATGCAAACCACAAAGAGAGAAGAGAAGGGAAAGGAAACTGGAGATGGAGCAGAAAGTGGTTTTCCACTAGGGGAGCAGAAGTTCTACAGGAGAGTTGACAATATGAAAGACTCACCCCAAAACACACTCACACCAGAAGGCCACATTTCACTTTGTAGGAGCTCACAAACAAGGTGAGGGGTTGTATTCAGGTCTTAAGTCTTATGGATAGAGGGTGTCAGGCAAGACAAAAGCAGCGTTACTTCCCTAAGGCTTAATCCAATAGAGGACACTGGATATGGCAAAGTCCCCAGACCTTCCACAAGAAATGCTACAAAGGTGATGAAGCTGCAGCCCAGCTCAGAAGACTGTTCACACACATGAAGAAAACACTTGGACTCATATCTGAGTTCAGCCTGCAAACTTCCACACATGGTCACTGCACCCAGACCATCATTCAGGTCCACCATGAATGGCAGCAAGCTTTAAGTAAAAGCAATAAGTGCCTCAGCTGCTGGTTTGTTTTAGACCCATCTATCATTAAATTCAGTATGGGGGAAATGGATCTTAGTTCTTTTACTTTCCACTTCAGAAAGTTATTTGAAATAGTGCAAAACAAACAAAGAGTTCAGAAAGAAAGCAACTGAAAATTAACTCAAAATTCACCTAAGCTGGGTTATTGCTTTTCCCTGATGTTCAGGCATCTACAGCTAGATGTGCTAGCGATGGGGGATCTCAGCAACCACCAGTTACTTCCCACTGCCTCGTTTCTACAGACTGGGATTTTATCACAAACTCCAGCAGGATCAGACCTACCCAAAGCCTTGCTTGCACTTGAGTTTTAGACAAAAGGCTCTTAAGCTTTTCTAGGTATATATGTACAAATTACCTCCACCACAGCTGACAGACTGAACACGTAAATGCTCCTCATCCCACTTCAGTACCAAGTACAAAGCCCTGCAGTTATCCAGTAGCAGAGAGCATCCGGGAGGAGGCAACGTGCCTTTGACGGGGAGAAAGGGCTAATGAGCATCTTCAAATCAGCCTCGAGCGCTACACATGAATGACTCATGCATCCTTTTTTCCTCTATCTGTAATGCTCTTCTGTTAAATAGGTAGTTTTGAGAGGGTCTTAAGACCACAGCTGGGTTCTTTACAGGAGAGTTACGAGGCTGCTCTTCCTTTGTCACTTTCACCTGTGTACCCTGAATGGCTTCTCCCACCCCAGGAGGGATTCAGCGTTCAATACAACAACCATTTAGCCCAAAAGCCTCTTCTGTGCTATCATGATGCCTGTCAACAACCTATATCACGCTGGGGAGGGACTAGCAGAGGGATCTAACAAGACTTCTTAGACCCATGCCCAACTTGGTTCAGGTGGGCCACAGAAGTGAGTGGGAGCATGTGCTGTCTCAAATCCAGCCAGCCAAGCACAAACATCATTTCTCAACGTATTTTTCTAAAAGATGCAAATTAAATCCTTATTTTTTTAAAAAAAAACAGTAGCTTCCACTGTTGTTACTAAAAAATTGCTTTAATAATGTCTCTTTTCAAAACACTCTGCAACCATACCGCTAAGACAAGAGCTTTACAATTTCAAGACTTGACTTTTGTCCCTGAAAGCCTTCCTGGGGATCATCCTGGGGGAGTCCTGAGCATTACAAACATGACCCTTTTAGGATCTTTTGGCACTGCCACAGTTAAGGGATCAATCACGGCTCAAACCTCCCCAGCAAGAGGAGGTCTTACTTAGAGCCTGCTCTACTTTCTATACCTGGCTGTTGCTCTCTTACTTACTGAAAATGGTTAATGGCTGTCACAGCATGAGATACCTCCAGTTTAGAGAATAAACTGGGAGCTTGAAAGCAAGCAGGCCATGGCATTGACACAGAATGGAAGACTGAAAACAGCCAGGGGTATTTCAGCTAGCAGCCAGTTACACGTTCCCACTAGCTGTCATTCTGGATTCTTTCTGCTCTTCTCAAGAATATCACCGGGAGGGATCCCCTGTCTGAAAACTGAACTAATTCTTTACTGCCTCAAGCCCTGGTACCATTGGTACTGCAGGTATTCGTGTGCATACGCTGCCTTTCTTGACAGCAGCACAGATAGCACTAAATCATGAGAACCCTGATTAAAACGTCAGAGCTGAACAACAATTAACTCTGCTCAAATGTGCCACTGGGTGTTAATTGAAAAATAAAATGCTACGTGAAACTCACAGCATGAGTGGGAGCAGAAAAAAAATGTGAATAGCCCTTGCTTGCAATTAGTTGTTTTTCAAGATCTCTAGGACAAGGAGCAGCAAGGAGGAGCACCAGAGGCAACTGTTTACTGCTCTGCATTAGAGCCGGTTCCAAAAACTATTGATTTGTTCCCAAAGAAGAACTGGAGAGAAAAGCATTGCTCTAACCAGGGATGGCACTTTGCACATGCAGTCCTTTCATCAGAACTGTGGCACACACCTCAGCGGGCAGGGAAAGGAGGCATGATGCCAATACAGCTACATTTAGAGATTATCCTGAGAGGTGCCAAATGCCTTTACTCAGAACAGGATACATGGCTGAAAGGCATCAGATTATAGTTCATTTTTAGGCAAGGACCTATGATACCAAAGAGCCAATCTCAGATTTAGTCCATGGCAGGAAGATTCACCCTGGATTTCATCGAGATGATCACAGAGCTCCTGGTTTCTGTAATTTGAAGAGAAAGGTGTTGCTCAGTACATACCATCTCCAACACAAATGGAAAGCTGGGAATTTCCTGTGGGCTGAGATCCACACTTTCTATATAAAAAATTGCTAGTCCCAAGGCTTTGTGGGTTTGTTGCAGAGTTTAGTATAACATTGTATGCTCTGTCACGGAGGCAGAGATCCAAACTGTGTTCCCACACGCTGAGGACCAGCGGGAAGAGACCACCCCCTGCACTCTTCATCAGGACAGAGTGAATGGAAATGAATCTTGTCATTTCTCCCAGATGCTGCTTACAGGATTTATTTATTTCTGCAGTGTCCCCTTCTGGTTAAAGCAAGAAGCAGCACAGCCTGCAGCTCTATCCAGCTATTTTGGTGCTAGATCCCAGCAGAAGAAATTAAATAAAGATACAAACAAGCAGTTCTAAAAGCGCTGAAATTAACAAAGCCTGAAGTTTTCTGGCTTGGTATCTTATAGCAACTTCTCTTAATTACAATTCATAAAGAGTGCAGTGCAAGTTCAATATTTATCAGATACTGAAAAGACTGGCCAGGAGGTAAACCTTGCCTGAGTAATAGACGACCTGTACCAAAAAAGATGAGTGTCAGCTGAGGCCCCTTTTGCAGTTGAGGAGGCTGCAATGTCCTGATTTGAGTGGCTTCTCTGCTGTTTACTATAGACTAAGCCACACTGCAGCCCTTTGCTATATGGAGGATTTAGTTACCTGTCTCTCTACTCAGCTGCTTAATTTCACAAATAAATAGAATTGGCCTTCCGGCGAAGATGACTGAGGGTAGGCAGTGTCTAAAACTTTTCAGGAAGTGACAGACACACAGTGGGATCTGAATAGTCTCTCTTTCAAAGGAAAAATAAGCTGCCACTCAGCCCTTCCTGCCCCATCTCCCCACTCTCCCACAGAAGGTCAGCATTTCAGGGGGCAAAAATCAAAGCGGAGGGTCATTTGACATTACCCTTCTTGCACGGCTGTGCTCTGGGAACTCTGGTGCCGAACTGCAGATGAAAACAAGAAAGCTAAAAAGGAGAGAGAGAAAAAGAATTAAAAACAAGCAGCAACTGTTGGATTCTTAGGCTGTAGTGAGGAACAGCAGAGCAATGTCAAAGGAAACATCACGATGTTGGTACCATTTTCTGCCTGTAAAAGCTTTCAGTTTTATCAGATAAACAAAGATAGATGGAAGGAAAAAGGAAATATACAAAGGACTTGTCAGTTGCGTGCAGCATTGTATGAGAGCAGGGGAAAGGCCTCCTCCTGCAAGTGACACATCCAGCTGGACACAACAATTTCACAGAGACACGCTCCGAGCACTCCAACTCTTTTAAAGGACAGTATGACTGAAAGGTATAGGAGAGCAAGTGGTCTGAACTCTGCTCTGCACTCCCTTAATTCTGAGCACTAACTGATGTTGCTAAAAGGATCCTTCCCAGCCCCCTCAGCCCCCAAAATGGGGAGAGAAACTCTAGTATAACATTTATCAGGTGATTCTCAGCAACTCTTACTGAGCCTTAGAGAGTTTCCATCCCCAAACAGGCTGGAGGTGTTCTGCCAGGAGCTCCCTAGCCACGTGGCCTCCATGCAGATGGCACAACACCGAGGGACACAACAACCTGGAAGATGCAACAGGTTTGTGTTCACTGCTCCTACATCTGGATTTTCACTGTCCCAGACAGGCCTTTTATTCCAGAAAGGAATGAATGAGCTATGGAAGGAAGAACAACAGGAGAGGAATTTAGGAAGATGTATTCATGCTTTTCAGAGCTATGTATATACGAGTTAATAGTGTTCATCTAAACAGTGGAGTTGGTACTGCCGTTAAAACACAAATATTGAAAGAATTGGTGGTTTACCACAACTTAAGTTGCGTTTTAAGTGCAGCTTTGGCACTCTTGGAAAGGAGCTGGACCTGTCTACACCCTGTTAGTTCACAGAAAGAGAGGGAGACCTAGAAACACACACTCAGGGATTTGTCCCTATGTCACCTCGGGGATAACAACAGCCTTTTTGGCACAATTTGTTTAATTAAATGCCAGCCCATGCACACCTCTGCGGGAACATTAGCCTTCTCACCCTCCAGCCACCACACGAATGGCAGAGGGGCTTGAGAAGACCTCTTAAATCCAAACGCACATGGTCCCATGAGCAAAGGCAGCATTTAACGAGGTTATATTCGCGAGCACACGAATAACCCTAGACAACAAACCTTCACAGGACGAGGGCACCAGCAGCCCACAGCACAACCCCCATGCCAAAACCCCACACCTGCCTACAAACCCGCCCCGGCTCCTCCTTTCCACCCCTCAGCCGAGCACCCCCGGGGGGCAGCAGCCTCCCTGCGAAGGACCGAGAAGCCGGGATCCCCCTTCGATCGACCCCGTCCCCGTTGCCCCTCACCTGCCGCCCGCCGCCGGGCCGCGGCCACCGCCGCCATCTCGCTGCCCCCCTGCCCCGGTAGCGGAAGGGGCGGCCGCGGAGCCATGATGGCGGCGGCCGCGGTGGAGGCGGCGGCGGAGCGGCAGCTGGAGCTGCTCCGGGAGGAGCGGGAGGCAGAGCTCGCCGAGAGCAGGTAGCAAAGGCCCCATAGGTGGTCCCCGAGCCCTGCCGTCGCTCGTGGGGAAACTCTGCTGGGATCGCCCCTATAGTGTCTGCTGGCACCCCTAGGAAAGACTCGCCCCCATAGGGAACCAAGCTGGGGTCACCCTTGTAGGGTCTGTTGGCATCCCTACAAAACCCTATTGACTCGTCCATATAGGAGACCGAGCTGGAGTCACCCCTGTAAGGTCTGCTGGCACTCCTAGGAAAGACTCATCTTTCCGCCAGCTCACTCCTATAGATCCCTGGTAGACTCACCCTTTAGGGCTTGCTGTCATCTGTAGGATCAAAGCTTGCTCCAGCAACATTCAGGGGCTGGTCTTCTCTTCCCCAGACCCCAGCAGCTGCTGGAACCCTGCAGTCCCCTGGCCCCCACGCTGCCCTGCCCAGATGCTTAAAATTCCCTACAAACAATTAAACAAATTGGGAGACTAAAGAGGATAAACTTGTGGGATTTTATTTTTGTGTCAATCCATACAAAAATAAAGAACCCACCAAGGCCCCCAAGTAAGACTGTGGGGTGAACCCCGCTGCTGTGGCAGGTGTTGGGCCCAAAGGAGAGCAGGCTGCAAAGCTGCTACCCGTGTTTTGTGCCTTAGTCGCTTGTAGTCTGCACATCAGTGCAAGATATCCACTCCTTTTCCCTGTGCAGCTGCATATGTGGAGTATTTGATGGGGATTAGCAGCACATCATGTAAAAAAGACCAAATCTTCCATTTCAGAGCTTATATGTGGTAGGAGAAAACTTGGGTTATTCTCTCGTGGCTCATGGGACTGGGTTAACTGAGCAGTAGCTTCGTTTTCACACCAGGACAGGAGAGAGGAAAATCATATAAACGTCTTCTTCAGGATCAGTGAGCATTGCCCCATTGCCCAAGATAATTTTGTAGAAGCCAATTCAGTTAAATCGCTACCAAGTAGTCGTGTAAGCCAACACTTCAGGAACCTAATGTCTCTTTTGCTATCATCCTCTTTTTCCATCCCTTTGTCTTTTTCTGTTTTGTCTTCTGAAGCTTTGAATTTGCCTTAGTCTGGCAAATGGTGTTCATGCCTGTATGTGGTTTCCAGGGCCTGGCAGGAAAACGTCTCCCTGAAGGAATTGCAGCGCAGAGGTGTCTGCTTGCTAAAGCTCCAAGCTACCAACCAGAGGACTGGCCTCTACGGGCGGCTGCTCGTGACATTTCAGCCTAGAAAATATGATTCAGACGCTGAGCTGCCATATAACAGTTTCGGGCCTGGTAAGTGCTATTCCTGTTCATGGGAAGTAAGTAAGGTGACAGATGACCAATGTGTTCTTCCTAACATCTTTCTAATGTGACACTTGTAAAGACTGAGCAGTTGATGCAAAAAGGAAGGGAGAAAACGGTTATGGGTAGAAGATGAATCTAGAGAAAAATGTCTTCTTTCTCCCTCAGCTTTTTATAAGTATGTATGTTGCAACAGGGAAGAGTGAGAGTGTTTAAAGAGTTGGCTTTCCTCATTCTGAATCCTTAAAAACAAAGCCCTGTTCTTTTGTCATTAAAGATTTTGTGGCACTCTTTTTATGTGCTTACATCTTGGGGTAGGTAAGGAGCTTTTGTTATTTATACTTTAGTTTCAAAATGAAAAGTGTATTTTCCTTTTCCTTCCTGAGCTGCCATATGTCCTCCCTTCCCCATACTGTTATTTTTGGTGAGAAAGAGGTGAAGAGTGTGCCATGTGTATTAGTTGACATGCCTGGATTTCTGTTGGGAATAAAAGCAGTAGAGAAATACAGACTCACCAGCACATCAGCCAGTGCCCTTCTGACTTGTCTCACCTTCTGCCATCACTTCCTTGAAAAGAGCTGAGCTGCTGCCAGTATCTGAGGAAGGTAAGGACCCAGTCTGCCATGCTGTGGCCAGCTACACACTTATCCCTTGAAAAAAGTTGGGTTTGACCGTGGAATAGTTCCAAGTGACTCCGCAAGGAAAGCCCTCTGTTTTGTTTGTTTTTTTTCCCTGCAGAGACCTTTTTTCTCTTTTCCTTAGGCAATAATGATACTGCTTTGCACTCTCCAAAACTGGTCTACAAGAGTGAAGCTGGCTGCACCAGATAGTTTGCTGGTTTAGCTTAGTCTTTTACTTGGTTTTGTTTGCTTGATCAATTAGTTTGCTAAGCAGATGCATTGGAACCGGGAACTGGACTGTTTCTCATCTGTGGTACTGTTTTGAAGTGTCACAGTTCAATTTGTTGACGCATTCTTTACCAGCCAGGCCACCAAACTGCTGACTTGTGAAATTAAAACGACTCTTGAGGCAAGCTTCCCTTATTTTGCAAATCTGAGATCTAGTCCTCAATGAGTGTGAGCCTCAGCTAAGGTATCCACTTGTCAGACATTCTGCTTAAAATCTCCATTTCACCGCTGCACTGCATAATTTGACTGGTCCCATCTTGACGTGACTGTGAAGAACAGAAAGGCCACAGTGAGTCCTTACGAATCTCGTCTTTCTTAGTTCTACTGACTCGTGTAGAGCAGTCATCTGGGAGGCACGCGTTGTCGTGCAGCCTCCTTGGCTATTACTGAATGATAAAATGAATGTAAAACGGTTTGAGAGTTTGGAGAAGTTAGGTCTTTCCAAGGTCCATGTGAAAGCATCTTGGCTTTCTGTGCAGCTCTGTGGGGGGGCACTGTTGGTGTCCTCTCCAAGCCCTGTGGTGCACGGAGATTAGAAGGCAGCTGGTTAGTTGTTACCTGGTGTCTTCTCACAGCTAATAGCTTTTTCCCTTGCCTCTTGCTGCATGCGCTACCATGAAAGAGAAGAATATTTTCCTCCTTTTTGGGCTTGATACAAATTCTGACCTTGGCAAAAAACATGGAACTAGTCCTGTGGCTGGTGTAGGTGAGCCCACTGTCTCCAGTGGACCATGCTGGTCTCCTCCAAATAACTTCTTTTCAAAATATTTATTCCACTTCATGCTCTGTCTTCTAACTTGTCTTTTGCAGGTGACATTTTGGGGCTTTATGATTCAGTCGGCCAGGGTGATCCACTCTCCACCGGCATTGTAACACGTGTCACCTCCAAAGCAGTCACCGTTGCCTTTGAGGAATCTCGAGATGGCATGCTGAGCTTGGACCGTGAGAGCTCTTACCGCCTGCTGAAATTAGCCAACGATGTCACCTACAACAGGCTGAAAAAGTAAGGGCTGTGAGGGTGCAGTTCACCTGGTATCACTGCTCAGGAGTGCAAAGGCCAATTGAAAATTGCCAGGCTTATTTTCGGAGACCTCTTCTGCGACTGATCTCAGTCTGCTTCACTAGTCTCAGGTTCTCTTCCTTCCCATCTTATTCCTTGTACTCCCATGGCAGCTCCACTTAGGAGAGCTATCCACCTTCAGTATGTGCCTTTCTCTTTCTGCTGACTACTGAGGGAACTTGTACTCCTTAATGAGATAACTATCTTATGCTGAAGTGTCACAACAGCCTAAATTTATTTACCAGCTGGCTAGTGCAGTCCTGCTCTTGTCTGTTCCTCCCCTGCCCCACATCCCACACTCAGTTACCTGTTTTTGGTCCCACATTGTGACAGCTGTGGGGCCCACTGGATTCTGTGTGGCACCTTTTCCATCCAGGCAGCAGAACTGAGTAGCACTTTGATGAATTAATGCAATGAAAAGGCTCAGCACAGGGTCTGACTGTATCAAACCAAAGCAATAGTAGAAAGCGGAAATGTATGGTGGGTACAGGGGATATGAGCATGTGAGGGATAGGAGATGCAGCAATTGGAATTAGTCTGGTGTGCCCACAGACATCTTACACTGGGATACATTGCCCTGACCCCTCCTCTAATGGGCACTGGGAATCTCTGAAGGAATTTATGCTGTGCATATAACCTGGGTGTTTTCTTCTTTGGCAGAGCTTTAAACACACTAAAGCAATATCGTGGTGGTCCAGCCTCTGGTCTGATCGATGTCCTCTTCTTTTCATCTGATCCAACCTCATTCAGTGAAACAAGTAAGGACGTTTCTTTCTAAGACTTTATACCATCCTGATGGCAAGTGCTGGGTTGGTCTCTCTAAATGAATTTTCTGGACCCTCAGGGTGAGAGCCCCTAGCACTTTGCAGCCCAGTGTGTGCACTGAGACTGCCACTGTGTTTGATTTGCCTTGGTATGCAGGACTGAGAGCTAGGCAGGTGGAGACCTCTTGTGGATGTATCAGTAAAAGCAGATGTTGCTACTCACACAGGTTTTAAGCAAAGAGCACAGTAAGTTGCTGTGGGGAAGGAAGTAAAATCTTCAGTCTCCAGAGCAGTCAGTGAAGCCTGAAGTTTCCTACCCCCAGGCTCTGCACCAGTTATGAAGATGTTCACATCTTCAGATGCCCCATTAAATCTGACAGAGCCGGAGTGCTACGTGAGGGTTGTACAGGTTTTTCCATGCACTATGCTGCCATTACTCCTCTTCCAGTCCACCAAGACGCATCTCTGAGGCTGACCCTCTAAGAAGGGTGCTTGTGGTCTCTCAGTTCATGACCTGTTCTTTGAAGCTGCCCATAGGAACAAATTACTCAGATCTTTGTGCAGTTCTGGTCCACGCCAGAAGTGCAACTCACTTTGCTCTAGAAAAGACCTGAGCTAAATGTGAGTAATAAGAGGTGCTGCAGCTGGCAACATTAAACACCTACTTTTCATACTGGTTAATGGGTCACTGGACGTGCTAACCTGGTGTAAAGACCCTTGTCATCACTGGATCATCGCTGGAAAAGAGAATTACCCAGACTGTTCAGATAGCTAATGCTCACTTTCCTCAGGGTATACCAAGGAAAGCTGAATTGTGGCATAAAACAGGATCTGTGATGGGGGAATTTCTTTGCACACATTCACAAGTCAGAAATTCAGTTTAGTTTATGAGGCATTTCTTTTTTGCTTCCTGCCCCAATCCCATCCATAAATTTCAGATAAGAAACTACCAGCTCTGCTTCTGTACTGAAAATCCAATAACTCAGCCTTCATGGGAATTAAGTGACTGTGGAACTACTGCAGTTTGAAACAGCATGGGGTGTATTCTATTGGCTTGCATTTTTATTTTTACAGCCTTCTGATTATGTCTAGTCAAGTTGGAGATAGGCAGACTGCTTTAGTTTCATCAAATACTTAAAACATCACAACTTGGTTTTACCAACAGCTGTCCAAAAAAATGCAGGCAAGTAGAATCCCCTTTTAGTCTCATCTTTCTTGATTTGAGTTTTTGGGAAACTAAAAATGAAATTACTTTAAGAGGAACTGTGAGGAAATCAAAGCCCCTGATGAGCAGAATATGAAGTCTGGGCATCTGTTAATGATTATTATCCCTTGACAGAAGGGAAATATCATCTGGGCTGCAAAAATCAGGGAAGAAAGGCAGAAGGTAGATTAATTTGGCTAAGAGGATTGTCAAGCAGTCTGTATCTCAGCTCTCTCCTGAGCCCCCAGCTCACCTCTCAGCAGCATATCACACATTATACCATCCATCCCAGGTCTTCTTGCTGGCCAGGGCTGTGCTCAGTTTCCTCCCCGCTGCAGCTCCTTGTGCTCTGTGCTTGCTGTTGCACTTTTTTTTCCTGTTACCTCGATTACCGCATTTAGTTGTCCACAGTGGTTCCCTTTTTTCACATGCACAGTTCTATTACCTTCAGGCTAGGTTTCTGATCTAATATATCAGAGATGAAGAGTTAACACTAGTGTGAGTCATACCTCTGTAGTTCTAAGCACTGAACTTAGTCTGAGTCAAACCTCTTAGCCTTTTGGCTACCCGGGGACTTTGGTGTACTCAGGTTTTTAATATTAAAGAATTAAATTTTAATGAACTAACTTTCTTAGCAGCTTCAACTCTGCCTTTTCCCCATGGTGGCAGAACTGCCTCTCTAATCAAGAAAAATTCCTTTTCACTGAATTGCTCAGATGTGCCAAACTAAGCACAGAGATTAATTTCACATCTCCCCAGCACCAAGAATATGGATTGATGGAAACATTGTCACATCAGACAGGAGATGCAATACAAGAAGTCAGCATATCACCTGAGAACAGCAAAACGCTCTGGCAGGGTGGAATGGCCTTCTATTTACATTTTCACTGTATAGCTCCTTTCTTGCCAGCTAGGAAGATGTGATACTAGCCAGGCGTTAAATAATAACAACTTTTAAGTTTAAATAGGTCCTGAAAGATGCCTTCAACTCCCAGCCTCCAATGAGTTAAATGGGAGGGCACTCAGCAGCTGGCTGGATAAATCCTCTCTCTTACACCTATAAGATAGCACACACAGATCCCCAGGTGTCCCATAGGGCTCATATAGAGATGTGTTTCTGCAAATAGTATAGAAACATGCAATGTGTGGATTATCTGCAAAAGGCAAGAAGTATTTCCCAGGTGCATGGCCTGACATGGAAGGATAGAAAAACCTCCCAGCATTTCAGGCTGTTTCTCTTCCATGGCATGGCACAGCACAGCACCTCCTTTCATGATCAAACATCTTTTAGTCTGGTTTCTTAAAGGATTGTTTCACTGCATCTGTCTCATCCCATCCATTATCTGATTTCAAACAAACCTGCCAGGAGTCCCAGAATTAATAAGTTCTGACAGCTCATAAAACTGGATGTCTATACAGGCCAAGTAGGATGGGGTCCTGAGGAACCTGATCCAGTGGGTGCCCCTGGCGGGGGGGTGGGGGTAGAATTAGGTGATCTTTAAGATCCCTTCCAATCCAAGCCTCCTATGATCTATGTTAACACCACTCCGGGATGCAATTTAAACTCCACTTCAATCAGAAGCTCAGAAAGCCAGCAGTAGGAATAAGACCATATAAACACCCATCCCGATGAAAAGCTAGAATTGACACTAGTTTAGGAAAGGAAGATTAGATAAGGTCTGTGCCCAGAGGGACAGCCTTTGTCACTGTCTTCTCTGACGATGTATAAACCCAATTACAAGAAGATTGAGAAGTAGAAGGGTCACTGGAGAGCATAAGCACCCAGCTCCATGCCCAGACGGATATTTGAGGGTGTTCTAATTTTTTAATATGTGTGTGATGGTGGAGGAGAGTAGATTAGAAAACTAGTTTCTCAAGCGTAGGAGTCTTGGGTCACTTAGCTGGGTTCTCAGAGGTCTAACACCACGGTCCATTTTCGTAAAACATGTAGGGACTTCATGCCAGCTTGGTTTGAGATTTGTCAGCAGCTTTGTAGTTCTTCATTCCTGCAGCAAAGCTTGGCAGAGTCCTAATGCATCCTGTGCTTTGTTGGTGCTTGCTGCTGTTTAGCAACATGGAGCCTCTCGACCTGGAGGGAAAAAGCAAGAGAAAAGCAACCTTTTTTCAAAAAGGTTGGTTATACAGGGTTTCTTTAGGGCATACTCAAATAAAGTTGCACTAGCCTGGTGGCACTTTGTGGCCTGTCTGGTAAATAACTTCGAGATGCTTGTTTGTTGTTTTAGTTTTACTCTTGTGTTGTGATTTACTCATGAATGGATCACAGCTGCCTTATCATGGCAGTGTGCTGCCAAACACTGTGCCTGGAGGATCTATATTAAAGCCTATCATCCCAGGAGGGTATCTAAATCCAGGCACTGACTGATTAGATGGACAAGGAGTCAGATAAAGCCAACTGAAACATGTTTTTAAAGTAGTTAGTGGCTGCTGGCATCTGACCAGTGCATGATATATGCTTGCTAAAAAAGCACCAGTATGCACAGAAGGGTAATAATGACAAAAACAAATTAATGCCTTTTTACCCAACTGCTGATGACTTCCAGAGTTGCTAATCTGCATGCAGCTATTCCCCACCGTATGTGGAAAATCCTGCTCACTACCTGGGGGATGAGTCCTTCCCAGTAGTAATGGTGTAGGCATGACTCATACCAGGAAAATGGCTCTGGAGCATGTTTGTTTTGGGATCAGACTTATATAAGGTGGTTGTCAGTAGCTCAGGAAAAAAAATGCCAGGCTTTTGACTCTTGAGAAGCCTAAAATTAGTTTGTACCAGCCTTCTCGCCCCATGATCTTTACAGGCTACAAACAGTCTCACAGCTTGTGGTTCTCACACCACTGCCACTCTGAGATGCTTGGGTTGCCCTTCAGCATCTAGCCAGGAGTAGGTTTGGGCTCAGGGCTGACAAATGTTTGGAGATCTGAACCGTGAGGGACAGCTAGGGGCTTCAGGTTCAATTCAGAAAGCTGGTAGCTCCCTGTCTGATGCTAAGTGGTGGGGATATGTTGGAAGCTGTCTCTTCTGCATGAAGGGCAAAGCTGCAATGCTCTTGGAGATAATGCAGAATGCCAGGGCACTCTCAGAAGCCCCTTATGTGAGAGTGTATGGCTAGTGCAATCAGAAGGATTGCATTTGCTGAAGTTGGGCCCTTAATCTGTGCTATTATCTGTCCTCATGAGCTGCTGTAATTGTGCATGCATTGAGCCCTGCATGATGAAGTCCAAATCCTTGCAAAACATTAAAAACTGCAACTCAGAAAAACGTCCTTGGCATAACTCAAAAGCACTAGACAGGCTTCAGGAAGAATAACCTATGGAGCATTCAAAGGAGCATATGATGGTAAAACCAATGGATAGACATGATCTGCAGTTAAGAATGGGACTGCTGCCCACCACAAAGCACTTCCAAGCCTTATCTTGTTACCTCCAGAAGAGTACCAAGTGGAAAATCAGGCTTTCCAAAAGGCAAACTTTGAACAGAACAGGGTTTCTGTTCACCAGACTTGGTGGAAAACAAAATCCTGAAGCCCATCCATGAGAAATACTTTGCTTGGCTCGCCTCCGCTTTAACCTGCACCTATGGCCTAGAGCATTTAGGGCTTTCCCACTGGAAACCTCCTATAAGAAAGCCTTCCTTGCTCACTGCTGCTGTCTCGTAGCATATATGCAGGGATTCCTGCACCCATACATTGTGGTGGATGTACAGTGAGGCTTTGCCAACCAGCAGAGGCCAGCATTTCTCTGCTTGCTGTGTGCCACAGGGCCAGCCAGGCTAGGTGCACACAATCTCTTTTCTTACAGAGAATTCCCTGTTGCAGGCCTAACCCAGAGCAGGTCACAATAGGGGAGAGCTGGTAGCTGTTATTAGCAGCAGGTAAAGAAAAAGTGAGGGGATATTAATCTGGGTCTAGATACAGTCAGCCAGTGCCGGCTTCCCAGGCCATGTGGAGTGCAAAAGGCATTGTTTGTATCTAATTCTGCTTATTGCACTAAAAAGACACTTGAAAAGAGAAAGAAGGAAGAAAAAAGCCTATTTAAAAGGTAGGGGTGCAAGCAGTAAAACGTTGACCCAGCAGACAAAGGACTGGGGAAGCACCAGGCATTTATACCAGTTTCCTCTGCTCCTTGTTCCATGCACTGGGCTTGTGCTGTGTCACTTGCAAAACCTTAAATGCTCCTTGTCCATCTGCTGTGAACCTCCTGTCAACACAGAGGCCAGGAAGAGGGCCCTGAAATCTACAAGGAAAACTAAGCAGTGCGGCCAACTCAGTTGCCAAATACCTAAGGAAGAGAGCAGGGGAAGTTCCCTGTTTCAGGCTGAATTACCCACCTGGGTTTTGTCTAGCAGGCTGCAGAGGTGGTGACTGTGGGATGTGGCTTGTTCTTGGTACCCATACACACAGGAGGCAAGGAGTATACCTTGGACATTACACTGAAGTGCAAGAACCCTCCAGCTCTGGAAAACTGGATTTCTTCCTCCCTGGAGAGACTGTTCCTTTATAGGTATGCACCCAACACAGATGGGAACCAAGACCCCTTTCCTGGACTTGAACATCACCTTCCAGCCCACTCCTGCCCCCTGAACTGCTGGTACTGTGCAGAAAAGGGTCTTGGTTCCTGCAAAAGTTTTTGGAGGACCAACCTTGCTGGCCAGGGTTTTGTTTTTTTTTTTTCTCTCTCTCCAGTGTAAAGCTGAACCAAGTTCTGCATCAGGGGCTGGGTTACTTGGCCCCCAGTGCGACCCAGCCTCATCCTCTCTAGAGACTATGGGGAGGCTGAGCCTTGGGCAGAGCAGGAGACATTAACGCAGACTTGATGCCACAGCACTACATCTGGGTTAATGGCCATCTTTGGGGACCATCGGTGCGAATCCTGAACTGATTGCTTTTAGAGAGTACTCGGGCCAATCCTGCTGGAGTAGATAAACAGCACTTCTTCAGGTGAGCCTGCTCAGAGCCCAGCTGATAGATGGGAAAATGAGAGGAGCCTCTTAAGAGGCTCTGTCCTCCTCCTCAAACCTTGCTAATGTGCCCAGCCCAGAAAAGAGGCACATTTCCCAGCCTGCCCCCACAGCAACTCTTGGCAGTGTGTGATTAAAAGGGAAGAGGGTGTGCATGTATGTGGAGAAGACTGTTTCTGATCTCATTCTTTCAAGAAGAAAATATCAATGACTCCTCCATCCTGACTTGTTCCTCGTCGTGGGAAGTGGCTTTCAGTTTTTAAGCTATTCTTTTTCCCTGGCCCATGGAAGCTTGCTGTTCTTCTTAATCACTGCCATACTAACTCAAAAATAAACGAAGCAAGAAGCAGGCTAGTAGGAAAGATTGCCACTACTTCCCCACCAAGCCTTTTTAACCTAACTGTGCTCTTTGTTTAACCTGGGTGCCTCACTTGCTTATGCTGCTTCAAAAGTCAGTGCCTGGGAGTTGCACGTAAGTTCACTTGTCTGAAGCCAGAGGAAACTTTTATGCCTTTGATGCATCCCTACCTTAAAGCAAAGGTAGAGATAAAACAGATGATGCCCTGCAGGGAATGATGCCCAAAGATTTGTCTTATATAAGCTTTCGTGGGAACATTATTTTCGGTAAACCTCAGATGAGTCATCATCTCTGCTGTAATTAACTTCTGTAATGAACAAGGAGATTAGCAGCAGGATTAAGTGGGATGAGAATAAATAATGAGTTTAAATTAGATAAGTCTGGGAGGTAAAGAGTGGCTTGTGAGAATTCTATCTTCTGCAGTGAAACCAATCCTCTTATAACACAATTTCAATACTCTTTTCTCCTTTCTGATCATTAAAATCCAAACTAACAGTTTTCATCATTTATATGGGCTGCTTGTATCTTTTTCCTGGGCTGTATCACCAGGGGGGGTGGCAGCAGGGCAGGGAGGGGATTGTCCCCCTCTGCTCTGGCCACGAAGATGCTCAGAGGGCTGGAGCATCTCTCCAATGGAGAAAGGCTGAGAGAGCTGGGGATCTTCAGCCTGGAGAAGAGAAGGCTCCAGGGTGTGACCTCATGGCAGCTTTTCAATACTTAAAGGGAGCTTATAAAAAGATGGAAAGCAATATTTTGATCATACAGAAAATGATAGGACAAAGGGGAATGGTTTTAAACTAAAAGAGTGGAGATTTATATTAGAGGTTAGGAGGAAATTCTTCACTCAGAGAGTGGTGAAGCACTGGCACAGGCTGCCCAGAGAAGCTGTGGATGCCCCATCCCTGGAGGCGTTGAGAACCAGGTTGAACGAGGCCCTGGACAACCTGATGTGGTGGGTGGCATCCCTGCCCATGGCAGGGGGCTTAGAACTGGATGATCATTAAGGTCCCTTCCAACCCAAGCCATTCAATGATTTTCTTCCCTCTTTCCACAACATCCACAAAGCACCCTCCCTGTCCTAAACATTTTGTATGATGGCAAGCAGATGGCTCTTTAAACACTTGTGAAGACTATATATAAAGCATGTATAGACTAGCTGTATTCATACCTGAATGCTTGCTCCTTTGGAAACATCACCGGGTGGGGGGAAGAGACTGATACAGCACAGGTAGCCTGTTTGTTCTAGAAGTACAAAAATCCTTACTTTTACCAGTTCGTGGTCTTTCAGCCATCTAGGTGGGAAACAGCACACCTCACTCCCCAATCAAGTTATTCTCATTATCTAATAGACTTGGCCCAGCCACTGGGAGCATCTGGTTTATATTCATCGCTTTGTTTCTCAGCAAGCACCCAAGTTAGGGCTGAGAATCTCTTGCTGTCTCCCCAGAGCCTTTAAAGTTTTACAATGACTTGCTGGACACATCACAGAGGGAGGCTGTCTCCTTCTCACTGGCACAGAGGGAGCTTGCCATCGTCCACGGACCACCTGGCACAGGGAAGACCACGACAATAGTAGAGATCATCTTGCAAGCTGTACAGCAAGGCCTGAAAGTGAGTAATCAGTGACAGGACTGTAGTGGCAGCAAGCATGCTGATTTATTTTGCAAAGTCACTGGGATTCATGGCAGCTGGAGCAGATCCAGTGGCAGCTGTGTTACCCTGTAGAGCCTGGCTTGACTTGCACAGGTTGGGCAGTTTCCCTACCAGCTGAAATGAGGTGCAAGTAGAAGCTTCAAAGCTCAGGTTTGCTAATTATAGAAAACCCTGCCCTGGTGCTTGAAAGCAAGAAGAGAATTTGAGAGCTTCCTTTGGTGCCTGGAGGCTATGGAGATGTCAGTGGTTTATTCCTAATGGCTGATATCCTCCTCTTCACTCTGCTGAGTGCTCTCCTGTTGCTCAGCCCCTGTTGCTCCAGTGCTTTGCTGGCCTTGGCAGCCTCACATTCAGCAATGACAAGCACTTGCTTTCTCCCCTCGCAGGTCCTGTGCTGTGCCCCTTCCAACATTGCAGTGGATAACCTGGTGGAAAGGCTGGCTGGCTACAAAGCCCACATCCTACGGCTGGGGCACCCTGCTCGCCTGCTGGAGCCCATCCAGCGGCATTCCTTGGACGCGGTCTTGGCCCGCAGTGACAACGCCCAGATCGTGGCAGATATCAGGAAAGACATCGACCAGGCCTTCGTACGTGTCCCTGCAACAGGCCCCACGTGGGTAACCTTAATGCCAGCTCTCTGTATTAGGAGCACCCAATCTGTTAGCCAAGTTGCTTTGTAAGTGAGGAGTAACTCCACCACTTCTTGGATACTTAAGGGTATACATCATCTTCTAAGGAAAGCAATGACTTTAGGCAGGTGCTCTGGGTTGCCCCATGAAGAGTGGCTGGAAGCAAGTCTCAGTGACTAGCTCTGAACCACAGAGGAATCAACAGAAGGTCAGTTTAGGAGAAGGGAAAGGTTAAAAAAAAAAGCATAGTGGAGAGGTCTCACAGTGACAGCTGGAGGTGTACATAACCTGCATTCATCCCTCTGACTGGGCATCATTTAACTTGGCCTTGGAGGAGAGGAATTGGGGTGCAAGTCCAGTCATCAGAAATGAGGGAAGCTTCCAGCCTGAAGCATCTTACAGAGACCGCCTCTCTACCAGGGTATGCCTGAGCCAAGTTCACTTGCCAACACTACTCATCTCCATCAGCCAGAGAGGCAGCTGAGGGCAAAACCACTCCTAGACAAACTCCTCTCTGAAGAGGCAAAATCATAGTTGTTACTGCTGTGCAGGGGGAGATGCTGCAGTGCCCGGCTCTCCAGATTTTGTCTGGCATTGTTCATGCAGTCCTCTTCACCAGAGGGAAAGGGAAACATTCACATCATTAATTCACTTCCTAATGAGATATCTGGCTGTCCTAACACTCCCTCCCATTCTCAGCCACCTCAAGTAGAAAGCAGAGTACACCTTAAAAATGCATCCTTAATTTCTTCTTTCACAACTTAATTTTTTTAAACTTAATTTACTGAGTAGCTCTTCTACTTGAGATAATAGATTTTGATGATAATTAGAACTTTTTTCTCCCCCTTCTGGTGACTGCATTGTCCAAAAGCCATTCTGCAGATGTGTCCAGCCTAGGCAAGATTTCCTGTGTCTCAGTAGGAGACACAGGAAAGCATCTTCATACTCCTGCCCATTGCACCATACTTGCCCAAGTATACTGCCATGCCCTTTGGTAGGGCACCACACATTTACTTTTTTGATGCAGGCTGAACATGGCATTCAGCTCCATGAGCATCAGTCTGCAGCTACTGCTGTGGCAGCAGCTTCATTTTTTCCCCCAGAGGTGGGACCCAGTTGTAATCACAGCTACACGCTGAGCCTTTTTTTTTTTTTTTTTTACATCTTTCTCACTAATGGCTGATTTTTTGCCCTGTCCTCTCCTTGGGAAAGACTTCAAGAGGCAGGAGGAGATTTCACCTGGGAAAGGTGGGAGAAAATGAAAGAAAGCAGTCTTTAGTACTAAGATCTCCATCTGCTTCCTCCCTAGATGAAAGGGTACATGGGGATGGGAGACAAGGCCTGGCCACCAAAGCTTGTTCCACTTCACAACACCAGAGAAAAAAACAATAACATAGTGCTGCAATTCAGCTTGCATGGCAATGCTTTGAGATCACAAAAGATGCACCTGACTTATTATCATAGAACATCCTGAGTTGGAGGGGACCATAAGGATCATCGAGTCCAACTCCTGTTACCTCTCTTTCTCTCTCTGGGCTGCAGAGAGCTCACCTCTGAGGTCCTAGCCTCTGTCTCCCTCATCCTGCCTCAATTTCTCCCTCTTGGTGTCCCTTAATTGTCTATTTAATTATTTCTTCCTTCATTCACTTCTATTTTGACTTTTCTCTCTCCCCTTTTCTTTACCACTACCTTCAGCCATGGAAGGACCAGTAAATGAAAATCCATGCTCTTTGCGTGCATTTTTCTACCCA
>CM021701.1:30051087-30135140 GCA_011074415.1 Stictonetta naevosa
TTTTTGCCCCCCCCCCCCCCCGCCCCGCACACACACACCTGTTTAGGCTGGGAGCTTTCCAGGACATCACCTTCTGGATCTTGTTTGCACCAACAAAGGTGCAGTCCCACGGCACCCAAGCAAGAAAGGCAGATAGGTCCAGGAATGTCAAAAAAAAAAGAAAAAAGTTAGCCATCTATCCACATCATCAGGTGAGCACTGAAACAAGCCTGCAGCTAGCTGAGGAAGAAAGCAGAACCCAACTGAGTTCAGTGCAAGCCCCCCTACAGGGTTCATAGAAGGATAAGGGAGCAAGGTCTGGCCTTAAATGCAGTTCCCAGACCCAGGGGTGAAGGACATACAGGTGGGGGCCCCAACAAGGCAGATTAGGGTAACTAGAGCCTGCTGGCACCCGTGAAGCCCTAACGAGGAGTGAGTGGGCTCAGCGTGCCAAGCAATAGCCTTGGGGCTGACCGACTGTGCTGTTACTGCTGGGCTGGGCTCCCTGCTCCCTCAGCTGCTTTCAGCTTTGACATTCAGCCAGATGTTTGGGTCTTAATGTCATCAGCCAGTCGCTGTTGTTAATTCACTAACTAGATCTTTTTTGCAAAACAGACATGAAACTTGGAGTACTGGCACCAGCAATTTTGCTCTCTAATTTTCCTGTGTTTCAGGCAGAGGGGAAGTCGACACTAGTCTGTTTTGTTCCTTCAACTAAACGAGTGCCAGTAACGGCACCCACTCTCTCCCTTTAGGCCAAGGAAAAGATCATCTTTCCTTTTAGCTCAGGAAAAGATGATCCCTCCTGCGTGATCCCTCCCCTGTAACTTCCAAACCCATCCACCTATTTGACTACGTTTCACAGACATGTAGAGGCCTCGCAGATATTAAGTACCTAGAAGCTTAACAAAAACAGGTGGCTAGGGAGATGAGAGAGACACAAGTGAACGCCTTTCCTATGGGAAGTGCTGTGGTAAGAGCTGTGGCATGGTCTTACACAGCAGACAATCCATCCATGCAGAAGATGGCTATAGGAACCATCAACTCTTACTGGCTTGGCTGCTTTTGAAAGCCCGTGTTTGTAGCCTTTTCAGCTTTCTCATGTCATCAGCCTTCCCTCCAAGGAAACAGCCCAAATTTCAGCTTGAGAGCATGGGCAGCTTTCTCAAGGTGACCTGCAGTGAACAATAGCTTGTCCATTGTCTCGGAGCCGCCGGCCTGCAGCCGGGGAAGAGCCGGCAACCTGTGGTGATGAGTTGATTTTTTAGATATATTTAATAGGCGTTGCTAAAAAAAGCCACGAGCCTGTCTAGATATTGCTGTGAATCATTTACAACAACTCAAGAGACGACTCTTTAAAAATGCAGAGCTGCTGCTGTGGCTGGCCATGGCGCAGCCATCTCAGGGAGCCCTCCTGCTTCAAGGGTGCTTGGAGCCCAAGGGTCCCTGCTTTCCCTGAGCAAGGGAGCAGACTGAAACTGGGAGAGCGTTTGTGATGTTCCTCACCCAGTAAAGGCAAAGAACTCTTCCCAGTAAGCCTAAACATCACTACATATTACACCCCTCCGTGTGCTAAGGTGCTTCTGCTTATGCACGGAGTTGGCTGTTGGCTGGACCAAAGCATCTGACCTTCTCCCTGCTGATCTTTGGGGCACAGGGAAAGTACAGGGCAGAGCAGGAGGGCTGAACAGAGGTTTTAAGGTCAGGGAGTCACTCTCTAACAATCTTTTATGCTCATAATTAAGGACGTTTTTAAGAGTTTTTTTACGAATGGACTAGCTAAGTTTGGGAAATCGCTGTCTGGACCATGAGTGATGGTGCTAGTGCTGATGCTCCCAGATGGTCGGATAGGCAGTGAGTGATATTCTCATTTTGCTGCTCCACGCGCCGAGCCTGGGGTTGTATTGATCCAGTTCATCTTTTGCACAGACAGACAGCCTCGTTATGTTTCAGACAGTGCTGATGGCAGAAGGGGCTTGCTGGCGGGGAGAGGGAAGAGAAACCAAAGTTTTATGGAGCTGATTCTGATAAGCCAGTGGATCGTGGTGTACATAGAGGAGCCGTGTTGAATTTGATTGCTTTCGTCATCTGAGAAGCTGAACATAACCCTGTTTGGTCTATCTGGGTCTTTTATTTTACAGGCAAAAAACAAAAAGGCCCAAGACAAGGGAGAACGGAGCCATTTTCTCAGTGAGATTAAGGCACTGAAAAAGGAGCTGAAGCAACGAGAAGAAACTGCCATGACTGCAGCCCTTACTCGTGCCAGTGTTGTCCTTGCTACAAATACAGGTGCAAGATCCTCTTACTTTGCAATATTTTGCCTAACTTGGCAAGACTGACGTAAACCATGCAATGCTGCATCCTGCCAGGGTAGGAGGGAGGCTTAGATTTCCTGCTCCTGGGAGTTCTGTCAAGTTTTCTGCATGCTTTCAAACCCCTCCCCAGTGGGATCCTCACTGCTTACACCCTGGCACGTTGTTCCACTCTGCAATGAAGAGAAGGTGTAGACCACCTCGTGGATCTAGAGTATGGTACTTAGAAGAGCCTTTGGTGGGAGCCAGCGTGGCCCGTCTTTGTCAGTTCTGAGCAGGAGCACAACTTCTAGCGAGTAAACAAGCGCTATTGGAAGTGTGCAGTCTGCTAATTGATTTCATAAGTCACATGGAGTTGCTTTCCTGCTTGGATAATTTCCATGGCTGATGAAACACAACACATATTTCCGTAGCCTGGTCTCAGTCTGTTTGGTTAGTTTTGTAAATCACCCGAGTGGAATAAACCACATGGGGTTTAGGGAACTGTTCCAGGTGTTGGTCAGGCAGCACATGTAGGCACATCTACAAAATCCCTTGCAATCAAAGGGAAACATCAGTGTTTAAATTTAACACATGCTAAAGTGCTTTTCTAGATCAGATGTGTAATGCTCCAGAGCCCACTTATAATCTTCAGATTTGGTTGCTCAGAGATTACTTGCTAAAGGAAAACATCAGTAATTTTAGGTCATAAAAAAGAACCTCATGGGGCATTCGCAAGTTACTAACATGAGGGTAAAATGGAAGAAAATTCCTTCCAGTAATTATTTGCTGGGAATTGATCTCTCACTTCTTGTAGCTTTGTATGAAAAAATGGGGGAAGCTTTATTTTTTTCAATAAAACCAGTATTTTGTGCTAGGCATTGCGATGATCAGATTTGATTATCTCCCGGGGCTTGCTAGCCTGTTCGGAGGTCTATGCAATTCTGTTTCAATGAAAGGCAATGCAAAAACAAAGGGTTTGAACTTTCTTTTCCTCAGTTAAGTAATCTTGGTATTTGTCTCAAACCATCTAGTTTGATGGGAATTACTTATGCAAACCAAACTGCTCTGTTGCTAGGTTCAGCGGAGGGGGAATTTAATCATGGCAACGCAGAGGGACAGCAGTGACCTTTAGTTAATGGGAGTTCGATAAGTTGAGCTGCAACACTGGAGGGGAAGGAAACCATCTGCACAGCTGCACGCCGCATAGGGACAGTTTGAGACAGACCCTTTCTAGTTATTTTTCTTTTCCTTCCACCTGCAGCGTGGTAAAACAGCAGAAGTCAAGTTCCAACTGTATGCCCCTTGTTATCAGAGTGGACTTATATAGGCCGGATTTTATTTTATTTTTTAAGGAAAACACAGCATCTCAGTTGACAAACTGTAACATCAGATCTGATGCAGAGCCGTAGAGGCAGCAGGGTTTGCAGTGTCAAAGCAAAATCATTCCTAATCAGTTGCTTTCAATGCTACACTGCAATAGCACAGGAGCTTTTGAAAAACGTCTGTGAATGCTGTGACTAAAATCTCCTTGTCTGGCATGCTGGCTTCTTCATCATTCTTTCCTCCTTTTGCATCTTCTTTTTCTCATGAATTGCAGTGATATTTTGATGCTTGGGAAATTCACTGTTCTGATTGATGCACGGATCAATATCGTTTCATGTCTGGATTATAGCAGGACCTGGGTGAGGGTTATTTGGTTGACAATACAAATGAATGTCTGATGTAAAAAACAGCTCTTTCTCTGGCTGTCTGACTACAGTCTCTTGTGTTTCCCTTCTCCTGCTCTCATGAGGAAGGACGGGGGAGCACAGCCAGGGTCAGCAGGGTTGAGGAGTCTGGGTCTCCACTGATCTTTCCCCCTTGGGGTATCCCTCAGTATATTAAGCAATCTCATGTCTGTCATCCTTCCAGTTTTGGTTGGTGAGAACTTTTGTTTGCATTTGAGGGCAGAAGGAAAGTGGGTGTTCATTAGTGCTTTTGCTCTACTTTTGCTCTGATGAAGTATTCGAGCATATTGTTCTGTTTATCAGCTGTTTCACTGCTGTTCTCAAAGATGCTTTGGAAGCTTCTGGCCCCAGATGCCAGGGCAAAAAAGGACAAACAGAAATTGGCAAAAACAACTCTGACACATACATGTAAATGTATATTTATTTGTCATCGACTGCAGAGCTGAATCTCTAAATCTCTGCAGAGAAACATCATTCTACCTCCCTCCTTCAATCACAGTTAAAGCATGTATGCTTTGTTTTAAAAACGTGTTGCTTGCTCTTCTGTGCTTCTCTGCTAAGCTGTGCACCTTGTCCTTTCACTAGGTGCTTCCTCGGATGGTCCGCTGAAGCTGCTTCCTGAAGATCACTTTGATCTTGTGGTGATAGACGAGTGTGCACAAGCCCTGGAAGCCAGCTGCTGGATACCTCTGCTGAAAGCTCCCAAGTGCATCCTGGCTGGGGATCACAAGCAGCTTCCCCCCACCATCATCTCTCACAAGTAAGGAGCGGTTTGCGGCCACAGGTTCTCCTGTTGTTTGTGCTTCTGGACACCCCGAGTTTCAAGACACTTCATTAATGTCATTTAGCAGTGTCATCGCTGGGCTTGGCTTGGTCACACAGCCAGAATTACATCAGACCTGTTTTACCCAGAGCCACTGCTTAAAGTTTAATGCACCTCCATCTGAGCAGGCTTTCTTACAGCACAAGGACGTGACAGTTGTGTTACCTGCTGCTGATTCACATAATAGCATGGCTTTTGTAGTCAGCATGGCGCTGGAGAGTCTCCTTTTGTGCTGATAACTGCCTGCTGGGCAACTGCTCAAGGGCTTGTAAGGGTTTTGAGGTTGCAGACAGGGAGAGCAATTTGACAGGCAGCCTTTGGCCCCACTCAGGAGCTTTTGTGAGTTCTCTGAGGCGCGTGCACCTTGCCCACCAGGCTCTCGGATGTGCAGGAGCAGAGATGTGGCTTACGGGAGCCTGCACATCAGATGAAGTTTTGTAGGCATGAGCATAGGTGGGTTGCCCTGGTAGAGGTGCTAAAGGAAACCTCAGAAACTGTAGGAAATTCTGTGCCAGATCCAGCTGTTTGTAGTGGGAATACATGCTCACACGACAGGGACATGCGAGCCTTTGAAACACTGCCGTTTCCGTTCTGCATAAGGCTTCTAAGCTGCGTCAGGGGCATGATCCAGCAGCTAGATTGCCTGCCTTCTCTGAGATTTCTGTTTGCCCATGTTCTGCATCCAATTAAGGCTTGTGTGTCCACAGCAGAGAGGATGCTCCATGCAAAAAGCAAGGCAGACAGGGAGGATGAGTGCAGTGAGGACATTTGCACAAGGGGCAGGTACTGATGGTGCTTTCAGCATGCTCATCTGCATCCTTCCATCAGCCATCTGAAATGTCACCAGCTCCAAAGAATTAAATGTGTTGAGCTTGCATTATTTGCTTTTGTTGTTTCCTTTAGTGAGAAGAAGTACTGTGCTACGCGCTAATACTGGATTACTCAAAATTATGGATACTTTAATACATGTTCTTCCTGAGAGATGTGTCATTAGCAGCAATATTTTTTTCTCATTCTGCTTGTTTATGAGCACTGTGTTTGAATTCTTGGTTTTCTCTGTTTTGCACTGAAATTTTCAGACTGGCTGGAAAAGTTGTTCAAAAAAGAGTTTAAAATACTGCATGTCAGCCATTGAAGTTAGTAAAATGGTCAGCAAACAGAAGTTGAATAAAAGCTGGAAATTCATAGATTTTTAAAACGTTTCTTTTTAAGAAAAATAATCTGTTTTTCTGTGTGAGGTTTTCTTCCACCTGGCAAGAAGGGTGGCCTAGTTTACCTTCTCTTTGCTGACTACAGGTTCTGTAGAGTGAATTTAGGCTCCTGCTCAAATTAATCCCAATCTTCTCTTTCCTTTATTGAATTCTGCCTCTATAGTTCTGCATTTATTCATTTAACATATTAACGTGGGAGTTGGCCCACTGAGATGCTGCAACGCATTATCACATGCACCACAGTGATTATAAAACTGCAATATGTACAGCATGCACATTAAGAACAAGTAGTTTGTGGAAAAGATCCGTGGCTACTGCAAATTGCCTGTGCTTTGAGGGGGATACTCTGAACAGTACTTGGGAGCTTTCTGGTAGTTTAACATATAAATGCATGATGTTTATCTAGCTCTAGATCTGGAATTACTGAACTGGCTTTGTGCACAAGCAGAGAAATTGGTCTGACTTCATAAACTTTCTCCTGCTTCCAAAAAATTATTAGCCAGATACATATCTATAACCTCACTTGAATTTTCAATAAGAGAAATGAAACACCCAAGGGAGGCAGCAGCTCAGCAGGTGCCTGAGAGATGGTGCAAGTAATGATAAGGAGCTGTATCAACCTGGAGACAAAGGCCTGGTTTTTACCTGATGCACAAATGCTCATTGTTTTGCATATCTTTGCAAGTGATAAGCACACTCCTACGCAGTCTAGCAGAGTTAACTAGGTTGGTGAACTGCACGGAAATGCCTGTCTGGACCCCCCTCACCTTCTTGATTTGGTGTTTATTTACATCTGTAAGCTGGGAACAAGCAGCAACCAAATGGCAGGCCAAGGCTGGGGAGCTGGAGGGAGGCTGCAGTCTGTGCTGAGTGAACTGAGTTGTTCTTAACCTCATCTTGAAAAGAGGTTGATAGTCAGGGGCTAGATGAAGGGTAGAGTAAGCTTAGCACCTGGTAGATCCTTGCTTGCTTCCTGTAGGAGGGATTTGGTTTCTTTCAGAATCAGATAACTAAACCATGGCCAGCAGAGAAGAGCTGCCTGTATAATGTACAAGGTGCTGCTTGGAGTAAGCTTCTATTTACTAAGAAGAAGAAATTTACAATTTGGTCCTTCTAATTTCAGAGTGTTTTTTTGTTGTTGGCTTTTTGTTGTTTTTCTTGGGGGGGGGGTGTTGGTTTTTTTGGTTGTTGTTTTTAAGTGCTGTGTTCACTTGTTCTGGGCCCAGTTCTCCTGCCACAGTAATGCTTATTTATAAGATCAGAAGCTTGAATTGGATGAAAACACTCACCACTCACTCACTATGGTCCCAAAGCAACAGCTATTGGAATTGCCATGAGCTAGTGAAGCAGACAGGGTTGCCCAGCCCCAGGAACAGAGCCTAGAGACTTACTTCCCCAAGAGTAAGGCAAGATGTAGTAGAAATACCAATCCTGCTCCTATGGCTGAGAGTCTCTAACATTCAGCTGATGTCAGTTTTGCCTGCTCTTTGAAACGAAGCAGATTTTTTTTTTTCAGAAGAGCTCAGAAAACATTATACCACCTGCCCAGCTGCTTTCTTCTCCCCTCTCACTCACGATGGCTGATGTCAGGAGCCTTTGCTGGTGCTGCTTCATGGAGCTGACAGCAGGGAGCTCTTGTGTTTGGTAGGACCCATCTGCTGCAGATCTGCTGCACTTTTCTCTAACTCAATTTTGAGTTCATTTGACTGTGCAGTGGAAAGCTGCCACCAGTTTGCATCTCTCCTGCATTCACAAGTGAGCTTAATGTCCTCCTTTCTCTATCAGAAACTGTTTTGCCCCTTAGATCCTACGGTTGCAACTTGGACCAAGCTGTTTAACCTTGCTGTTCCCATTGTTGTTCTTTAAAAAGAGCTTAATGGTTTTGTTTTCCTTCTGTATTTTTAAATCCCAGCTGCACAGAGAACTGATATTTGTAAAATTAAGAGAGGGTGCTGGCAGAAGTCAGATCTTCTGGCTTTTCAACCTTGGCAGGGTTAACAATTATGCAGGGAAGCCAGTTGTTAGGTCAGTTCCCGTCTCGTGGAGTAATCCCTTTTGGAACTTAACGATGTTTAGACACTGTGTCGCTCTGTGCCCTTCCTAAGTTAAATAGATTTAAAATAAAATAGGACAGAGAGACCGTGTGTCTGAATCAATAGTGTCAGCAGTTCTGTATTTCAGCCTGACTTACCAATGAATTATGATCTGAAAAACTTGTTATGCAGAAAACATTATTGTGCAGGGCATCAGCACATCCATGACCCAAGTGCTGCTCAGACACGACACTGCTCCCCAGCTCAGCCTCGTAGACAGCTGAGTTTTGGAAGATAAAGTGCAAAAAGCCAAGCTGACTTCAGCTTACACAGAAGAAATACAGGCTGGGCTTGTAAATGCTGCCACTATCCAGGCAAGCCTCTCTGTTCTTAGGTTAAAAGGCAAAACTGCTGCAACGCTGCTGGCAGCGCAAGCCAGTCTTCTCTCAGTTTCCTGAATAACTCCTGAAATACTTTAGCTAATGTGAAGGAAATCCATCAAGGCGTGGAAGTCCTGGAGATCTTCAGCTCCGTAAAAGTATGTAACAAAGCTGAAACCTGAGTTTATGCCTACGCTCTGGGGAAAGTCATCATATGAACTCAACCAGAGTAGTGGCCACAAGAGAAGCGGCACAGGAGGGAGCCAGAGGAAACACAGCTTTCTGAACTGAGCTGCTTGTACAGCTTGCTGTATTAATTACTTTTTAGTACGTTAGTTTAAGTGTTGGAGGACTCCAGCTAATATTCCACTGTATTAGGCATGGTATATAATGAAAGGCAGTCCGTGTTATGATGTGAAGAAGTAATTTAAAGGAGCAAAGAAGAATTATTTTCCCCACTTTATACAGGAAATCTGTGATGGCTTCAAGGCCTAAGCAAGATCTCTTAAGCCCCAGCCTGGCATTTGTCTGTGTGCCCATCTTTCCTGTCCTTCCCCTCACTGCTAAAAGCTGGCATCTTGTTAAGTAAAATGATTTAAAATTGGGCATTTTAAAGCTTTGATCGTTGATCAGATAATTGACTGGGTAGACTGAGAATGTAGAAAAACAAGTGGAAAATGAATTTCAACTGGAAAATAAAGCTTTCTGAGCTACTTATGGATTTACCTTTCATCTCAGTGGGAGCCCCTGGTAGCAGTTCCATAAACTGCAGATGGGTGCACTCATAGGGATCAGCTTCCATACAGAAATCAGAGTGGGTGCTCCTCAGGCAGGCACTGATCTACAGTCTTCCTTCTAGACCTTGCCACTGCTTGGAAACAGCAAAATTTGCCTCTTTTCTACGCAGGGTACCATCACATCCTTATCTCTGCAGTCTCTGTAGAGCAGAGGGCTCTTGGACAGACTGAATCTGCAGAGGGTGTAAATAGCGTGGTATAGAGTATTTGTCCTGTGGAAAGAAAAAAAAATGGGATGGCACGTCATGCTGGTGGAAAGCAAAGCTGTGTAATGCACAACAAAAGGAGTTTTTTCTTTCAAGCTCTGTTGTTGTGTCCTGAAAGCCCCCAACAAGCCTGTGATGGAGAGGATGTGCAGCGAGGTCCAGCTGGAGCAGCTGACAGAATTTGGCACAATAGCCCTCCTCATGAAATGCAAAAGCTAACAAATCTTGATCAATTAGAACAACTTACTTTGAGAAATCCAATTACTTTTCAAATAAACGCCTTTAAAAATGAGTAGCTCTTTTCCTTTATACGTCTGAACTCCAGCCTTGTTTTTAATTGCTTCCTGAGTGAAAGCATTTGTTTTATTGACCAGGGTGCAGATCACAGCTCTCCTCTTTGCAGCACAGCCCCTTCCCCACTCGAACAAAGCAGAGGCTGGAGAGCATTGCTTTGTGCTTTTCCCAGCTGTGGCCCCTGCAGGCTGCGAGACGCAGCATGAAGGTGGCTCCGTTCTACCTCCATGCTGTTAGGTATTTCCAAGGATTAATTAAGGAGCCCAATCACCCGCCAGCTCCCTCATTGGTTAATGGAAATAGATAATCTATTTCCAGGGATGATTCATGCCAAGGACTCAAATCCTTCCACCTACCTTCCTCTTCTCCTCCATTGATGACAGCAGACCTGCAGTGGGTGGACTCCTATTTTTGGGGCCTCAATGCAGGGTCTAAAGTTAGCCGGGATGAATCTGGGCTGACAGAAGGATCATCTGTTACTACCGGGTGTGAAGTAAGTCCTGCCCAAGTGGGAAGCCTCTGTGAAACAGGAGGGCTTTTATGCTTTCTAGATGCCACACTGCAAGCACGAGCAGATGAGCAGGCTGCCCCCCAGCTTGTGCTCAGCGCTGGGAGCTGGGCCCTGTCTGGTGCAACTACTTTTTTGTTACCTGCTTTTTCTTCCACACGTTCAGCATTTATTCAATTATTTTTTTTTCCATTTGAGGAAAAGGGATTTTCGGTGGGGGGGTCTGTGGGATGCACTTCTTCCGTGCTTTTTGAGGTAGCTCAGGATGCAGAGCAGGAGACGTTTTTCTCCTGTTGGGTTGTCTTGTCTCCCCCACTCACACCTTACAAACCTTATACCTAGATCTTGTCCACGTTGGATATGTTTCCTCTGAAAGGGCTCCCAGCAATGGCAAGTACCCATCCCTGCCTGTTTCCCTCTCAGCAGCCTTCCTCAAAGCTCACTGACATCAGCTTCAGGCATCCCACTGTTTTTTGGCCTGGTCCCAGGGTGCATCCCAATTTCCAGACACTTTCTGCTGCCTGGCAGGAACATTTGTTTTCCTTGTTTTCATTTCAGTCCTCATTCCTTCCTTTTCTGACATCCTAGTTAATTTGTCTCCGTATCAGGGCTTTGACTTATTTGTTTTTACTCTCTTCAGATACCTGCAGATACTTATCAGACCTCTTGTTCTCAGCTAGTGTCTTAGACAAGCCCAGGAATATTTTGCTTTCTTGTTTGTAAGCAGTCAGCCTGGATGCCTCCGCCATCCAAAACCCCTGTGCTAGACCTCCAGAATAACTTTGCTGAATTGCACATCAAGGTCAAAATGGATTTGCTTTCAATTTCTCATGGAAGAGCAAATGTCAGGCCTAGGTTTTCTATGCTAGCCTCTGCAGCTGGAAATAACAAGCTAACCTCCTCCCTCATATTTGCAAGGATTAAAAAAAACCCACAATATCCAGAGAAAAGGGGAGTTCTGGACAGCCTCACTTACTCCTACTACTTTACTTCTGTTTGTGAAACCTCTTAAATCTATATCAGGATAGAAAACCTCAGGGCACAAACCAGAGGACAGCTAATACTCTGCATGTCCGCAGCAGCCTCAGCCTGTTTTTGACATCCAAGAGCTCTTGAGGTAGGCAAACACAATAAAATCCTGTTACTTATCCTTCTCCAGACTTTGCTGTCTGAACTTGGTGATATACAATGGGAATCAGAGTGTCTTACAGAGGAGACCAGCTATCCAGAGAGTAAATAAGGAATGATGTAACGTGACTGAAGGTACAGCTCCATCCCCCCATGGGAAACACTTCCCATTTACTCCCCCGATAAAGATCATTCTTTACATCTACGTGGCAGGCTGGCTCCTCACACCCAGCCCATAAAGGATATTTCACACCACGGTGGGCACAAGAGCCTTTGAACTACTTGGTTCCACTTGGCTGCAGCTGTCACTGTTAGCCTTACCTGTAAAGAGCAGCACACAGCACCAGGGCCTCATCCTTCCTCTTTGGGATCCATCCTGGTAGCCACAGGAAGGCGTATTCAAGCCAAGTGCAGCCTTTTCCTGCATGTGAACCGAGACAAAACCAGGTTAACAGCAAACACCAGCTTCTGTGGGCTTTTTTGGGTAATCTTGGTGTTTCTATCTTTACTTTATGTATTTTAAAGCAGATGTTTTCTGAGCATCAGGAATGTGGTTCTGTCTCTCCAACCTCCTATCCCAGTTTCATATCTTAAACAACCAGCACTTAAAAGCTTCTGCTCTGTGCTGCGTTAGTTTGTTGGCATAGGGATCAACTGTTGCAGGAATTAACTGATCTGTAAATAATAGGAAACTTATTAACAGGTGACATATTTGTGAGCAGTTTAATATCCTCATTATTAATTCAACATATAACCTCATGTAGATCCCTACGGTGAAACCTGTGCTGTTAGTGTATAGAAGAGTGCTATTTCCAGGGCTTGCTGTGAGATTTTAATGCCTCCCCCATGCATTATTGTATATCATTAGAAGAAACCCTTCAGAACGTTTGTTGTTAAAAACCACTGCTTTTTTTTCCTGCTGGTTCTGCAGAAGAGTCAGCTTTAGATCTGCAAGAACTTGTGAGCCAAGGGAGGAGAGTAAAGGACAAAAGCAAGGAGGAGATACCTGGGGAGATGCCAGCATGGGATGAACGAAGTCTGGGGTCTCTGCAGGGAGTCCCATCAGCATGTAGGCTGGACACAAGGCCACAACGCAGGTCCGGCATCTATCCAGCAAAAAACATGGGATCCAAGTGACCTACAAGGTCCATCCAGCAGGCAGAGACAGGACATAATTCAGTAAAAAGCGAAGGCAGCTCTGTGCCAGTGCCTTTCCTTGCTGGCAGGCCCAGGAGACAGCAGGAGAGCCACACTGCTTCCTAAATTGCCGTGTTTCAGGAGCAGCACAGGGGCTTGGAAGCCGTAAAGGCTTCACAGCCATCCTCAGCAGGGGCCATGGTCAGCAGCAGAACACACGTCACAGCTGGAAGCCGCTGTCACGTAACCCCGAATATCCTTACTGCACCCCTGCCAGCCCTTCTCCTGGCCTCTGTGGCTGTGTACGCTGTTCAATGCTCATTATGTTAAAACAGCCTTTGAAAAAGCAGCGCTGTCTCCGAAGTCCTGCAGCCGTGACCATTCGCAGCTCATGATCCTTTTTTTTTTTTTTTTTTTTTTTTTTCCCTGGGTGCTGCATTCTGCAATCTAGCAAGGAGGAGGGCTAAGGAGACTCGACTTCCCTCCTCGGAAAAATCTACCCTCAATTCTCCCTTCTGCAGTTTTAATGAATTTGCGGTCTCTTGATATATTTACCAGGCTCACCATTAATGTGACAGAGCTGGCCGGCGCAGCAAACAAGGCGCTCGCCATGGGGCCGTGTATTGATGCCACGCTTCCCCGCAGCAGTAATTGGATGCGTGCTGTGCCCCTTGGCCTCGACAGAAACTATTTTCCTGAGCTGTTCCCTGTCATCATTTCATCATTGCCATGCTTGTTCTTTGTGTTCTGGGAGCAAGCAGAAACCCTCACCATGAACCACGAGTCTCGGACGAGGCTCAAAATGCTCAAAATGCATAATTCTTGCATCGTGATTCCTCTCCTCCTTCCTCAGACAGCGCTGCAACGGGATGCTTCTGACAAACCCTTTCTGTAGGGTGAAGAGAAAGCAATTAGGCTCCCGAAAGGCTTACTTCATTAGCAGGTTTATTAATTTGTGTCGCCGGGAACTTTGCCATAAGTGAGGAAGTGTTGGTTTTCTTGATGGGCCGTAAAGCAAATGTTAAAAACCTTGGTCTGGGGTGAGCAGCTGAGGGGTAACAAGAACGCTTGCATGTTCAGTGTCTCAATAAAACACCAGGAAGATCTGGCTGTGCTGACACCAAATGTTTTAAGATGCTTGTAGGGTCAAGCTGTAGTAATAATGCATTAGGTGATCGTGATGCCACTGCTGAGCTAGGGGTAATGTGAGTACAGTGTCAGGCTGACCGACGTGGTACCCAGAGCTCGTATGAGGAGCGCGAGGATGCTGACGAGATGAGCTTACAGGTTAAGAGTATTTTGTTCTGGAGTTGTTTACCCATGCTGGGCATCCTGACTCCTCTTACTCCAACCACACAGAGCGAATCTGGGTGTGGGAACTGCCTGCTCCAGGCGGGGATGGCTCATAAACTGTTTGTGTCCCTGTGTGATGGTGGCAATGCCAGCAGACATTGCCCTGTGGGAAAGGGAAGCAGGCATCTCTCCATCCCGACACGTTCAGATTGATATGGTATCTGTGAAAGTCTGTCCCTGAGGGCTTCACCCTGCTGGGGACCCCACGCAGGGAATGCTGCAGCCTTCTCCTGCTCCCTCTCCACTCCCCACTGGGACCCAAGTGGAACACACGAGGAAAGCCAGGGAGGTAAAACCATCCCAGCAGGGGGCAGAGACACACGAGGGTGCTCAGCAGGGTCTAGAACATGTATCCAGGGTACTCTGACAGCATTGCTGCCTCAATGCTGCCTCACACTTCTAGCACTGATAGGCACTGTGTTCAGCTCCAGCTGCATCACTGTCACGGCTGTGTCCGTACCAAGAAGATGCTTATTGATTCTTCAGTGCAAACGGGGTTAGATTCATACAGACATCTAGACTCCACTTCTGACTTGCTTTTCCCATGCAGGGCTGCTGCCAGCGGCCTTTCACTCAGTTTGATGGAGCGTCTTATCGAGAGGTACGGGGAGAAGATCGTGAAGATGCTGACGGTGCAGTACCGGATGCACGAGGCCATCATGCAGTGGGCTTCCTCGGAGATGTACAGCGGCCGGCTCACTGCTCACCCGTCAGTAGCCCAGCATTTGCTCAAGTAAGTGACTTATTCCTTGATGGTGTAGCTGAGCAGAGATGTCTTTCATCCCGGTGCATGTGAGGTTTGTCCCTTTCCCCGTGATGGAGTTTTCCGTTCCTCCCTGCGACAGCATTTCTCTTTCATCTTTTATTTCACTGAGGAAACATTGATTGGGGGGGAGCTGTCCGTTTTGCTTTGTAACAAGAAGCCATGCAGAGTTATGTTCCATTTCCTCCATTGGTATGATAAATTATTATCATCATTGGTATGATAAATGGTTAAATAAAATCCTCTTGCACCTGCTGACAAAATACAAAGACCTGACCTGCAGTGGGATGACCCCAAGCAGCATTTCCCTGTCTCGGGCTTTCACTGAGGGCAGGGCCAGACACCGACTTCTACTGGTTTTCCACATGTCCAAGCAATTACGTGGACCACTGTGGCCCCCATCTGTGGTCCCAGAATTGACATCAGAAAGATGAGAAAGCAAGATTCCCATTCTGGCTTGGATAGTTTTACTGCCAAGCCAGCACCTGAGGCAGGTCTGACAGCATCAGATCCTTGTCTGCGACACAACTTGTCTGCAACACTTTACCATTCCTTTGGTAATTCAGAGGAAATGACTAGCGTTTCTTTTCCATTGCATCCTGGGACCAGCAATTGTTTGCCAACACATGCTGTGACTGTCAATAATTGGTGCTTTTAAAACTGCACTCAGCAGAATTCTTGGGAGGTGAATGGGAAAACATTAATTCTCTCTGTTGGACTTGGAGAAGCACAAAATACCACAGTGCCTGTCTGCATAGTGCTTTTGTATTTTTAGCAATGCTTTTTTTTTTTTTTAATGCAGATGTGTAGGAGTTGGAAAAATTGAAATTGCCCTAGAATCTCTGCATTTCACAGTGGAAATGGAAAGAGATAGCAGGAGCTGTTTTGGACAGAGACAGCTGGAGAGGCCATCTTGTTGTGCTCGTTTCATAATTACCTTACTTGTGAACAATGGGAACAATACTGTGAGATAGGAACCTGTGCCCAGACAAGAAGAACGAGCTTTGTGTTTGAGACAGCCCCGACACCCTCATCTTCATCTGCTGCAGCCAGCGTGAGGATTTCTGCATGTGTCAGCATGCTCTGCACCAGGGCTTCAGCTCAACTTACAGCAGAGAAGCTATGCTGAATTCTGTCATGGTTTACATATATATATATATATGTAACTATATAGGTGTGTGCAGAGAGTTCTTTAAGTAAAAAGGCTTCTTTCTGATGGTTCATCTCTGCCAGGAGTTCAGCTGAGATGGACAGGCCTCATTCAGCGATGCTTTAGCCACAAGGATCTAATTCCAGGACTGGTGCCATACAAAATGCACTTCTCAGTTGTTCTTGTTCCTTGACATGCCTATTTTCCCATTTAGCTTCACAAATTAAAAATAGCAGCTAATGAGAAACCCCAGGCAAAATGGTTTGAAACCGTTGAAATAGGAGCTAACTGAAAAGTTGAAGTTAGCGGACTGTTATTCTGATGAGCTGGCTAATTTTTATAGTTGATAAAGGAGTGAATGTCTTTCTTCCCAGCCCACAGGACAGCTTTGTCCCTGCTCAGGGCCCTTTCCTGCAGATATCGACGTCTAAACCTGTAATCTGCCAGCCCACAGCCCTGCTGACATATCGCATGAATACAGCAGTCTTCAGCTCAGGCACTAGACCACATAAAATTTCTGTGCTTTTGTAGAAGACAGATAACGCAGGGCCTTGATACTGGACCACAATCCTCTTATATTTACCCAAACTCTGGCTTTGTGGCTTTTTGTTACCTCCTTCCTAAGGGCTGGTGGCTGATGCTCAAGAACCTGAGCAGTCCTGAAACACAGTGCAAAGAGCGGGGTTTCCACCTCTGCTGAACACGTGTTGAGGTATTCCTTTGAAGAAGGATCTGAGGTGATCTAGACCATAATCACCGTGGCCTTTCCCTGAAGAGCACCATTGATGCAAGTCTCGTCTCCCCTACCTGAAGCACAAACATGAGGCTTTGAAAGAACTGCAGCTCTGCTCTGAATGACTTCCTATTTCCTTACCGACTTCTGCTCTGACTTCAGAGGCACTTGGTCTGTGATCTGCTAGGGATTTCTCCAGCACCATTTTTTCTCACAGAAGGAAACTTTGTTTTCCTTCAGTGTCTTTTCGAGAGGCGAGGAGTATTTCCAGGGGAGCAAAACCTTCTTCCCACATCCCCCTTCCTCCTGAAATGGGTGATAAAGCACATCAGAAGCCCCCACACATCTCCGGAATAAAGTCCAAGAGGCTGCAAGCAGTATTTTCCAACATTCAAAACATTTGTGACTCAATCTGTGAGATACTGGTTTGAAAATCACCAGCAGCTTCTGCTGTCAGTTTTTATCTGAGTAAAGTGCTGGGTGTCCTTTCTCTTAGCACATTTTTGGGGGCCAGCACCCTCTCACGGATGGGGAAAATGGGTGAGCCCCTCCTAGTAGGACCCTCAAAAGCCAGAATGCTCCAACTCACCCAGCTGGGATCAGCTCCTCCCAGACAAAGCACAGGGACCTTGGAGGCCTCATGGCAGCACACGGAGCCTGGACCAAGTGTCTGACTGCGTGGATGACTGAGCTTATCCTTGAAGGGCAAGAGTCCCTCCAGGAGCAAAAATCCATCCCCGGGTTAAACCACAACAGCACCAGAGATCTTTTCTCCAAGTTAACAGCTGTCTCTGCTGCAGTCTCTTGAAAAAGAGTGAATTCTTCTCTCCCCTGCAAGATTTATGTAGGTAGTTACTCCTCTGAAGCAACATTCCCAGGGTTGAGGTTGTTCCTGGCACCGAGAGATGCTACGAGGTCTTCCTGTGGCCACTGCAAGCAGATAAAGAATGAGGATTTTCTACATGGAGACCTCAACTTCTGCTCAAAGCAAATCTGCACAGACCTGGCCTGTGGCAGGACAGCAAGCGGGCAGGTACCAAGGAGATGGGAAGCCTGCTAGATTAGATGTTACAAAGAGAGGAAGACAAACTGTAGCGTGCTGCACAGGGGAGGAAGCCCTCTAATGTGGGACTGAAGGTGGCCCTACTCCAGAGGAGATCATGGAGAGGGAAGTTGGGTGCTGATCCCTGCGGTTCTTGCAAAAGGGGAAGGTATCTTGTGCCTCTCTTTAAATCCAGTCACCAGGCAGAGGCAGCCAGTCCCCAAAGCTGGGGATGAGCTCTTTCTTTGGGCTTCTGCTCACTGTAGGAGTGGGGAACGTGCACCCTGGGCACTTCTGCAGGTCTTTGGCTCCCCATCATAGCGGTGCTGGTCTCTGCACTTCACAGCCATGCATTACAACAGCACTAGCTTCGAGACAGCAGAAAAATGAGTTTCAGTCAAGAGAGGAGACTCTTGTTGTCACTGGAATGAATAATGTCCAGAGTCCATGGGAAACAGGGCAGTTGGAGGCATACAAATGCAGAGGAGCAGACAGGAGAGGCTGCAGGTGGAACTGGAAACTGGCTTTGCCCTCACTTCCCTGCCTGTCATTTGGAGGTAATCCTCCTCTTCGATGGTTTGCCGTCTACCATTTTTATTTGCAAGGCTCTCCAGAGTCACAGCTCTCCTTGACTAGCACGTGAAGCACCGTAACACCTTGTTTCAGAGCTCTCTTGCCATCTCTGGGCTTTCTCTTCCTGCCCTCCATCACCAGTCCTCTCCCTAGGCTGTAAATTTCAGCAAGCAGCTTTCTTGAATAATAAAATGCCATTTATTAAATTTCATTTTTTCTTCTGAATGCAGAAGCTTTAGATGTAGAAAGGGTGTGAAAATCCAATTCCTCTGTGGTTCCCTGTGCTGCACTTCCTTGTCTTCCTTGTCTTGCCCAACAGCACTGCTGTCAAATCTCTGGTAATGCTTCTTTCCTCACTGAAAGCAGCTGCCACATCTCCCTAGGCCTGCATTTCTTTCCTGTTTGAGGTCATTTGAGCGAGATGCTGCCACCCACACACCGTGCCCCTGCCTACAGCAGCTGGGCTGTGCAGCAGAGGCACTGAGAAAGCTCCTCGTCGGCGTTTGGGGAGTAGTTTAAAGGACAATCCCGCAGCGCAGAGCGATAAAGGCTTCTCAGCTGTGGCTTCCTGGCATTGCCAGAATTCCCTGGGGCTTTGGGACTTCCTCTGCTGGTGGCTGTGGTTGCAGTCCTGGCACTGAACCCAGCAAGTCTGGAGATAAAAGCCCGAGACCCCCTCCCCAGAGCTAGAGGGCCCTGCCCAGTTCTTGCTGTACGTGGCAGGCTCTTCAGTAGCATCACTGCCAGCGCAAAGGGGGACCAGAGCTTGGAGGGACACAAAGGGGGGAATCTCAGTTCTCAGATGGCTGTGGTTGATCCACAGCCCTGTCCCTGGGAAGCAATACCCAGCTGTATTTTCCCCCTTGCCCTTGCTGTGTTGCTGGGAGGAGTAAGCAACCAGACAAACGATGGCCCTTTTGGGCTAATTTCAGTGCTGTCAGCTGGCCCCTTCCCAACATCTTTTTTGCAGGGACCTGCCGGGAGTCACCTCCACAGAAGAAACCACAATCCCCTTGCTGCTCATCGACACCGCTGGCTGTGGCCTGCTTGAGCTTGAAGTGGAAGACGAACAGTCCAAGGGCAACCCAGGTACTGCTGTTTTGGGAAAATTGTCCTTGCAGGAATTCATCGAGGTCCTCAGCCTCACGGCTTAGTCACGGTCCTGAGATGCGCCCCCTGAGATGCAGGTGAGGTCCCCAGGGAGCCAGGCAGTGGTGGCAGTGGGTGGCCACGCTGGCTGCCTTGTTCCCTCACAGAGACCTTCCTCCGTGCAGAGGCAGAGCTGAGGGCTAGGGCTGGGAGGGGAATTCCTGCAGGAGATACCTCACACAAGGTAAATAATACTGAGCACAGCATGAGGCTGTTTCAGAGAGGCTGTAGATGTGGCTCAGAATTGCCTCCCATTCATCCGCTGCTTTCTTAAAGTCCCACGTGGCTGTTCTCCATGAATCTTCCCGAGACACCAAGCTCCTTGTGTTTTTCTGCCTTAAAAAAATAGATTTCATTATAAAGATTGAGTCAGGCTCCATAGCCATTCCCATAAAGCAGGAGAAAATCTGAAAATGAAGATGCTACCTCCTTTGCGTCCCTGCATTCACAGCAGGCTGAATGGATGTGATTTGCTGTTCGGGGATGCTGCTCGTGCTCCTCTATGCTTAGTTTGGCTGGGTAGTGCTTAAGAGGCTCCTGGAGGGCCTTGGCCACCCCTGCCCACCACACGACCCACTTTCCCCAGTGGCTGAGCCACGGGCTTCTCCAGCCAGTCCCTCTCACGTGGCCAAAGAGAGCATTTGGCAACGCTGCTGCCTGCTTCAGGGATTCATTTGGTTTCCTTGCTGGTGCAGACCCAACACCAGCGACAGATTTCTGAGGCTTCAAGTCCCTCTCCAACAAGACAGGGAAAACAGACTGTAAAATACAAAGGCAGTTTATTACCAGTTTGATTATCTTTCTCGTGAAAATCCACTGGTGTTTCAGTGCCTCTCGTTTTCCCGTGCACCAATTCCCATGGCCCCGCTGAGGCAGAGAAAGGCTCTTGCCCCTAGACGGAGATCTAGAAAGACTTATGCAGGATTGTTCAGGGATTCTAAGCAGGGGATTAAATGCAAGTCTCCCAAAATTTGGCAGGCTGCAGGTTCTGGATTTTTATAAATGTGTTTTGCTGCAAAAGATGGTAAAGGCAGTCTGGCAGATAAACCAGTGAAACCACAGGTCTCAGCGTGAAGGTTGTTTCTGTGACCATGGGGGTGTTAGAAATGCAGGGGCTGAGAAGTAAAATAAAACAAAAAGCTGGGCTTCTTTCAGCTGCAGCCTAGAGAAGTAAATTTGCAGTGAGGTCCAGGGTCCCACTTCAGAGGGAGACTAATCTCTTGCCTGGATTATTGTTGTCTCTTAGACTGAGGCAGGAGGGCCAGGGAAAGCCAGGGGCTGTTCAGAAAGCTCTCTTCCTAAGTGTAAACGTAGACAGCTGGTGACTTGGCAAGGCAAGAAGCAGGCGAGGTGCAGCTCCAGGAGTGGGGCTGCGTAGCACATCACCATCTGTCCAAGCAGGCCAGGCTGGGAATTGTTGCTCCCATGCAGTGCTGGACCGCAGGCAGTTCTTGCCTTGGTCTTTCCTCCCTGTTTAAGAGGAGGTGGGCAAGCTTCTCCAAGCCACAGCACTCCCAAGCTGATGGTTTCAGCAGCCTGAAACCATCCCCATCACTGTTCCTTCTGCTTTGTGCCCTAGGAGAGGTGCAGCTGGCCGGTTTGCACATCCAGGCCCTGGTGGAAGCTGGTGTGAAGGCACAAGACATTGCGGTTGTAGCCCCCTACAACCTCCAGGTGAGATGACCCTCTCGCAGCATCCCCTCTCTTTCCCCACGTGCACCATAGCAGATTCAAACCTTGACACTTCGAGGAGGGATCCCAAAATACCCTCAGAGGGAGGAAGGTGGAAGTCAGAAGCAGAAGCCAAATTACATAATCAGCTTTTATGGCCAACTTCTCAAAATTTAAACAACTCAAGGCCATGGAGGTGGTGTCGGAGAGCTGGGTTATTTTTCCACTCCCAGCATCAGGAGCCAGCAGTTGGGAGATGCAAGCACTCGTCCTTGCGGATTTGAGAGGAAGGCACTTCTCCAGAGCAATGTCGTTTTAATGCTTTTCACCTGAGGCTTTTCTTTAAGCGTGATGTATCTCATCTTTTCCAGGTGGACTTGCTAAGAGAACACCTTTGCCACAGGTACCCAGAGCTGGAAATTAAATCAGTTGATGGTTTCCAAGGGAGAGAGAAGGAGGCAGTGATCCTGTCATTCGTGAGATCCAACAGGAAGGGTAAGAGTTTGCTGCTGGAGAGTAACTCCGTGGGGAATGGGGAAGAAATGGGAACTGTGTGATTGCTGAAAGGTCACTGGTCTCATTGCCAAGTGCTGTGGTTTAATTTCAATTCTGACTGTCTCTAGCACTTCGCTCTGCACCAGTTTACTGGCAAGAAGCTTCCATTTCAGCTTTTTTTTTTTTTTTTAAATGAACACATTTGCTGTCATGATTGTAGAGGAAGGCTCCCATGCCAGGCAGCAGGTAAAAAGGCAGCCAGGATTGCTTAGTTTGAAGGTTTCCAGAATCGAGGCCTCAGAAATGATTAAACTGGAGGCCCAGGTATGGCACGTATCGGGTTAGCACCACGCTTGCTGGAGTGCTGAGCGCTTCATGCAGAAGGTGGAAGTCCGTGGGGCTTGGAGACTGTTTTGGGTCGCTCACTTGAAGAAAGCAGGAGCTGGCATTGCAAGTCACGCACAGAAAATGCTCCTTTTGGAAGCAAAATCTGGAGCGGAAAATCGAGTTCTTCCTTGTCGGTGGCTGCAGTGGAAGTTAATAGCTGGAAAAAAGCTGCAGCCCCGGAGCCACCAGGCTCCTGTGCAGAGCCATCAGCCCGTGCTGCAGGGTTTTGTGGCAGCCAGCTCAAGCAGAGGGCACGTGTGGGATCGCCCCCTGAGCCACCTCTCTCCCCTGAGGGGTTCTCTGCCCTTTTCAAACCCAAAACAAGACACATCCCTCGCTGCACTGCCTCGGCTGCTAATGCTGACGCCGAGACACCCAGTGTGTGCTGGGGGGCTGATGTCTGGAAGGAAAAAAAAGGGGAAAGGATGAAGGAAGGGGGAGGTGGTTTGGTGTTTTTAAAGAAAGCCTGGAGCAAGAAAAGCACCGAGAGTGGGCCCCCCCCGGCGAGCATGGAGGTGGGGTGCAGGACTAAGAATAGTCTTTATTCATGAGTGACTCACCTCGCCTTTGCTTGGTGGCTCAGCGGGAGCTGGTGTCCTCTCCGAAGGATGTGGCCCCCGGGCCCCATTCTGGTGCACAGCTAGCAGACAAAGCTCAGCCCCGTCCCTCCCCTGGGGCACGAGCATCTTTTTGTGATGTTTGGGCACACCTCTGGTCTGCACGGGATGTGAGAGATGCCGTTAGCACCCTGTGAGACCCGGGGGAGGAAAGCTCCCCTGTTTTGTGACCGCATTTCGCAGCTCAGGGGAAGCCAGGCACCCTGCCCAGCAGTGCCCATCCTCGCGTGGCCATCTAGGAGCCAGCAGGTAGCCCTCGTGCTGGATCAGAGGAGCTGACCTTGCCCCTGCAGTCAGGGGAAAACACGTCAAAGAACTCACAAACCATTCCCTAAGCTCCAGAGCACGGAGAGGGAATCGCCCACACCCTGCTCCTCGAAAGCAGTGCAATGTGGACTGCTCGGCCACAGCAAGGCTGGGCAGACACGGGGCCAGGCTGGTCCCTGCAGCAGAGGAGACGTTAACTTCTTCCCTGCCGGCCTCGTTTTTGTCCTCAGGAGCTGGAAGATCGAGAGCCGCCCACGCTGCCCTTCTCACTAGCAGATCCTCACTGAGTCATCCTGGCGTTTGCCAGCTCTCACTGCTTTTCTCTGATGAAGTAGCCAGACAGCAGAAGCAAACCTTGCAGAGCTGCCTAAATGCCTGGTAGTGTCAACCCTGTGTCCACCGGGAGCCTGGGGACAGGCAGGGGGAGCTCGTCTGGGGCGGTGGATTTCTGATTCCTTCACCTGCAGTTCTCATGGTGCAAGGGGGAGCCTCTTCCACATCGCTCCCTAGGCCTTTGCTTCCTGGTCCCAGCCTGCTCTCATGTCCTGGGCTACTCGGGAGATATTTCTCCTCCCCGTGTGCTCTGGGTGTCAGCCAGCCCTCTGCCCACCCCAGGGGAGGAGCAGGGACCCCTGGCTCTGGCTTTCAGGCTGTGAACCAGAGACAGAAGGATCACGGTGTGCCAGCGTGAGTCAGGAGCCCTGCACCCACCCTCGGTGCTGAGCAGACACCCGGTGAGTGACCCGGGGGGGCCTCTTGCTTTCTTCCTGCCAGGTGAGGTGGGCTTCCTCGCGGAGGACCGGCGGATAAACGTGGCGGTGACCCGCGCCCGGCGCCACGTGGCCATCATCTGCGACACGCGCACCGTCAGCAGCCAGGGCTTCCTGCAGCGCCTCGTGGCCTACTTCAGCCAGCACGGGGAGGTGCGCACGGCCTTCGAGTACCTCGACAACCTGGTGCCCGAAAACTACTCCCATGAGAGCCACGGTGAGCGGCGGCAGGGCACAAAGCCCCCCACAGCGCCCATCCCTGAGCCGCGGCCGCCCACAGGGAGGAAACCTAAAGCAGCAGCGGCAGCCAAAGCAGCTCCGCGGAAGCGAGAACCACCTTTCTCCCCGAGCACCAGCGGGCCTGGTAGAGAGAGCCCAGGGACAAAAGACGACACGAACACGTTTAAAACCACGCTGCTGGCCTTCCTGGAGAGCAGCGAGGCCCAGCTGGATTTCTCCCCGTCCCTCAGTTCGCACGATCGGATGCTGGTGCACCTCCTGGCAGAGGAGTACGGGCTGCAGCACTGGAGCACTGGGGAAGGCAAGGAGCGGTACGTCAGCGTCCACAAGAAAGAGCCTGGGCAGCCTCCGGCACCCTCAGCTGCCACCCCCAGCCTTCAACATCCCCTTCCCCAGCTGCAGGAACCTCCTGGGGAAGCTCCTGCCCCTGTCGAGACAGGAGGAAGCAGTGAGGGCTCGGGAAAAGTGGACCTGAAAAGCCTGCACCTGGAGAGAGTTCAAAGGGAGAAAGCAAGACGGGAGGAGATGGCAAGGAAGCTTCAGGAGCCTGGTGCTGGCCTTCAAGGCGGCAGCAAGAAGAAAGACAAGAGCGAAGCCAAAGGTAGGTCCTTGCTTCACAACCAGCACCATTAATGGTCCTCCTCGAATGGGTCTTGCTGCTTAATCCCCTTGGTTTTGCCTCCAGACCTCATGTATGTGAAGGGCGTGGGATGTAGCTTGGGATGTGGCTCCTGGAAATCTGCAAAAGGAGCTCCCTGGAGCTGTGCTGCTTCGCAGCAGCTGGGTCACAAGGTTTTTTGGGGGTTTGTTCTTTGCTTCCAAGCGGGTGCTTAAACCCCCCATGTCTCTTCTGCCCTCTCTGTAGGAAAGCCAGCAGTTAAAACTCGGGTGGAGGGCGCAACAGAAGAAGATATTGACGCTCTGATTTCTGCTGCCATTAAAGCTGACAACACCTGTGGCTTCCCCCGCTGCAAAGCCAGCGTTACAACCCTGGGCCAGCTCTGCCTCCACTGCAACAGGCGCTACTGCCTCAGCCATCATGTCCCCGAGGTACGCGTGGGGCCGGGCAGCTGCCCGGGGGCTCGAGCACCGTGGGGGCTGGAGAGGAGTAGGACGTGCCCAGCAGCACGGCTTTAACGTGAGAATCGTCCCTGTCAGGCTCCCCAGGAAAGATTTCCTTGCAGGGAGGTTAAAGCAGAACCAGCTCAAGAATAGGCTTGTGATGGCCACTGAATCACCGTCTTCATAGAACGGCTTGGGTTGGAAAGGACCTTAAAGATCATCTAACTCCAACCCGCTGTCATGGAGGGATGCCACCCACCAGACCAGGTTGCCCACGTTCAGCCTGGTCTTGAACACCTCCAGGGCTGGAACATCCACAACCTCTCTGGGCAGCCTGTGCCAGTGCCTCACCCCGCTCTGAGTGAAGAATTTCCTCCTGTCCTCTAATCTTCTTTAGTCTTCTTCCTTGCTGTTCTCCCACAGCTGCTTAAAAGCCCCTTCCCTGCCAGATCTGGGAAGAAAGAAAGGAAGAAAACAAAGCTTAAACTGTTGTCAGACTTTGTATTTTAGTTTTGGTGCCAAGGCAGACAGGTAGGTTTAAACCTCCAGGGCTGGCAGCGTGATGCGTCGTGGTCAGCCAGCCCTGGCCTTGAGCCCCTCAGTCAGAGCTGATGAGGCTGTGAAGAGTACTGGGGCCAAGAGGTGATGATTTTCCATTCATTCACAGTCTTGTGCTCCCCTCCTGCATCACCCAGGCGTAGCTCTTGGCCACGTGGAGCCTCCCAGGGCTTAGCAACATTTAGCAAGCCAACCTATAAATCATCAGCAGAGATTTTCCCCTTGTCAAATGCTATCTGTTTCCATGGCAAAGAATAGTTGTATTTATGGTCATTCACAGTCCGGGTGGGATGTGAATTTATTTCTTGCAGAATCGCCTCTCCCTGTTGAATTGTAATGAGAACTCCAATGAGAAACAATTGGAAGGATAAACTCCACTTCAGTGAGTTTTTCTTGCCTTGCGAAGCTCAGCCCTTTTTCTAGAGGTCGTCTGGCAAATAGCCTGGGACCTTCTACCCATGCCTGACCCTCAGGGCCAGGAGCAGCTTGCCAGGCACTGCCCACAGCTCTTCTCTGCCACTGACCTGCCCCAGCAGCAGGGCCAGAAATCTTTATCAGGGCACGGAGAGAACCAGCTGCTGTCTTCTGGGCTGTGTGTTCCTGAAAACATTGAATGATTTTGGGGTAGGCTGAGCAGAAGGGATGAACTTTTAAGAGCCAATTTAGACCCAGTGAAGGTGATTCGAGCTGGTGTTGAACTTAACATGCGGTTGGGTCACCTTAAACACAGCCTGTGCTTCAGTGCAGGCTGGTTTTGTAAAAGGTTCGCCTGCACAGAATGAGCCTTGTGATACCCTTTCTACCATCATACAGACCAAACTACCCTAGTGAGGCAGGTGACGTGGCTAAAAAGAGCTCTTCTCATTTCCCAAGTCACCTGTCCTCCTTCACTCCTTTTCCCATACTGAGAACATCAGGGAATGGAAGCTCAGTTTTATTCCCAACTCTCACGTAGGAACCATAAAAGATCCAGCTCCTCACGTGGTGAGTGGGAGTTTCCCCCAAACACTGGAAGTTTTGTGAAGGCTGGCCAAAAAGGCTGATTTACCTGCTGTGCAGATCCTGCAAGGAAAGAAATTACCTTTTCATTTTTGTTTCTTGTTAGAGGGGCTGTAAATAAATGGGAGGCGGCCTTAGGGAGTGCCAAGCAGGTGGAAGAGGACCTCCAGGCTCCAGCCACGGAAACGCCAGGCTCCCACGTGTGCCCTGTTTCCCACCCGTGTCCCTCCTCTCTCTCTCCCCAGGTTCACGGCTGCGGGGAGAAGGCCAAGGAGCACGCGCGGCAGAGGATCAGCAGGGAAGGGGTTCTCTACCCTGGGAGCGGCTCCAAAGACAAGTCCCTGGACCCCACCAAGAGAGCCCATCTCCAGCGCCGCCTGGACAAGAAGCTCAGCGAGCTGACCAGCCAGAGAAAGAGCAAAAAGAAAGACAAGGAGAAATGAAGGTGCTGGTTACTTCTCTCCGACAACCGAGACCTTTTCTTAGGTGAACAGGCAGGCCACGTACACCAAAGATGCACCAAAGGGTGGTGCTGAGCCCCAGATGAAAAGGGGAGCTCGTTCTGGGTGGCAGACAGCTTGGAGCCAGCGTGCTGTAGACTGCTGAATAAATAGTCACCGGGCCTCTCGAAACCCCAGAGCTGCAACGCAGGAAGGAGAGCACTTTCCTTTGTCCCAGCTACCCTTATTGACAAAGTAATGGATGTACGCAGAGAGGCTGCAGCGTGCCAATAAAGACGGATATTAAAACACCTAAAGCAATCAGCTGTCACTGTGACATTTCTCCTGCTCCAGCAAAAAGATAAACGCCTGTGGGCAGTAGTGGGGGAGGAAGTGAAAAGCCCCAGGTGACCCTCTCCTCTCGGGAGGATGACTAAGGAAATGGATGCTTCCAGCTCTGTCCTCCCAGCTCCTGCCCCTCCTGGACCCACTACCTGGCCCTGGACCCCCCCAAAATAATCCATCCCCCACCCTGCTTGCTGCCTGCTGAGCCTCAGCTCCGCAGCATCTCCTCCCCAGCCCCCAGCACCATTGGCCCCTCTCCTGGATGGCTGGAGTAGGTCCTGATGACCCACACTTCTTGAACCACCCCCGAGAAGTGGCTCAGAAAGCCACTTGCTGTCCCCAGGGCAGCACACGAGTGTCATTCTAGGAGGAAGGGAAAGCTGCTGAGAAGCCTGCACAGAGGAGGGCCTGGAAGAGGAGCAGCAAAACCAAACCGTACGTGCCTTGGCACTTCAGAGCTTTGCAGCTCTTGTCCACCAGCGATTTCAGCCTCACTGAACACCAGGGGAAGGCACTCATCTCATCCTGACCAAAAAAAAAAAAAAAAAAAAAAGAGCTCAGCAATATTTCTTTCTTTCTTCCCAAACACTAGGTGAAGTAGCTGATAAGCACGTTTTTCCCCTCAAATCTCAGTGCCCGTCAGTACCGGCTATGCAAAAATAAACAAAAGAAAAGTGATGCTGAGCATCGCTTGGCTCGTGCCCCGGTCCCCAGGGCCAGCCATGTGTCAGCTCGCGGAGGGACGGCGCCGGCTCACGCGGCAGCTGCGTGGTGGCAGCAGATGGGACATGGGGCTCCTGGAGGGAGAGGTGGGGAGGAGGGAGAGCGTGGGAGAAATAAAATCTGTGCCTCTGCGAGCAGCGCTGGGTGCGCACGAGGGAAGGAGCCAGCGCAGCACATGCGAGGGGTTGTGTGGGGGAGAGAAATCACAGCCTCGTGCCAGAACAACGGTCAGACAGGGAAGACAGGAGCAGAGAAGAAAATCGCTGCCAGCTCAGGGCACCACCGTGGTATTATCTTTAATCAGGGCTAAATGGCTCATTCACACTTTTATATATTTTTTTCCAGCTCAACTCATTCAAGCAACCCAATCCCTCACCTAGCCCACCCCGTGGAGCCAGCTCCCTGGCAAACAGCCCCCACGCCCCCCCCCCCGGTTTCCCTGCCTGGCTTTCTGCAGGCATCCTGCAGGCAGAGACCAGCCGAGGCTCTGCTGCGAGCACGGGACGCGTCCCCTGAGCATCCTCTGCCTGCCAGCTCCCTCCATCTGTCAGGCTCCAGAAAACGGGGGGAATCAGCTCCCACAAAAAGCTAACTTTTTCGCAGGGCACCTTGCTTGGGACCGGAGCCCACAAGCAGGCAGCGTCCAAAGAGGTTTTTTCCCTTCTTTCCCCCTGAAACAGGAGATGGGCTTAAAAATTAGGAACTTGGGGGGGGGGGGGGGGTCTCTGGTGCCTGTTAAACTTGGCCCTGCTGTGGTGGGCAGTCCAGGGATTGTTTCAGCTGGGAAAAGGGCTGAGGTGGGGACAGGTGCCTCTGATCACATTTAACCTTTAGGGGATGACTCAGGCTGGACTTGACCTCAAACCCGAGGGGTTTAAAGACCACTCGTCAAGTCCTGACACCCCTCAGCAGCCAGCAGCATCTGCCTTGATTTATGCTGCTGGAAAGGCGATGGAAGGAAGGAGAAGATATATAACAACTGTTTGGTTTTTTTCTGCTGTTATTTCTCCCTTCTTCCTTGCAATTTGAAGTGGTTCAGCCCTGGTGCAGTGCACCGAAATCCCTCCGAAACCCAACAGAAAGTCCCCGCGTGCCTGGAGAAACCGCGCGGTGCCGGCATTTCCCGCCCCCCTCGGCATTTTCCCCTCGCGTGCCCCAAAAGCGCCTTCCGAAGCAGCCCGTCGCGTTCCCCCCAGCGGTCCCCAGAGGCCACGGTTGGGGTCACCACCGGTCTGAGGAGCCCGGCGGGGGGCATGCAGGATGCTCGGGAGCCTGGCGGGCAGCCGGGCAGCAGTTTGGGGAGGATTTTGCTGGTTTTGGTCCTTCCTCGGCAGGTCCGTTGGCAGCTCCCAGCGCATGCGGATGGGGAGAGACGCGGACAGGAGTTTCTCCACCCTCCTCCCTGTCGAGGCTTTCGGCAGCGGGATGCTCGGGCCGAGGCGTGCCGGCAGCTCTGCCTTTTGGGCCAGCCCCCAGACCTCTGGACACGGCGCTCGGCCGCCATCCGCGGGGCAGAGCCGGCGTCGGGGTGCAGGGTCCCGGGGCGCGCGGGGCTCCCCCCGCCAGCAGCCTTAGTTCCTCCGCAGCGGGTGCCACATGGACACGGGCTTCCTCAGCGTGGCCAGCATCTGGTTCCAGTGGGTGATGCCCATGCCGCTGGCCGCCGGGCCGATGAGGACGTGGCCCGTGTTGTCGGCGCGGCCGTCCTCGCCGCTCTCTGCCACCGTCACACGCAGGGACAGGTCCTGGGGGGGGTGGTGGGGACGTCGGGGTGGGGCGGCACCCCCCGTATGTACGTGTCCCCATACCACCAACCACACGTGCACGTATAAATGTGCCCCCCCCCAGTACCATATACATCCCTTGTACTTCCCACCCCATAAATGCACATCCACCCAAGCCCCGGGTATTCCCCTACACCCCTGCCCTGCTCGTACAGATACCCCTACGTCCTCTCCCCCTACATACTGAAAAACCACGCGTGCCCATCCCCACACACAGCCTTACCCTTTACGTACCCCCTATACCTCCCATCCCACAAGTACTCATCACCTTACTCCCCCCACGCCCCCTGAACCCATGTATGCACCCACCTACAAGCAAACCGCGCTCTGTACGAATCCCCTGTACCACACACCCCACACAACACATCCCACCAGCAGCCGTACCCTGCGCATACACGTGCCCTCCGATAGCCATACCCCATACATACACATCCCCCTACACCCCAAAATCATGAGTGCCCCCCCCCACACGCATAACCACACCTGATACCTGCACATCTCCTGTACCACCACCCCATCCCTGCACACCCTGCTGAGCCATACACGCGCCCCACATCCCCTACGATTTCCTCTCCCCCCCCCTAGCACAGGGATCTGGGGCCCCGTGGAGCAGGACCCCCGGGCTGGGACGGACCTGGAGCACAATGGCCGGCACCGAGAAGATCATGGCCTCGTTGAACACGGGGTTGTTGTCGTCCCTCTTCACCGCCGTCTTCTTCTTGCTGATCTTCCTCCCGTCCTGCAGCAGGTAGACTTTGACGAAGGGATCTGCTCAGGAGAGAACAGCCTGAATGTTGAGCCAGTGACCTCCCCGGGTGGCTCCGCCACCCTGAGGGGCATCCCCAGCGAGCACGGGGACGCACGGGGATGAGCACCCACCTCCGGCTCGGAGGAGACGCGGACCCGCGCCGGCCCCCTGCTCACCTGCGGTCACCTTGCCGTTGCTCCACACGAGGTTTTTGGCTTTGACCACCACCACCGTCAGGCGCTCAGCCGTGGGCAGGTAGCTCAGAGACAGCAGGATCTCCCCCACCGTGTCCACCGCCTGCGGGACACGCCAGCCGTCCAGGAGAGGGACAAAAAACAAAACCAAAACCACCACAAACCCGGGCATGCAGAGCCTCGCCGCCACCCCGCTCACCTTGTTCATGTCCTGCAGGTAGAGCCAGGCGTTGAAGGGGCGCAGGGCCAGGTCCAGGTCGGAGAGCTTGAGCTCGGCCACGCCGGTGCTGACGTTCCTCTCGTCCTCGTCGATGCCGAAGACGGAGAAGCGCAGGCTGTTCTCCTCCAGCGCCGCCGGGTCCAGCGGGATGGAGAAGCGCTCGTCGAAGGCCACGGCGTAGGCGCTCCGCTGGATCTGCCGGGGGGAGAGTCAAGGGGCTGGACGGAGAGGAGCCCCCCGCGCCGCCGCCACCACCGTCCCCTCTGCCCCCCTCATCCCCCCCCCCCCCCCCCGTGACCTCCTAAGGCGACTTCCCCGCGCTCCCCCGCCAGCTCTGCCCAACCTCCGCAGTCCCCAGGGGATTGAAGTGCCTCTGTGGGAAAGGCAGATCTGCAGAAAATTTGCTTTATAGCACTGATCGCTCTCGGCCTACAGCCTGCGTTGTATTTTGGGGACGCCTGGACGAAAGCTACTATAAGAAATTTTAGCCATCGTTTAAAAATAAAACAAAAACAACAACAACAACAGGTACTGCAGAGCATTAAAGGAAAAAAAAAAAAAAGACTTTATGACTTGTCTCAGGATTGCAAAAGAGGGTAAATAGGGCTGGTAAATTATGAATAATGATGCTAAATAATAAATATCTCCAGAGCGTAAATACAGAACCTGACCTTGGGATGGAAAAAATGGTCTTGAAAGAGTGCTGGGAAAATAATTCGCTATCTTTCTGTGCGCCTCCACCCCCAAGGGAAGTGGGTTTCTTTGGTGGGAGGCTTTCTGCTCCTTTCTGGAACAGGCTGATAAAATCAAGCTGGCGGACCCAGAGGCTTTCCAAAATCCCCCCACAAAAAGCCAAGTTGCCAAAAGGCAACTGGGGGCTCCTGCCCCGGACCCCTTTCCACCCCAGGGCCCGTCACCACCCTACACGCCCGCGTTGCGAGCGGCACCGTGCCCGCGCGGGGCTTTCGGGGAAGGAGCCGCTCACCCGGGAGATGCCGACGATCTGCTCGGCCGGCAGCAGGCTGATGCGCATGAAGCAGGACTCGAAGCGCGTGTCCTCCTTCTCCAGCAGGTCCTTGCCCTGCAGCAGCGTCACGTGCAAGGTGGCCGCCTTCCCGTCGTACTCCATGGACACCTCCACCTGCCCCACGGTGATGTCCTGCCCGAAGTTGTTCCCGATGGAGGAGATGGAGCTGAGCGAGTCGGCCGAGATGGATTTCTTCAAGGGGCCGTAGGGGGCCAGCCCCAGGTCTTTGCTCATCAGCTCCAGGCTCCCCAGCTCGTTGATGCTCTCGAAGGTGTCAGCCCCCCGCAGGCTGGCTTGGCGGACGGGCGACGTCTTCTCCAGCCCCCGCTGCGAGCCCGCGGCGGCCCCGCGCTGCGAAGGAGAAGCAGTCACTGCCACTTGGTCCGAGTTTGCACCAGGAGCAGCGCTGAGCCCAGCTCCCCTCCCCCGATTTATTTATTTATTTATTTATTTATTACCTTGTGCTTGGCATCCGAGCACGCCGCCCCATATTTCTGCTCCAGGTAGCGGTAGTCGTAGTTGGGGAAGGGGGACGGCGCCGGGTAGCTGCCGGAGCGCCAGAGCTTCCACAGGTTGACGGCCGCGATCCCCAGCAGCGCCAGCGCGCCCGCGGCGTAGATGCCGACCTCCCAGTGCGGGGGGCTGGTGGCCACTGCAAGGGGACAGAGGCCCCGTGAGGCACCCCGCGGAGGGGACTTCGGCCACGTCCCCGCCAGGAGCTCCTCATCCCCTTCGTGTGGGATCGGCTGAAGAGGCTGGGAATTAATTGAGGCTGCCCGCGGGTTGAAAAAGGGCGGTGGGCAGCGGTTTGCAAGCCTAAAGTGGCAGATTTTTGGCCAAGCAGCCCCTGGGAGGTGAGGCACGCGCGAGTTTCTGCCCCGCTCCCCACAAGCAACGTCGGTGAGTGGCTGCAGCACCCCCGGGACGCAGGGAGCCGCTGGCAGCGGACGCAGCCCCGTCCCGCTCACGGCAATCCCGCATCGCCTTCATGCTGAAGGGAACTGCTCGGGGTGCCAAAAAAAAAAAAGGGGGAAAAAAAAAATGGGAATGGGAAGAAAAAAAATGGAAACGGGAAAAAGAACCCTAAGGGTAAGTGACGGAGGTAAGTAAGCCCGGCTGGAGGCTGCGGACTGGGTCGGCTGCGATGGCACAGAGAGCCGTCGGTGCTGCATTGCAGCAGCCTCCATCGCCCGAGCGATTCGAGCAACGCCGGTGGCTCAGCCTAACGAGAAGAAAAGGAGGGGAGTCGGGGGGGCGGGGGGAAGAGGTTTGTGATTACTGAGCGCTGCCAGGGGCCCCCCAGCGCTGCCTCCTGCGTCACGCCGCCGTGCTCCTGCCTTCGGCGGCGGCTTCGGAGGCAGGAGGAGGTGAAGCCAGGCTGGTGCCTGCGTCCCATCGCGGCTTTATGCCCCCGACCTGCTCTGGCAGGAGGGCTGTGTCAGGAGACAACAACCGTTTGTACCCCAAGCAGCGGATTCTGGTCCCTCGAAAGGACCGCAGGCAGCCCAGAGGGACTTTGTGGGATAAAAGCTCGGGGCACGAGCCAGGTCCGGCTTCCTCCATCCCCATCCAAACAGGGTTTAGGTCTGTGGAAGGCTGCGGTGCATCCCCCTGAATCCCTGGGGGGTGACGGTGCTGGGTGGCATCCAGCCTCGACAAATCCACGACATGCTGTTACAGCACGGGGGCAAAACTGGGGCAAAACCCAACCCTGTCTGCCTCCTGCTTCTGAATAACTCCAGGTACAAAACCCGGCTGTGTTCTAAACCCGCTCTCTACCAGTACCTGTCCCATTTTTAGGGCAGAGTGCCTAATACTGGAAAGTTTAGGAATTTTCCGTTTTCATTAAAAACAATCAAACAAAAAAGTCAGAAGCTTTAACTCCGTGCTCCCATGCGACAGAGGGGGGCTCCTGCTGAATGCAGCGGGGACCAGCAGCCCTCCTGCGGGGCCGTGTGTGGCAGCACCGAGGGCTCAGCCCGTCCCCAGGTCCCTTCCCGGGGCTCATTAAACCACTCACCGCTCAGGCGGTACCTGCCCGCGTGGTCGCTGTCCATGGCAAGCACTCCCCGCTAGCGGGACAGCCTGCAGTGCACAGGGAAAAGCAGTTAGGGTAAGAGGAAAAAAATAATTGTCCTTTTTTTTTTTTTTCCTTTCTAATCAGGGATGCTAAAGAGCTGCTCAATGATTTTTCTCTGTTACCTCCCTCACCCGCAGGGGTTTTCCCAGGTGAATTCTACGTGAGACCCAGCTTAAACACGAGCGGTTTTCCAAACTAGACCCAAACCACGCTCGTGGCCAGGGAGGGAGAGCTGGATTTGCCTGGTGGCTGGAGGTGTGGGTACCATCTTCCAGCTCAGCTGGGCTATCGATGCATTTGGGCAGCCGATCCCCCAGCCCACCCGGGTTTGGAGTTTAACAGGAGAATTGGAAATTGCAGCGTTCCATAGCGTAAAATGCGAGCCCCGGTAGCCTGATGTGGCTGGCAGACCTCCACTAAGGGCAACGGCGTCCAGCAGAAGGGTTTTCTGAAGGTAACAGAGTCACAAAGCGTCCGGAAACAGCAGCAGGGCTCGGAGATTCCCACCTCGCCCCCAGCCTCGGGCCTCGGTGGCGCCGCGCGTCAACGCTCGGCTGAGAACGGGCACCTGGTGTCACCCCCGGGCTGAGCGCCACAAGGGACGCCCAGCACTGCGAAACCACAGGGGCTTGCCCAAAACAGCCCCTTTTATCTGCTGGAAAACCACCTCGCCTAAGAGGTTTCACTTTCGGGCTTCTTGACAACAGAAGAAGTTTAGAGGAACGAGCTTCTCTGCAAAAGTGCGAATAGCCCTTGTCAAAACGCTCCCTTTCCTTCCAAGCCGCTCCCCCCGTGACAGCGCTTTCCGAGGAGCTGTGAGGACAAGCAGCAGCTCCAGCAGATTTCCGAGGCATCCCCGTGAGAGCCGCCGGCCGACCGCAGCGTTCAGCGGAGGAATTAAACGAGCTGGTATTTCCCCCAGCAGCGAGCCGACATCAGCCTTTCCTGGGCACGCAAACGAGGGTGCAGCCAGAGCTCAGGAGGAGATTTACAGCTTGTTGTGTTAAGCCAGGCTTTCCCCACCTGTTTTTTTGTTGTTGTTGTTGTTTTGCTCGGTGGGACGTCGGGATCCAGGTATCGCAATGGGGTCAGGGCAGCTCTGCTCTCCTTGAGAGCTGCTGCGATGGGACGTGGGGCAGCTCCTGCTCGGGGGGATAAAACGGCTCAAAGGGGGAGAGCTGCCATGAAGCCACGTGTCTGCTGGGAGCGGGGGGCAATTCCCTCAAAATTCCCTCAAAATTCAGAGGGCTGACACCCCGCTTGCCCTCGCTGCTGTAACCACCCAAGGCTAGAAAGCACTTGCACAAGGGGTCTGCGTGGTCCCAGCACGCCTCGAGCACCACGAGTAAATCCAGGATGCCCCCCAGAGCAAGCTGCAGCCCCCAAAAGCGATAACCCAAGTTATAAATGGCAGCAGTGATCTCCGTGCACAACCTTGCCCGCTGCCCCTGGCTGCCCAGCACGGGTGAGCTCCGTCCTCTCCCCCCTCCAGCACCGTTCCCACGTCCTGGGCTCGGAGCGGGGCTTCTCCATCCCCCCCAGTCCACCCCCAGCTTCCTGCCAGAGGGTGAAAGCCCCGATCCGCAAGGCAGAGAAGTGGGATGGGGTTTGCTGATGGTGAGTTTGTTAAGAAAAATAAATCCAAGACCTGACCCAAGGGGCTGGGCTCTGCCCCTCACCATGCTGAGCCCTGAACGCCATCCCACCACGCTCCGCCTCCCACGGTTACTGCTGCAGGACGTGAGGGCAGCTGCCACCTCCCCAGCAGACCCCCACTCAGGCACCAAGCAGTGCCCCAATCTCCTGGGTTTTTCACCCAAAGAGGACCCTGCACCACCCCACACCTCCCACAGCCACAAGGCAGCGCTTGGTGGCACCGGTGCTCCGCGGGGCTACGGAGCCACGGCAGGCAGAGGCCTGGATCTACCCCAACTGGCTTTTTTAATTATTATTTTTAATCTGTGCTGGTTAAAAGCAGGGAAGAAGGAAACCCTCGGGACCCTCCTCACCTCCATCCTTAGCCGGGCAGCAGCAGCGTTTGCATCCCCGGCAGTGCCTGGGAATGCAGCAGTGCCCAGCCCAGCAAGCCAGGGAAGCCAATGATGAGCCCAGGGGACAATGCTGAGCCCAGGGGATGGCTCCGGGGTCGAAGCAGCCCCCAGCTCCTCCAAGGGGTGCCAAGCTGAGCTCCTTCCACACCAGCAATTTCCAGCGCGATGCCAGGCTGGGCTCCTCGCACCGGCTGCGGGGCGCAGCGCCTGCTCACAAGTGCAACGAGCTGGGCAGCCTCTGCCCCAGATCACCCAGAGCCAGGAGGTTTTTTGCCCTAAAGGTTTTGCCCTAAAGCAGCCCAAATCCCCGGCCGAGCAGGCTGGGGGGAGCGGGGGCCCCGGTCACACCACGATTCTGTAGGGTTGCTCTGGAAAAGCGTTTCCCTCCTGGTTCATCCCACTCGTGGCACCACAGCCAGGGCATGGCTCATCCCCGGGGTCCTGCATGCGCACCCACCCGGGGTACCCCAAATCCCCCTCTCCTGCCGCCCAGCGACCCCCAGGTCCACCCAGCACCCTCTGCTCCCCCCTCGTAGCACCCTTCGGCTCTTCCCTTGCCCCCCCCAAGGGTATTTTTCTGCTTCAGGACCCGTGTGCAGGAGGCGACGCGCATTGCAATAAGCTCAGAGAGCTGCACCGGCGAACCCCCCAAAATAAATAAATAAGTAAAAATTAAAAAATAAAAAATAAAACCGGGACCCCAAAACACAGCAAGGGGGCGAGAAGATGCTCTGCAGCGGTCGCATCCCCTGCCTGGGGGGTGGCGCGGACCCGACGGGGGTTTCCCCCCCCGCCTCCCCCTCTCCCCCCCCCCCCCCCCCCACCCCCACCGGGCCCGGGCCCCGCCCCCGCCCCCCCCCCCCCCCCCAGCCCCTTCCCCGGGTTTGGGTTTCCCCCAGCCACCAGCATCCTTCAGCCCTAGAGTCCTGCTTCAGATAAGGGATGGGATGAGACAGATGCAGTGAAAACCCAAATCCCCCCCGCTCCTGCCCCCAGGGACCCCCAGCTCCATCCCCAGCCCTTTGCTCCCCTCCTGTAGCATCCTTCAGCTCTTCCTTCAGCTGCTTCAGGACCCGTATCCCCTCCTCTTCCCTCCCGCAGGGGTGATGCTCTCCTCCATGAGGCTTTTTATGGGCTACAGCTTGAAATCGTTACCCCAGAGCCAAAGGTTTGGCTCCTCGCCTGTCCTTAATGCAGGCTCCGGGGCTTCAGGTCCCTTCCCACCGCTGTAGGACAGAAACCACCGCGCTCCTCGCCCCCCTTCCGCCCCCAGACCAGGGGGGAATTGGGCAAGGTCCCGGCTTTGCCCCTTCGGCCACAAAACCCATGGGTTCTCCTCTGCCTCAACGCAGCACAAGCCAAGGGCTCATCCCAAAAGCTCCAATTCTGTGGGATTTGTCCCCAGAAAGCCCTTTGATCAGAGACCTAAAGCTCAACACCCCCTGGCAGGCGCCGTCTGCTGTGGCGAAGGAACTGGTCAGCAGCCAAACCTCCCCCAGGTGCTCCTGTGGGGTGGGGACGGAGAGCCTGCCTTCTCCTCTCCTGGCCTCATGGCCCGTCCGTGTTCAGCCTCTTTCCTACTCCAAATGCCCGGCCACCGCTCCTTAGGAGCGAGAAGTAATTCTAAACAGAAAGATTCAGTTTGCTTGAATCAGGGAAAAAAAATAATAATCGCAATCTGGGGAGGAAAGAAAAGCATTCACCCCAAGGAAAAGGCCAGCTCACCTGGTGCACAGCAGCGTGATGCTCCAGGAGCTTTGCTTCCCAGGAAAACCCACCAAATCCTTCCTGTCGGAGAATGCATCTTCAGGGAGAGATGGTTTTTAATTTTCTCATAGTTAAAAAAGAAATAAAAACCAACAATTTCAACTGCAGCCCCATTTTGGATGGGAGCTGAGCCTCGTCCCCCAGCTGAGAGCCCTCTCCAGGAGCACGGGATCCCCCAAAAGCAGCCCTTCCTCCAGACGTACAAAAGGCAGCTGGAGATTGAGCTGGCCGGGGCTTCTTCCTCCCTCAGATCCCAAACCGAGGAGAGGAGAAGCGTTCCCAGGGGCCGGCAGCCGTCCGTCTCCGCAGCCCCGGACACCAGCACCCTCTTGTGGGGCCTCCTTGGGCTCAGCCCCGTCCACGGCTGACCTCCAGAAAGCTGGGCTTAGCCAAACTCGGTTTGGCCAGCATCTGACAGCTATCTGAGAGCAACGTAAGGCACCCAAGCGGCCCTATAAAAACATGTTTTTAATGCCACGGGGACACAGCAGAGGTACCTCAAGCAGCTCTGAGTTCATCCAGCTCGCTAGGAAGTAAAGAGCTATTTATTTCTGGACAAAACCCCCCTGGAAAGGCCCCCCAGCAGCAGCCAGCCGTGCGTCGGGCATTTTCCAGGTGGTTAAACCATCACCCACCCCCCGTGCTGCTGTTCTTACACCTTCACGTCTGGAGGGCCTCACTTTTTAGGTGCTACACCAGCAGAAGGCTTTTTATGTGCTTCTTCAGCCTCTGCTGATTTACCTTAGCCACTTACCCCTGCCCCATCTGAATTCCCATAGGAAATACCACCCAGAGCAGTGCTCTGCAGACTTTTAAGTCTAATAATAATAATAACAGGCCACTTAGCCTTTTAAGAAATAGATACCTATATAAACACACACACAAAAAAAAAAAAAAAAAGAAAGAAAACACCACCATGCACACAATGAACATTCTTGACCCCTTGACCCTAAAGGACGAACAGCCAGGGACGGACGAACAGAAGGCAAGAAGCGTTCTGGAAGCCCAGCACCCACAATCTCTTCCTGCTGAAGGCTCCCCCCAGCACACAGATTTACCTCAGAGCATGGAGCATTGGAGAAAAGCACCAAGAGATGTTTTGTGCCCTCCCCAGGCTTGCCTCCTTGCAGGAACTAAATAGCTGTCCGGGTGCTGTCTGGGACAATTAAGCCACTTGTTGACTAACTCTGGATGCTCTGCAGCAGTTTCCCCTCGAATCTTGGCGCAGAACCGCAGGCCTGGCATCACCCAGGGTTTCCACGTTTCGGTGCGACACCACTCTGCTACCTGGCAGCACCATTCAGGAATTGCAATGGGTGTTTTCATTAGCTGGGTATGTTTTCACTCACCTGACCAATTCCCCTGCATTTTCCCTTTTTAAACCCAACAACTTACCATTGGTAAACTTCACTACAAATATTAGGGCGTACCCACACGAGGAAGCTACCTCGTTCCAGTTTCCTGAGAAGGAAGGTGAGCTAAGAAAGCGTGCAGTAAGGTAAGGATGCGCGTGGACATGGGAGAGTCACCTCTTTCATCTCCACGGGGGTGGTCTCATCTTATGCCACTGCAAATATCATTTAAGTAAAACTTCTCAGCTGTCCTTTCACCATCTCCGTATGAGGTTGCTTTTTGCCTGCTCCTCAGAGAGATGATTGCAAAAGGATTTCTAAAACCAGGCAAGATTTCAATGATTAGAGCCCACCTGCAATGCTGGACATGAAATCTGGAAAGGACGAACCGAGACCGCAACGTCACTCAACGCGTTGTGTGCACAGCTCACGTCCGCTTTACCATGCAAAAATCACCCACGTAAATGACCTACAAGAAGTTTCTGAATTGCAACAGCTGACCAAGGGCTTGTACCATCAGTTTCTCTGAAAATCTGGACACGGTGGTTATCTTAAGGCCCAAGACCCGTCACAGACAGCACCGATGCATCTGGTAGTTTTCTTAGCAAGGGGAATTCAATCCAAGCCCCCTCAGCCCCACTTCTGAGGTGACGAGCAAGACAAACGAGGAGCACAGGCACGTTGTACCAAAGAACACACCAGCAAACATCACTTTATTACACCGGTTCAGTTATCCAGACTAACCCTAAGAGCCATGTAGATGGATGTAGACAAACACAAGTCAGTGTCTTACGTATCAGGTCAAAGCTCCAGAACTGTTACTGGGAAGGGGTACGCTTCACCAGTTGTTTCAGATGTACACGTGTGGCCCTTCGGCGGGGCGGGGAGGAGGGAGGTGCAGTGACAGATCCCCCCCAGGTGTGCCTGCTACCACCCAGCTCCTGAGACAGCCTCGAGGTGGTCATAGGGCAGAGATCAGCGGGGCAGCACAGTGATAACCAGCACAGACGGAATGGAGATACACTGACCTGAGCCTCGCTCAGTTGGGACTACACAAGCACAACGCACTGGTACGAGCTACCAAACAATCAGGTAACAGTTCATCGGACTGGTAGAAAGCTGGAAATTAGAACGAGTCAGGGTGGAAAGGCATAGAAATAAATACTCGCTCAACTCAGCACCGTCTGCCCATTTACAAACTTGCCAGCATCTAGTTGCACAGCCATTTATTCTTCACTACCTCAGAGCAGCAAGAGACTAGGATTTAAGAGCAGCCATTGAGTGACTACCCACAGTACGTTGTACGTACTCGAGGAAGATGGATGCTACCTCTCACATTGGTCATCCTCCTCTCTGTCTGCTAAGTGACTGCGGCAGGCCCCAGGGCCCACGAACTTTGCTTCATTTGTTGAGCTCTTCTGATGCAACCCATTAATTAATTAATGCTCCATTACTTGAAGAGCGCCCTACTGCTAACTGTCCATTCTTTAGGGGTGGAAAATATTTGGGTTACTCTGTAAACCTAGAGAAATGCAGATTTTGGTGGTTGTTCATGTACAGGACCAAAACCGCTCAGAAATGAGGATGTTTGCTAGCCAGCAGCTCTGCAAGTCTCCTGCCACTTCAAAAGTTTGGGGCTGTGCTCTTTAAATGCTACTGGTGTTGTTTATGTAATTTTCTTCTGGATAAACACTTCCCTGAAAAATATCCTTTAAGAGCCAGATTAGATCATTGCATCTAAAAAGTGATACGGTTACATCAGTGCCTCAGGGGCCAACACAAAGGCTTAGAGCAGGGTTTACCAAATTGATGCTTAGTTGTAGCACTTACATTTTGGAATAACGACCTGAAAAAATGCAGCCCAAGTTTCTAATTTATTTTCCTAGATGCTGAGTCATGAGCAAAAAAAAAAAAAAAAAAAAAGAAAAAGCTGTTTAGTTTGGCCTGCAAACCTCCACTACGCGCTGCTCAGTGAGGAACGATGCGCGTTCCTCCCGCTTGTTCTTTTTGGCAGGGATGGCAGCATGGTAACGGCTGTTTTGTGCGTGATTGCAGAGAACACCTTTTCCAGTTGGACTCAGGAGACTGCTCAGCCTGGAGCTACCTTGGGAGGAGAAGGGGGCAGCTCTGAAGGTGGCAGAGCAGGACATGCCTTGTACAGCAGACACCAAGAATTAAATCCTCTCGGCAAGCGAAGTAAAAGAGCTGAGAATAAGGCAAATAACTGAAGATTGATGGAGTAACTCCCAGTTTTCTGTTTGTAATAGATTTCACTCCACGAAGCAAATGAAAGGCAAGCTGACCTTTCTTATTTAAACCTCCCTTACATTTAAGAGATGACCAAGATTAAAAAAAAAAAAAAAAAAAAGAAGTCTTTCTGTCTCCCCAGAGCTGTGACATAACATAAAATTATTGTAAGCTATTCCAGGATGTTGAAAGTCAGTTTAGAGAAAGGCAATAACCCCTGCATTACAGGGGCTGTAACAGTAGTGTACTGTATCACATTCTGTGCAAGTTACGCAACTTGTTCACAAGTTTATCTGTTTTATCTCGCTGCACTTCCGTTAATTGGTGGCTGAACACGTTACACAATCTGACTCCACACCTTGAAAAGGTATTTTCAGGCGGAAGAAACAAAATTCATTTCCTGTGCCAGTATCTGCACACTCCAAAACAAGCGCTCCTAATGCCCAAATGTCAAAATCAAAATCTCACAGTTTACTGGAAATAGGTCAGCTAGATTCCCTTTGGGCTTTGTTTTAAAACCCCTTGTCTCCAAACCTTGTTTGCAAGGAAGACATACAACACTTAGACGAAGATCCCATCTCTTTGCAATGGTGTTGGTTCTGACTTCCCTCTACACAGACTTTCTCTGACTAGGTGTACAGGAGGAGAAAGGGTGCGCATGTCAAAGCGACATCTTTTCCCCCAAGAGGACTTTCACACGTTGGAAAACTAACAATGAAACAAGTTAGGTAGGATAAGGTTGAAACTGTCCACCAGGCCAACTTGAGCACGACGAGTTCTTTTTAGCCCTTTGTCCGTTGCTCAAAGTTTCCTTTCCCTTAGTTTGTTCCCATTTTGTTCATCCAGTATTGAAGAATGTCCATCACCATTGCTCAAGCACTTGTCCTTTTCATATTTGTGTTCTTGCTTCTGTCTTCTTATTTCCTTATACCTCAAGGTGATATCACTAAAAAGAAAAACAAACAGATGTGTATACCAGTTATGTGAATAAACAGTTCCAATATAATATAAAAACAATAAAATAGTTCTGTTCTGGATGCAAGCGCCCTTAGGATAACTTAAACCATCTGAGTATTTTGGCTGGAAATTTCTGAAATTGCTGATGGCATTAATTCATTTGAGATTTGTGTTTCTTGCTAGTAGTCTGGCTATTTTCAGATCTTTCAGAAGCATAACACAACAGCAAGTTCAACAACAACCTGTTGCACAGGGCCTGCTCCAGAGATCACATTGTAATTCTTTCAGCCTTGTACTGCTGCTATTTTTTTTAAACTTGCACAGAGCAGCACCCAAACCCAAGGGGTTTAAGTTGGCTCACTTGTTGCTAGCACTAGGACAGCTTGGACAATTGCAGTGCAGTACTGTTCTTGCAGTGAAGCTGTAAAAATAAATCTTAGTCTTGTCTAAATCACAGCACACAAAAAACAAAACACTAATCCTGGTTGCTTTCTACATTCAGCCAGGAAAGCCACATTAAGTCAGGCACTTAACTGTTCACCTGCTTCTACAGCAAAAATAACACAAGCAGTCCCACAAAGACCACAGCTACTAGAGGCTTGATCCATAAAGAAAACTGCCAGGATCATGCATGGAAAACTCCCTGCTTATTTAATACTTCTTAACAGAGAAACACTGTAGCTCTACCCATCCAAAAGAGCTGTAGTCCCTCTTCAGGGAGCACTGAAGCCTAACGACAGCATACATTTGACATTCAACACACTGTTGAACAGAAGCCTAGAACAGTCCACCCCTAAGATCCAGGCCAGACCTGGATGTAGCACAACCACTTCTCACCGAATGAAGAAACGCCAGGCTGTCCAGGTGAGCACAAGTATAATTCCCAAGATCCAGCACTGGGTAATGTAGAAAGGAAGTGACAGCGTGAGTGTGTAGGGATCGTACTTCACGACAATCAGGAACTCTGTGGCAGTAATAGCAGCAACCAGCCAGGCCTGCTGACCCAACTTCTTATGGAACTTCCTGCAAAACAAATGCAGAGATAAAGCAAAGCCATTACTATCAAACTAAGATTTGGAGAAATATTAATTCATAAAAAGACAGCTGGGGTAATAACTTCATTTCGCTTTGCACAAGTCTATAAGTCTGGTCTGGATTACACATACATGCAGGCTGACAACTTCCACGTTGGTATTAATTTCCTCTCAGAGGCCCCAAAAACACTTTAGAAGTTAAACTCCAACATCACATGATGCAAGGAAGTATCCCTACTTTCAGAGTATTGGTAAATCCAAGTTAAAAATAAATTATCCAACCAGCTTGAAATTAGCTGAGGTTCAAGGTAAGGTATGAAGTAGGAACACTACTCCTAGATTACTCCTGCAAATACCTAGTCACTCTGCTATACCTGTATTTGACCCCTAGATAATTAATTGAATTCTGAAATTTACTCTTCCCAAGTAGGTGTTCAATGAGCTGTCACTAATGACCTCTAAAGGGATTTTAAAAGAAGAAAGCTTAATAACAACAGGGTAAGTCACTGGGAGACACAAGGAAGGTATTCTACTTCTAGGACAACACAACCTTGAAGCAAAAACATGCTTAATATTTAGTCCCCAGGGTTTGTTTTTAAGCAGGAGCAGACAAGCAAATTAGAAACTGCACTGTTCTGTACGAGCCTAGCGAAGGAGTGTACTAATCAATCACTACTGCTATGAATTAAACTGCAGTACAACCAAGACATCTATTCAGAGGCTCTACTGGCAGAACAAGAGATGGGAGATATGCTATCTTTTGGGCCACCTACTCCTGCATGGGAAATACATAAAAATAAAATACCTATTGACTGCCCTTCAAGAAATGTCAGTACCCTCACAGTCAGACTGTTGCTAGAAACCTGGGTAAGTTGTTTGATCTAAACAAGCTAGATCCTGCATTTCTTGATCCTGTCTGCTAACATCGTTTCTAGACCTGACATTTTTCCCTTTTACTAACCTGTCAGACTAGATGATTCGTATAGCAGATGTAGCTCTGTTTGGGCAGCACAAGACCTTTTCTCTGCCTTGGGTTGCACTGGTATCCTGCCCACCACAGCACCACCGGGACACGTGGACTTGCTGCCCAACAGCATAGCCAAGTAGGTGACTCCCCACTTGGTAGACTAAAGCTTTGTTCTTCTATCACCCACCTTCTGAATCGCGGCTGCAGAGGCGCATTGCCCTCTCACTTATCATAACGTGTCCTGATGTGCATTTTCCTACTGGGTCGTTTCTCTTTTGTCCAGCTTACTGTGGTACTCCGCTCCTACCGCAGCGTAAGATGCAGAGTGAAATGCATCCAGGAGGACCTCAATGTAAAGCGGCAGAATTACCAGGGCAGGACAAAGGAGATGGGGAGCAAAGTGTTTTAACAGCCTTCAGTGGGCTGGGGAGAGAGAAATGGACATGTTAAGATGACCTCTGCAGTGCTTCTAAGGCATTGCAGCAACAGGAAATTCGAGTTGGGCCTGTAACTATGGCTTAGGCGCTGGCTTAGTAAATGCTGCAATATTCAGTGGCCACATGAGACCTTGGGGCTGTATTTCCTTCCCAGTTTTGCCACAAAACGGACAAAAGAGAAACCACCTAACAAATCCCTGACTAGGATTGCCCTTGGAGAGGGGCTGCTCAGCTAATGCTTCTCACTGCAAGGCAGAGAAACAAGCCTGCCACCTCCAGCTGGTATAATGCCCAGCTTGCTCAGGTCAGAACAGACCCCCAGGCATCTCCAGTAGTGCTGGGGAGAGGGAGCTGCGACTGCATGTTTACTCCCAACTTCTCTTCCCTTCTTTTCATCTGTTGCCAGCAGCTGCATTGAGAGCAGCCTTCCTTTAGCAGGCATTTTGCTGCTGCTCAGACACATCTGCTCCATTGAATCCCCTTGGAGTCTCTGCATCTGGAAAAAGATCTAAGCATGGGAAGCAAACAGAGCTTCTCTTCACTCTCCTGTGATGCTTTCCTGAATCTACGGGAGTCACAGCAAGTCAAGCACACAAAACACACATTTTCTTTAACAAGAGACCCAAGAGCCATATTTGACACCAATGCATAAGTTCAAACTACACAACATTGACCAAATACACTGGAAAAAAATATGATACAGTAAACCGAGTGTGGATTATTGCTGATGCAGATGGGATGAGTGCATTCCACTTTAAAAAATATCCTGCCTAGATCAACTCAAGGTGAAAGAACTTCAGAAACTGCTCCAGGTGATTTACCTGAGATTAACCAGGCAGAAACTAGCCGTAACACACGGACAGAGAAAAAAGAAACATCTCTCACTGTGAACTCAAGCTGTTCAGATGACTGGGTCAGCTTTCTGCTTTGCTGATCTGCGTCCTGATTTGCCATTGTTTTCTTTCACTAGCTTATGAGAGCACACTGACAGAAGAATCAAGGTAACAGAAAGCTGTGCAGACCCTAAGGCTGCCAAAGAAGAGAGTTGGTTCTTCTCTCATGAAAGGTTTTAAAGAAAATCCTATTATTTTTTTTAATTTGATGAATGAGTTTAAAATTCATGGTCTCAATGCAGACCCCTTGGAAGAGACATGAAGACTAGAAACCAGGAAGGTATGGCAAGGTCAGCTGCTATAGGTCCTCTGACATTGTGGCTTTTCTGGTCAGGAACATTTCATTAGCCAGTCCTCAAGAACTCCAGAGGCAGAGCATATCAACCGGAATAGGACACAGAATATCTAAAAGTTGGAGAACAACTTCAAGAACCACCTCTCTCTTGGACTATTCCCTTCTAGATACTTTTTTTTTTTTTGTCACCATGCTCAGATCAAGTTCCTGCAAGTAGTCCTCTCTGCACATACTAAGAATTGTGAATGAGAAAAGAGAGTTTTTGTATTTGAACTTTGCAACATTTAGTCCAGAAAGGAGAAATGTTAGCTGAAGAGACCTAATTGGTTTATCTCAGACAATCCCATCAATAACAGACAAGGCATTGTGGCATGATTCTGGCAAGGAAGGTCAGTGCTGAATACTCCAAAGGTTGGAATACTCCAACCTTTGTCCATAAAGCTGTTGAATGAGTTTCCAAAAGGAAAAGGTCAGGAAGGTTTCTCGTGTGGTGTTAGCTGGGAGCCTCCCATACAGCCTGCTCTTCCTCAGCAGATTCTCCCTAAAACACAACAGGAAGAACCCATCAAGGAACTCCACTAAGTTCCTTGGCTCAAAATGATGTGCAATTGAAAATACACCCAGATACGCTGGTAAAATGGGGGCAGATTATCTCTGTTTGGATGACATGAAATGCATGAAGGAATCAAAGTCCAGTTGCAAGAATCTTTACAGAGCAGCTATCAGGTAAGACTGGATGCTAGGTTCCACCATTTTTCATGAACAATCTGGTGAGGTCAGGTCTGTGGTGCATCAAGCAGAGCCATGAACCTCAGAAGAAAGGGAGTTAATCACCTTACCCACCAAGAGAAACAGACCAGTAGGTGGTGGTGGCAGTGAAGACATGCAGTTCAGGATGAGAGTCTCTGCTTGCTTGGTGAATTTCTCCAGCTCATTGAAAGAATGGAAAGAATTAGCAGCGAGGCACTGGTGACTGATGATTCTCCTAAATTTCAGTGTCATGCCATGTGGTTGAACAGAGGGCAAAGGAGTTGTTTTTTCTAACCCAAACACAAGGACCAGAAGATGGGGGAGTGGTGCTAAGGAGAAGAGCTCACCAGTGAGAGGTAGAGACCTCTTCTTACCTTTGAGTTGGAGGCACGTCCCAAACCAGTAGGTCCGACACCAAAGGCAGGGGCAGCCTGCCACTGCTGAATGTCCTGCAATCCGCCTAAGCAATGTGGGTTGGCCCTTCTTCCCAGCTCTAGGAGTCAAAGCCTTGCAATGGAAACTGATCTTCAGAGAATGGTGGAACCCTAAATTCTGAACACAGACACTTTTTGCGTTGGTCAGTGACAGACAATGAGCACCCCTTGAAGCCAGGCGTTGTCTTAGACTTAAGATGTGGGCTCAGGCAATTTGTGACATTACTACTAAAACTTAAAAGAAAATGCGATTTTGAGAACAAAGCATTCTCTGATCTTACATGGTCTGCAGAAACAAAAGCAGCAAGGACATATATGATGCTTAAGTAGGAACAGTCTGAAAGTACATGCACTGTTGTGTATAGGTGCACTTTGCCTTCAGTATACTTTACTGTAGGGTCTGCTGATGTGCAAGAGGGTGCCATGAGAGCTTCAGGGGACCAGGAACCAGTTGGAAGACAGGTCAAGAAAAGAAGCACCTTTAAGAAACAGGTTTTTTAGTTTGGGCCCTGTTGTCCTTAGAAGGTACTACTAAGGACTATAGTTCCTGGCTATCGATCTGAAAATGGAGTTAAGTACTCCCCTGCCCACAAGTCAGTGGCACTCCAGCTAATTTACACATTGCATGCTCAAAAGAGTGATCATTTATTAAAATCTGAGATTAAGAACAGTGCACATGGAATGCCCTTAACAGCTGTTCTCCATCCAGATGCAGTCAGAATTTTACCTTCAAACCAAAAGAAAACAAAGCAGATGCTCTGGGGTTAGATCATTTTGTCCCCAACAAGCTGAGATGGATGCTAACAAGCTGGAGCAAACTGGAACAAATACAGAATAAAGCAAGTGAAGCTTGACATGGTAATATACACAAGAGGACTGGCTTACGGGTCATCCATGAAGTCGTAGATCTCCCTCATAGCCACACCTCCCACATTAACAAAAAAGACAAGTCGTAACAGGACCAAGTAGTGTTCTGGTGGCATCCAAAGGACAAACTTCAAGTAAAATGTGTTCAGCTCTGCCAATAAAAACTGAGAAAAAGGACATTTTAATTACATTCAGAAGACTTCACTGAATGAAGCCTGGAATCTCCCTGCACCCATGCATGACCACCCCTACCCCCACCCAATTATTCACTGACTCCACAATGCCCTATGGTATCACTAAACCCACCATCATCAGCTGCAATAATGACCAAGAATAGGTGGCAGGTTGTTTTGTTTTTGTTTTTTTTTGACATCCCCCCCAGTTGCTGAGTGTGTTGGAAGAGGTTAAAAAAACATATACACGTTTGTGCATAGCACAGGACACAAAAGAAACCTGGCCAAGCATCGCCTCTTGTGTCAAACAAGTTTATTGGGAGTTTGAAGTACCTTCAGAACTACTAATAACAAATCCTAAAAGCAAAAGCTTCTCCTTCCAAGTATTTAAAAATCTCACCGAGGGAACCCAAAATGACAAGAGGCAGTAGCAATGAATCCCGGCTAGTGTTTTTACTTGTCTTTTTTGCTCCCTCCCTTTTTTTTTAAAAAACAGTTGTGCAAACACCACTGCCAAAGCCAACTCAGGAGCACTGGTTACACATTTATAGCAAATGTTCTCAAGCGAGCTGCCCTAACAAAGCGATTAAGTGAGCAAGTAGACACTAGTCTCACTTCAGAAGAAATCATATTAAAAGGCATTAAGCGTTGCTTAATACAGAAGTATATGCCAATACGTGAAGCTGTTTATGAACTGGAAATCAGCTGCAGCTATGTTTTGCTACAAGAAACATTATTATACCAAAAAACTAGTATAAACTCAATAGAACCTCTCAGCTGCAGAATCTACTCCTGCACCGAAAAATGATTTCTTCAGAGTGCAAAAAAAATGGAGTATGCACACAGTAACCATTAAAGCAAACACAAATTTTATTTATTCAGGCACATTTACGTTAATTCTCCCATCAACCATGGGAACCTCAGCAAGTCCGTTATGCTATGCGAACTGGGCAAATGTTTTATGTAGCAGAAACCAGGTGATTTGAAGTTCTTTTCAACTGGGTTTGCAAACTGCCTGATGCATCCCTGCTGGCACTGCTTTATGTTGCTTGCTTCATTACAGACAGCATATTGCTCCTGTAGCACACTCAATCTGCAACGTGACGTTAATGTAAAGCAAGACAGAGGTGGTGGCTTATGAGCTGACTGTGTCCCACTCAGCAAGCTGGGATAGGGAACTTCAAAATAAGCCACCACTTAATTTCATATTCCACATATTTCAAGATGATTAAGTATGCTGTGCTAGCAACTATTACAAAATACACAGACCAGTTATATCCTGTACCATAGCAGAAGCCAGTTAACGCCCATTGTCTTTGGAATCACTAAAAGTACCACAAAGGGTTTTTTGTTATTGTTTTTAAGTTAAATTTGACAGTTACTGAATTGAAATAAACCTGAGTTGCTCAAAACTGAACCAAGTTACATCCCATGGATACCACAAAGGCCAAAGTCTCCTAAACTGAGAAAAGGCAGGAGTGGGTAAGCAGCATTTACAAATGCCAAATTTTTCCTCCATGCCAACACCATGTGCTACACCTATGGCTGTGAAATGGAAGTTATGAATTCAAGATGATGCATTCCCACAATGTAGCCACTCAGATGGCTAAATCAAGGAGGCAGGCTTCCAATGTATTGCAACTGCTGGAGAGACAAACATTTTATTTTGTCTAAATGGGGTGAGTTTACCTGCACTGGTCAAGCTGGATATCGTTAGCACTGTCGAGTACTACATGTTCAGTGAAACATCAAAAAAAAATAGGATAGCAGAATTATTTAAGTCTGTATAAAAACATTATCCAAGGCAAAACTGCAGGCGTCAGGAGCCATACTGCCCAGAGCTAACATACGGCAGCATGAGGCTTTAACCACAGTCCTCTCCAGCTGGAATGTGTTACGTATCTGTTTGGGGCAGAGAGAAACAAGCCCCTTCCATCCAAGGCCAATGTTTTTGGTAGCAGCAGTTACTCACTGAATTGTGTGTAGATCACTGTTTAAGTCATTCACATTGCCAATCAGTGATGTTCAGCGAGAAAAAAGTATTTATGTAATCAATCTGTAGACTGTACCAGAGACATGGAAATCTTTTCTGCAGGATTCAGGAGAAATCTCTTCTTGGCCTCAACTAAAGAAACATCACCACGCCAGTGTTTCAGCCTACGTTACCTTCTGCATAGTGAAGTATTACAAAACATCAAATCAGATGATAGAAAAAAGATGTTTCCTTACTACAAAGATAATGCCACAAACTGCTAGCCATCTGCGTAAGCTGGATGCTGGCTTCCACTCAAATTTGACCCAGCTATACGGGGTGAACTGGAAGACAATTCTCTTCATTTTGCCTCTGAAAGGAAAACAGAACACATTGTTAGGATTATAAGAAATGGCAGATAAGAGACATCTATCTACATTTCCATTTCAGACATCAATCCACATATGTAAAATGCCCCCATTTACTGTGTTAAAAATACTACTTAATGAGATTTAACATTTCAAGTTAGCCTTCTCTTAAAGAGAAGCCCGTTATCGGACTATCATTCTAACTTTTAGTAGATTACACCCATTGTAGTAAGCAGTTCCTCAGTTCTGCTTTGCTAAGCAAGGAAATGCTACAGACAAGAATAGTTCCCTACTGGTAGAACACTACAAGGGATTTATTCAATTAAAGGTTTCAGCATCCCAATTACTATGAAGTTTTGATTACTGGGGAACGCATTATTTGCAAACAGATCCTTGCTGTGAATGAAAGAGCCTGATCCTGGACTTGGGTTTCCTGAATCTCCAGTTACAATTTCATTACACAACCTAATTTCCACAAGACACCCTCAGTTCCTAGACATCAGGCAATGCTCATGACAGACAGGTATTTCTTTTTTTTTTAACAATTTTGCGTGCAAGTTAAACAAAATCATCATATACAAACTTCCATGTTCTGTCAAGTTATTCGATAACTGAGTCATTTAAACACATGTGGATTCTTTAGATCACATTAACAGGATAATCCATCAGCAAGCAAGGTCTTAAGCAGAGTCCCAAACTTTGTGCAGTGCTACTGCTTGCAGAGTTAACTTTCTACGCCAACTTACTTGTATGTAGGAATGTTCCAAAGTCCTTGCCATTTGTATGTTTTCAAAGAAAGCCAAGAGAGAGTCTTCATCCCACAGTAAATTCCTAATCCATTACATAAGATAACATCCATTATCCACTGAAAGGAGAAAGAACAGTGATGCTGGTAAAGAAACCGTAAAGCTTGTAATAAAGGAAAATACTATAAATACATTTATGTGCAGGCACAGTCACAAGGACTGAACATTCCCAGAAGAGCGGTGTATGAACCATCAGGAGAGAGAATCTGAACTGCCCGAGTCTGCTACAGCAAACATCTGTAAAATACTTGTGCTTTAACTCCTCTTTTGCTGTATTCCTTCTGCTACAGAATATACCTCTTCCTATTTACTATTCATCTCCACTCTGTTAAGCAATAACTTGAAACACAGTAAAATAAGTCTGAACGTGTCCTTAACATGCTGTCTAAACTTCAGACTGCCTCCTAAAGAAATGACTTATCTCCAGGATGTGAAATTAAACTCATGATTTCTCCTCATGCTCTGCCTTACTCTCTCATTCTGGAGACAGAGCTCTGGAGCTGAGAAAAAACTGGCTACCCTCTTCATTTGAAGAAGGAGAGCGCAGTGTTCATGTCATTAGAAGTTTTTTGAAGGTGAAATGCCTTTGCTTGATGTCTTTATGCAAACTGCATTTATTTTCGTAAACAGAACCACATAGCAAATCATCACAAGCTTGGGAAAGAACCTGGACTGTACAAGCTGAAATAACGTAAGAACCAGAGCTGTGTGCCCTGAACATAGATAATTTTGATTGCTCCTGTAGCCAATTTACATTTCACAGGAATATGAAAAACATATAAAAGAAAAAGAAAATAAAGTATGACACTTTAAGGTACAGAGCTTACTTTTTCCATAGAGAAACTAGGTAATAGTAATTAGCCCCTCTGTCTTTAAAAAATACACACAAGCAGTGTTTTAGGACAAGAGTGATTATACACTACAAAGTATAAAAACCATAAAGCCTTTCAGTAAGGCCAAACCTTTATCTTTCCAAGCAGCTTTTTATACACCATAGCAAGACTTCTAAACACAGCAATATTGACTGTTTTCAGAAAACAGTAAAGATAGGTCTATGCTGAAGGAACAGCTGGACATAAATTGCACTGAGCCTGTTTTCTTAATACACAAGAAAAATCACCACATGAAACTATACACACGAAGTTTTGCCTCTCTCTTAATTTCAGACTTGATGGTTTGTACCATCATCAAATATTTCAAAATGTTCAGCTAAGGCCTTAGTCTTTCTCTAGTGTGGAATGAACCAAAACAAATATTTAACCACATGAAATAAAGTTACCATTCCACAGAGAAGTCTGAAAACCTGGAAAATTATGCAAACTGTGACAAACATGTAACAAGCTCAATATGGAGAAGTGCCAAACCTCCGGAGCTGCAGTGGCCATACATACATTTTTGGTCGTGCACATCACATAATTTACTTTTCACCATTTCCTGCCCCCTCCCTTTAAAATATATACCTCAGTTTAGACACAAATATAATGATTTGTGCAGTACATACGTGATCCCACCAACATTCACTGAAGTTTGGAAGCTGGTGTTCCAGACTGTACTCCAGAAATTCAAACATCACACTGATGATCATACACATCCACCAGTCTCGAATCATCAGTGTCTGTAACAAGGGAGAAAAATCTTTCAAATATCCACAACAGCAGTTGTACAACATACTAAAGTCATTACAGAAACAAATACTTGCACACTGTACTGAGCAGAACCAGACACCACTTACACTGATGTCCTTCAGAAATCTAAAGGAAGAACTCCAGAAATGCCATAGAGACACTGCTTAGATTTACAGTTTTGCCATGAAGTATGGACAAATTACGTTATTTTCTAATTTCAAAACTCATCACTTAAAGAATGAGAATTTAGATATGTATTATCAAGCATTAGTCTGAAAAGATGATCTATATGACTCCAGAGTAAATGAGGCCCACAGTAATTTCTGATGAATGAGGCACATTCATTTCCAGTATTGCTGTTCTGGTGCTTCGAGAGGTAACTTAAGAATCTGTTACTCAAAACAGGGGAAACAGGAAAACAACAAACAAACACCACATGCTCCTCGCTGTTTATGAAGACAACACACCCAACTTCCAGCTTTTTATAGAAAAATATGTTAACTGACAAATAAGAAATATAGCTGCCAGCTTCCTTCTAGCTTAGCAGCAGAGAAATGAACACCTCTTGGGGCATGCTGAGCTCTCCAGATCAGCCTGCAGGCTGACAAGTTGACGTATCATCTCAAGGATTTCTGCAGAAACATTCTCCCAAGTCATCTTAATCAAAACTAGGCTTCTTCCAGACCAAGACAGATAATAGCTTGAATGAGCAGACAGACATCTTGAATTATAGCCCAGACAAGTTCTTCAGGAATGTGTTACTACTCCCTTATGTCTTTTAATCATGTTCTGCCTATTTAGGCATTTGTTCTCAGAATGACATTATTTGTACAAATACCGATTGTAATTGAAATGTTATTTTGATATTTAAGCTTTTAATGGAATTCTCTCGGACAAAGAAGATCCAAGTTTCTCCAAATTTACGATTTTGTATACTAACAGGACAAGCCATAGACATGCTGATCTGAAGTCAAAGTCTCCCCATGCCTACCATACTCATCTTTTGGTTATGGGGAAAAAGAAAAGAAACATAGCAATACATCTGCACTTCTGAAGACGAAAAACAACAGAGCAGTTATAACTTATTTTTAAAGCAGACTGAGCTTTTTCAGCTTATTATTCCTGGTGGTCTGCTAGATTGAAAAAAAAAACAACTTACAAAAACAGACAAAAAAAGAGAAGGTCTGCAGGACAAAGTAAAGCTAGCAAGTAAGCTTGCACTTTTTTTTTTTTAAGTAATATTTAGACCAAAGTGTTCAGTAAAAAATGGACTGAATGTGTTCTGCCAGAGACAAGCACAACCTGAATTTCTTCGACAGTTGGTTACTTTATAGTAAATGTCAACAAGAACTAAAACAGCACCTATCCACTTATGATTGAAATTCCTGATTTGGAAGCCACTGGGAAAAGCCTGTCTTGGAATAATCCTAGTGTATCACCATGCATCTATTTTGGATAACAATAAACTTTTGCTGCCTTTTCTGAATACTGTCACTCTACATTCAAAGGTCATTCAAAGATTTATCTTGCTACAGAAGTAAAGGATTTTACTTTTATTGATCTCATCTCAGAGTGAATTATAGCGAAGGAAAGAGCCTGCCAATGTAATGTTACTTTGGAAAGAAATGAGGTGACTGAACAGGGAAAAAAAGGCTTTAATGTTTTACAAACACAGTCTAGTTCACAGATGACTGCCTAATATAATTGATCATTAAGACTGGCATCACTAAAACAGAAGCAGTCAAGCTATGAAAGAATAGTACTGTAAGAGAAATGTAACAGAAGGCTCATTCTTACTTTCAGGTACCAGCCAAAAAAGTGAGCAGGAACAAATCCATCCAGCTTGTCCTACAAACCAAGAAGAGAGTGTAGGTCACTTTGTACTATAAACAATTACTCAACTTTGAAGCTTACTTTTTTTTTTCCAGGAAAAGATGCAGCAATAAACTTCAGTTGTTCCACATTCTAGATGCATTTTAAGAGACTCTTTGTTCTCAAGTGCAGTGAACATACAAGAAACCTCTAAAGCAAAGTCAGGAAGCTTAAAGGGAAGAAACTGCGATCAGGATTACTGATAAAGTGGAGACTACCTTCTTAACGCAAAACGTCATGTTCTTTGCCTTCCAAGGGGACAGAAGGATGCATTCAAACCAGACATGATAAAGAAAATGCATTTCTTCACCATACCCCAATCTTGTATCTAGGAAAGCTTCTTACATCTTACCATTCCTGACAACAAACAACATGGGCAAAGAGTGGCTCTCCTCCACCTACTGCCAGTGGAGCACCAGGAGAGGAAAGCTCTTATTGCTCTCAGTTGTTATGCTTCCTGATGCACTGAAGGCTTACATGGTAGACCCAAAGAATTTAGTGCTCCTCAACTGTGGAGTTGAAAGCAATCACAATTCCACTGCCCCTGAATTTCAAGTCCTCTGGGAGCCAGCAAGAAACAATAAGCTGACAGTTTGTGGTATACAGGGAAGTCCAACTTATGGGTTGCTTGCAACATGCAACTTTTGAACTTTGTGCCTCAAGGTGACTGGGATTAGAAGATTCCTTAGGTATGCTAATAAATCCAGACTCTTAGGGGAAACAGGTTTACATCAATGATCTGAGAAACAATGATTGTTCAAGTTTACCCCCTTTCTTGGGCAGTGTAATTAGGATACAAAGAAGCACATCTCCATCTGCCAGGGAAGTGCAAGGAAGAGAAACAAAGAAGCTAGAATCAGTCATGACCTGCTTTCTGATTCAGCACTCAGAAAGACTGAGGACTGCACTTTCAAGTTTTTAATTAAGCAACCATTACAAAAAAAAAAAAAAAGTCAGACCCACTAGCAAATAACTTTGTTTCTTACCCAGATGTTGTGAAATGGATCCGTTTCATTGCCAGGATCATAAATAAGGCAGTTGCCACCATAGTCTCTTTCTGGCAAAGGAACACCTAAATTTGGATCAATGTACTTCATAAACTGTCTCCCATCTTGTACAGTCTGCAAAAGGAACACAAAACCCAGGTTTTCGTCTTAGTAAGTGCTAATGGACAGAAAAATACAATAACTTATATCAACAGCCTATCTTCAAACGGGTGTTTTTTAACGTGTTGCAAAACAATTCTTAGAGTACATCTAGACCTCGGAGCATCACATAGCACATACACCTGAGTTTCCAAACCTCATATGCCACATACTGCAGACAGAAATGACTAAAAAATGAACTTAAGATTTTTTAAAGATAAAAAAAACAACAGATCTTTAACTCAGTTTCCTAAGCTTCTCCTCTGTGCCCCCTCTCTTCTAAAAGCTTAGTACTTGAACTGACACACAATTCTTCCTTCTTTCTGTCCCTTTTTCCCTTCCTCTCTTCATGAGGGTAAACAAAAAAGCAGTCAGCAAACAAGGAAAGGTTCATTTAATGTCTGCATCTCCTACACTAGTGGCCTCCTGGTTTCCTAGAATGGGAAAGATACAGCTGCAGGAAATGCAGCACATAAGAGCATCAGTAGATGGAGCATGCAGATCACATGCTCTGTTAGCAGGATTTGTCTTGCATGTGTGCTCAGCTCACTTCAGCTACAGGAAGTTGAGAACTGCACTGAGTTTCATGGCTGAAAAGAATTGGCACTGCCTGTTGCATAAACAGCCATTTCCAATAACAGCCCACTAGCAGCACAGGTAATAAACCCTGAAGCAAACTGCAAGGAGAAAAATTACCCAACTATTTGTTATAGAAGGTGACCAAGACCTGAACTAATTTACTGGTCACTCACACAAACATTTACTGAATGGGCATTTCCCAATGAAATCGATCACTGCTGTGGTCAATGTTTTACAGCAGAAACATCAATGACAGACAGACGGATAAGCTAGCAGATATTAAAAACTGAGCAACGCCAAGATTAGTTAATAGCGATAATGAAGTTATAGAATGAAACCAATAAAGTCAGACTAACTATAAGACAAGTTTCAACCATGAGCGAACTTGTATTTACTTTTCAAGTAGTTTAGTCACTAACTGACTCAGCAGAATTTTAACCTTACTTAAACCTGTGCAAAAGTCATAATGTATTTTTAGTAAGGAGCTGGGCACCAGCTAGTGAGTGTCCTTAACAACTAAATGGCCAGTAACACAACATTCTGCCACAGGAAAGCAAAGCACTTCCAGGCTTTCCTATGAGAACTCGGAACTACAACAGTGCTATCAAATAAAAATTAAACACATCGGTCAATTTGGTTGCAGCCAGTCATGAGTATCATTTACAAGGATGCCTGGAAAAAATAGAGGGTGACATGAAACAAACAGTAAGAAAATAAGAATAAATTGGAACTGAATAAATATTCCTCAGTGGTGAGGAATAACAACAAAAAAAGCAAGACAGACCTGTTCATGCTTGTGAAAGGGTCAGAACTCCACTCCCTCCAAGCAGGACAGGCAGCCTGAAAGAAACCCTAATGAGACATTAGGGCCCTGCGTAAGGGTTTACAATGAACCCCCAAGTTATGCCAACAGGACAGAAAAAACATCTTGTTCTTTACTGACCTACTGCGGACACATTCCAGCTGCCCACTGACACAACAAGCCAGACAAAAACCAAACCAAACCAAAAAACCCACACCAGACTTCTTCACTCTTAAAGAGAATTTGGCATTGACTTTTGAGAAGACGCCAGGAAGGTCGAGAAGAACAAGAAATGCTGAAGCCAAAGGAAATTTTTGATTAACCAGAAAGGTTTGATCAATATTAAAAACTTGTTTGCAAAGCAAATGTCCTACTCCAACATGAAGACAGCTGACAGGTTGTGACCCTGCTGAATTCTAGTCCCACTTCTTAAAGCTCTTTGGCCTCTAGAGGCAAAACACTGTATTTTTAAATATGTTCCTCATCATCTTCTTATCTAAAGTGATCAGTCTAATGCTACTTGATGAGTACACAATGGTACTTCACAACCCTTTTAAGATGCAGAGCACCAAATGCTACTGGGATGTCAGGAGGAAGGTAGTGGTTGAAAAAGATCCACTGGCAACTCCAAAACCTAACACCAAAAAGTAGCCAAGGTCTGACAAAGCAGAATGTTTAACTCCCATTGTCCCATATCTCTACATTTGCTTTGGCTTCAAGGTATACTGCTGCCTGAGGAGATGACTACAACAACTGGATTGTGCAACAGAGGAGAGGGTAAGTCTCCTTCAAAACCTAGAGCTTAGAGCTCTTTCTTTTTTTTTTTTTTTTAGAAAAAAAAAAGTATTCCAAGGTGTTAAACAAGTTGAATTCACTCCACAATCTGTAGGGTCTAAGAAACTAACAGCTGATACGCAACTTCAGCAGTGAAATCAAATCCAGCAAAGCAGAGACTAGATGTCAGAAGCACTAACTCCTGGTCATTTGATGTAACCAAGAACACTGACTTTTTAATTAACTCGTTTAAGATAACTTCACTGTGGTGTCAAACCTGGGCTGAGATTAACTGGAGGTCAGGAGAAGAGACAACGTAGTGAAATATTTTGAGAAAATGTATTTTTTTTTAAGTTTTCTTCAACCTAGAAGTCCCATTAAATAAGACAATGAACACAGGAATGAAGTCAAGCATCTTCTGCCGTCAGGGAGGATCCCAAAATAACAACACAAATGATTTTATACCCATGTTAGACATCTAGCTACTAAACAGCAGTTTAAGGTACTTACCTGGAACAGTATAAAGATGAGGAAGAGTTCATACACAACACTGACACACAGCCAGAACCTCCAGTAAGCTACAGAAACAGACAAACAGGATGTCAGCAAAAGCTTCAAGAAGAGTTGTCAATTATGCATCTGTTGCAACTTAACTAAACATTTCAATAAGAGATGCTCTCACCAAGACATTATAAAGCTCAGTATTCAAAGTATTTGCTGTCCTTCCTGAAGGGTACAGCCAGAAAGGCTTGTTCAACTACTAGAAAGGCTGCTATGCAAATATGCCAGAATTACTCTGGCAATGACCAGGATCAACAAAAATGCTTCAACCTGATGAACTAAGTATTTAAGAATTAGAAGGAATATTTGCCACTTACAATGCTTTCTAGCAGTCCTTGGAATGGAGCTGTATCCTTCCTGAACTGATCTTATTTCTTCCTCCACAACGTCACATAACCCGATCTGCCCAGCTTTGGTTTTCCCAGGACTATCACGGGTAAGCAGCTTGGCCAACGTCTACCTATTTATTGCTAAAACGGACAAAACTAACACCAGCAGGGGGGACACCTCTGCTTTTGTTTGTAAGCCCATCTTCTTCCCTGAAGACAACGTTTTTTCCTTGGAGGGCAGGAAGCATTTCAAAAATGCCAAAGATGTTTTCACTTTTACTAGGAATTCAATAGAAAAAAAAAGTATGAAAGGCTTAGCAGGCACTAGATGCAAGACCAATGAAATGATCTGATGCTCTCCATAATAAGAAACATCATGCAAAACTCATCTGTTTCAGAGCCTACCGTCATTTTTCACCCTCACAAGATGTGTGATTTCAGCTCTTCTCAGACTGAAGCAACACCTGAAGCTAAAGGGTACACAAATTAAAGTATCTGTGCACTTTCTGCTCTGTCATTGTCACCTCTGTTCTTCTGTAAGACTCAGTCCCCAGGTAATAGGCTCTCTGACTGTCTTGGATACCAGCTTTGTGATCCATGGGCTGCATTCATGCCCCTAATTCATCCTACTCCAACCACAGACTGCTTTGGCATCCATCCACACAGGCATTTCTGGGCTCTGGAATCTCATCCAGCTTTTTGTTAACTCCTACAAGGGAGGAAGCAGGTTCATGCAGAGCCAGCATGTGTGCAGACAGAGCAGTCCAGCATTTTTTCCTAATCACATACAAAAATTTATCCAAGGTAGGTCAGCAAAACTTGACTCATTCTAAGTGGATATTTAAATCTCGCAGTAACATCATGTACTAATCACTTAGGAATGATTTTAATGGACTTTCCTTCAGGTGTTTCCTGTTTACACTTAAAAAACCAAGTTCTCCTTCCATGGCTACATGGAGGTGATGGTTACAATTGGACTGGGGCAAAGAGGAATCAAAACAGTCATCTGTAAGGCTGAGCAGAGACAGCAAGCAATTCCACCTCCATGTTCATTTCATCATGAAATTAAAAAAAAAAACAAGCATCTTCAGGCACAATTTGGGCATTTCTCTCTATTAACTCCAAGGGAGCTTAGATACGTTCATGCTTCATAGTCAGGACCACAACATAAATAATGCAAGAACTCAACATCAAGTATAGGCTTGCAAACTTGTTTATCAGCTCAGAACCTGAAATCATCTAGCTGTGGTGTTGCAGGACTTTTTATAGGCTTGTTTGCCCCGCAACAAAAATAAATGTCATCGTTGCCCTGTTGAATCATAAGTAGCAAAAAATGAAAAAAAATACACATTTTAAAAAGAAGCCTCTTATCTGACAGCCTGCTAAAGACACAATCATTAAAATAGATTGAAATGTGAGAAGGCGTGACCTTTTTCACCAAAACTGCTGAATTTAAATTAATCAAAATGGCTTACTTTACACTTCCAGAGGAAAAAAAAAGAAAAAGAAAAAGAAAAAGAAAAAAAGCAGGAGCAGCCTGGATAACAGAAAGCTTTGGGCTCTGCAACAGATTTCACTGGAAATACCGCACTTTTAAGATTTTTACTTGAAATTCACAAACATAATTGTAATTGTTGAATTATGCAATAAGATGAAGCATTATCTTAGGTGTCAGCTAAAAAAAAAAAAAAAAAAAAAAAACCCACAACTCTAACACATGCTATGAGGTGTTTATGACTTTTTTTTGTCCCTTGGTCACCTTAAGAGAAGGAAAAGCAGAGTTCAGCCTGCCTTCTCCTCGGAACGGCAGCAACTAGTGCCTCCTGTCCAGCTGCCTTTGCCTAGATGTTGTAGAAAAGGCTATTTAATATTTCTGTCCCTCCTTCAAGATTTGATTAACTTGCAAATCCCTTGGGAAATTTCATTTGGAAGGACTGACCAAGCGTGCACCCTCTTGTCTTTTCTAAAATGCTGCTTAGAACAAAAACAAATAAAAACGTCAAAAATGCATTCAGGAGAGACAAACTTCTCCCTACACTGGCACCACTGTACTGCTGAAAAATACTTCAGGTTTTGCAAGCAGAACTGCAGGATATCTTGGGGGGGGGGGGGGCCACGACACCCCATCATATTTCTATTTAAAATGTGTTTCGTGTTTGATAACATTTTCTACCCCTTCCTATGACTGCAAACCTTGAAGAGTAAACAGTGTGTTCACACCAGAAGTAAGAATTAAGTTTTTATTTACATTTCTACAAAAATTATTTCCTTTATACATCACCTTCAGACTAGCAGCCTTGGCAATGCTGTTTTTTTCTGACCTACAAAGCCTTGTATGACAGATTTTATGCTCCTCGCAGCCATAAATGTGGCAGACTAGGTCTGAAACCGATGTGCAGTTCAGATAGCAGAAAAATCTAAACCTGCAGCTGAGCTTTTCTCCTACGTACATAGAGTTCTGGCAACAGGTGATCTGCAGCTGCTCAATACACTCAGCAATGCTCAATAAAGCAAAATAATTAATAAAAGGTTAAGATCTGGTTGCAATTTAGTGTGCTTTCTCCCCAACAGACATAAGCACCCAGGAGGTTTTGAAGACTACTTTCTATCTGTACAAGCACAGCAGAAACAAGATGTTTTCAAAGCTGTACAAAAACATTGTGTTCTCTCTTTCTTCCTGGACCAGCCTCAGCTATAAAGTTATTTTTGGCGTGCCCCTATTATTTGTTTTCCTTAAATGCACTGTCACCGTGAACCTCCCTCAAATTAGGAATATCTGCCTGATTAAACAGCCCTCAACTAATCATTTACATACCTGAGAGTTTAGCGATTACTGTGCTCTAACACTAAACTGCTGTCATCCTTGGGAGACTTGAGAACATTTAACCAGAGTGCTGCCTGGCCAAGTGCACAACCAGCCACTTACCCCTAGTTATCATCACAGGTTTGAGTTTAACCTATGCAACCTGAAAGGCTGAGTTTAAAAATAATAATAATAAAATAAAGGTATGTGCCTGAACAAGGCACTTATCTTAGAGCGGTTAAGTGGGTGGAAGCACTTCATAAACGCTAATCAGAAGTTGCACAGGACACAAACAGGGAGAAGCGTCTGCTCTGGGCAGCCACATGCCTGCTCAAATTACTTAGCACAAGGTTTTCCATAGTGAGCTCGGGTTCGGAAGCACCACCCCCTGACCTGAGAGCAGCGATGTGATGGAGCGACCAAGGGAACAGCAGAGGGAACGCAAGCCTTCAGAGAAGTCCCAGCTTGGTGTGCATGGTATTTCGTAGCTGAATGTAAGGCTTCAAAATATTAAGTGGCTAAGTTAAGATATAAAAATAGGAGTTAAAAGCTCGGCTTGTCCAACCCCCTAGATACAGGGTAATTTATTTCACCCAGTCAGTGACTACCGCTATCCCAACAGTCCAATGAATTTATGTACAGACAGCAGTGAGCATCCAGATTCCTGAATTGGTAAGGGAGCTGTCAGAAAAGGGCAGATCACGAACTATTCTCTAACAGAAGGATTTCTTCACTGCAGAATTACAAGGCAACCAGCTGCTGCATCTGGTTTTACCAGCAGCCTGCTCTCTCAGTGTTTTCTCACCTGGGACAGGTACAGAAGATATCCAGTTTTTGCCTGCTCATTTCTAGCTACTTCAGCCTACGGGTTAGTTAGGAATATCATGGTTTACTCTCCAAACTGCTTATGCCATCAGGAACGATGCATTACATCAAATAACTGTTGACAAGAGTTGGGAATATTAGAAGTGTTTTCTTGGGGCAGTAATAACCATCTCAGAAAGTTGCATTAAAATTACAATATGGACACATTGTCTTAAAGACGATAAAGCATCACTGGACCCTTGCAACATTACATCATTTGTATGCTCAAGGCTCCATAAGGGGAGTTGACAACAAGAATCAAGAAAATCTTTAAGCTGCAAATACTAAGAAGTCAGCATACTGATGACCTATATCCATGACCCATATCCATACCATTTTAGCACGAAATGCATCACACTCTCCGCATTTAGGTGTTCACCCACCAATAAATGGACCTGCAGGCAGAGTTTAAGATTTCACCCCTGTGACATATTGTTCCTTGGGGATAAGGGCATATTCATCTTTTGCTAGATGGCTCGGAAGCTGTTTGCATTTTGTTGAGCGTGCTAGAGGCACTACAAACCAAATGGAGGCTTTGAAGCTAATGGTTTACAGGAATAAAAATGGAAAATTGGATAAAAAGTCAGGGAAAGAGTGTTAAAAACATCAGTCTTCCCTAAATAGCCATACATATTTCTTTGCATAATAGCCCTACATTTCTGAATTATGGTAAAACAATTGGTATGGGTCCATGTGGCTAATTATTACCTAGAGAAAATGGGTCAGAAAATCAGTAGAAAAATGGTAAAGCTGAATGGGCAATCATCTAAAACTGACATAGCCAGCAATGCTGAAAGGGGAAAAAAGTCAGTCTGGAAGGCTAAGTGTAGAAGTGGCTAAGTCTGGAAATCTTATACACTCACATAGTGGCTAAGATCAACTTCGTTAATAACCTTAGTGGAAAGTAGATTAACAACACAAAACACAAAAACAGCAGCAGCAGGGAAGGCAGGGACAGCAAGGAGAAAAATCAGATGACCTCAAAAAAACAGAGTAATAGAAGAACTCAGAATACAGTTTCACACTTAGGAACCAGTAAGTTTTCATACACGATGTTAGCTCATCAGCAGAGTAACTGAAGGATTAGTGTCACCTGTCAGACTCTGAGCTGCAACTGTAATACAGCCATGAAAAAAGCACAAGTAACATGAAGTTTGTCATCAGGGTGCTTTTTTGGGAAGCTTTAATGCTGTCACAAAAAACATGAGCACTGCCAGGTCTGGATAGCCATTTTCCAAGAGGAAAACCCAAAACACACACAGAGGATTGCTAAAATGTTATGGGGTAAACAAGCTTATATTGAGGGGGACACTAAAGGGAAAACTTGTTTGCTTTAGCAAAACCAATGGTGAGATGGCATGAATTGTGTATATATAAATTAGGTGGATAAACACTTTGTAAGAAGAGCTATTTAAACAGAAAAGCAACACAGGCACAAAACCCAAACCAAAATATAAAACACTTCCGAGCTGGTCATAAATAGGTAGAGGCATACTGAATAATAGGCCTCCAAAATCACCCAGCTACCATAACATCTAGCCACTTCTCATACACAGCTCAGAGTTGGTATAACAGATCTGATGGGGCTGTATGTGATCGTAGTGACCTGAATCTGACCCACAGGCTTTCTTCTGTCCTATAAATGGAAGCTGTGCACACCAGCAGCCTGTACTTCCAGTTCTTTTGAGATGAGATCTTTCTCTTGGAACAGCACCGTGAAGCTAAGGTCAGAGACTCAGCTGCCTGATGGACACTTCCCAGTACACCCTCCACAGCCCTCCGGAACGGGAGAGCTGACACGGCGTCTCGGGGGCTGCAGCACCAAGCCTCTGCTGCCTGCAAGACTGCTGTTCTCATTTAAACTGGCACCCAGGTGTCTGGCTGCGACGATGGAAGTATCTGCTGTCCTGGTGAACTGTTGTAGCCCTTGAAAACCACTCTTCAGAAGATCACCTCGTCTAACAAGCTACAAGAAAGGTGAATTAATACAAAGATAAAAATAAAAAAATTACTAAACTCAGTATATAAAGTGACTGAATATATGAAAAAATTGATTGTCAAGAGATAATCAGCCTCAGTCCCTTAAGTGCTGTCTACCACCTGTGTATGCTACCGTCTTGGAAACACCAGATCAGTCCACACTAGCTGTTTGCTGTACACATCTACGACCTTTGGACTTTCCCCATCCCATGTGTCCTACTTTGTTCTAGGGAATAAAAATGACTTCTTTCCCAGACAAAACCACTGGATGTTCTCAAACTAAAAGCTATGACAGGAAAGCAGCCAAATATCACTTAAAGGGAGTAATTTCTCTTACAGAATGTATCAGAATTAATTGCAACTTTAATTAAAAAGACCTCAAAAAAAACACAAACCTCTGATCAAAACCTTAAGTTTACAGAGATGTGCTGTGTGCATTGCTCTAGAAAAACATCTTCTTTCATCAGTGTTTTTAACCTGTCTGTTGTTGCTTATATAAAATAGGATTCCTAAACTGAAAAGTTAATTTTTTGGCAAAAGAAATATTTCAAGAATATTATGTAAGCCTACATAAATTCCCTTAGCTCTTTCTCAGTGATTCACAACATCTAAACAGACAAAAAGATCAAAGATGTTAAAATTCTTCACTCAATGTAGCAGTACAAAGAAGAGGTTTTATGTTATGGTCTCAAACACTCTCAGTACTTACAGTCTTACACTGAAGGATCACTGTGCTGTTTGGAATACCTTAGTACTTGAGGAGGCTGGCTGGAAGCTGGGAGGCTATATGAGAACTGTGCAGCGTTAGCGTGCCTATATTATTAGTTAAATTATGACTTACCTCCTCTGCAAGTAACACAAGTACTTACATTCAGCATAGAATGCCATTTATCAGAAATATTTGCGTAATTTAAGTGACTTAAATTACCTGGATGAGGTCTTGAGAATGGTCCATCTTTAGCTTGTGTAACTCCAAAACATAGAAAAACCAAAATACTGGCAACAATGCCTCTGAAAGTAAAAAACAAAACAGACTATTTATATTGCTGCATCTTCCCAATGAAGTTGTAAATAGTATTCTTAGACGTCAAAAATATCTGGTCTTTATTTCTTAACCTCTAAATACGTCAGCCATTAAATAGATCCCTTTTGGAGAATATGTTTCAGAGAAATAGTATAGAATGTTTTAGTTGGAAAGGACTTACAAAGATCATCAAGTCTGACTGCCTATAGGCAACACGTATAGGAAATAGGTATAAATTCCTACACTTTACTTGTGGCTTCGCAAAAGACTGTCTCAAATCCCCAAGCCCACCCTCCTATCCTTCTCCCTTCCTCCCCACTAACTGCATGCTTCCATTCCTCAGGCAGTCCAGGAGTCTGCTGGATGAGTTTTCAGTGAGATCAATAACAAACCAAAAAAGAGCAATTCCTTGATCACATAATGAGTCATAGGCTTTAAATGATCGTGACACGCATAGTCAGTCAAATGCTTCCCTATGTCTCTGACTTTCATGCATACTACGTCAGCAAGACACTAAGTGGAGAAATTTCTTCCAGTTAAATTTTGAGGAGCATCTTCTCCTTGCTCCCGTAAAATTTAAATGAAAGCTTATGAGGAACCACTGAAAAGCCATTTCTTGGATTGTCTCTACTCCAAAAACATTTTCTCCATCAACTGAAGACAATGAGAAGCTTTTAAAATTAAACCAGCACTGTTGCTATTCCAAGAGCAGGAACAATAATCTAGATCCTACATAACGTAATAGAGACATTACCGTATCAGACCATAAGACCAGGTATACCAAAGATCCACAACCTCATCCCAAAACCCTAAGCTGCAGTGCACAAGGTTTTCTATCACCCTCAGCAACCTAAGACCTAAGGGAGGACTGCCATGGTCCTGCCATCCTTCTCCTTCCAGGAGACAGCAGAATGAGAGGGATGAGACTGGTTCAGCTGAAAACTAACCTAGGAACAGAACAATTTGTTGTAAGTTGGGTCAACTCACCACTCACACAAGGAAGGAACACAGCAGCCCCCATCTGAGGGGGAACTGCTAGCTTAAGCCATTGCAGATGCAAAGCTTTAAAGGCAGCCACGTGGCTCCAGAAAGAGATTTGTATTTTTGCATTTTGTAGCACGAAACAATACATGCTGCTTTGCTCACTATCATCATGCTCAGTTGTGAACCAACATGTCCAAGATTTTTAGGCCTTGTAGGGTATTTTTCCCAAAGCTAGAGACAACCTGAGTATAAATCACCGCAGGAACTTAGTAAGTTTCTTTCTAAATCCACCCTCAGCCAAACAACAGATGTAGCAGCAGTGCCGAAATAAGCTGTGGTTTCAACTTTTTTTTTTTTTACTTCAAGTTCACCATAGGAAGTTTTGAAGAAAATCACAAATCTGTGTAATAGCCATGCCAGCTCCATTACCTTTTTTTCCTCAGTGACCCAATTCATATCAACATACTGCCTCCTTACGAAGCTTTCAAAGCCTAAGCAGCAGCTTGTCCTCCTGGCTCAGCACAGCTCCATGTAAGAACTTCTATTTGAGAGGGGTACGTGGTTTGCCTCAAACTACATCCACGAAGGTAGCCTAAAGGGACAAGGTTTATAAATTCCTCTGAGCAGCACATCAGGAAGGCACTAAATAGCATCGCCTACAAAAATAATTTTAGTGCTTAACCAAAAAAGAAAGGGAAAACACAGCAACAGCTTCATTAGTACAAACAGGCTATTGTTTCTGTTGTTTTAAAAGAGATGATTCAGAAACACAAGACAATGAAGCCTATGAGTTGCTGTGTACCACCCTCTGTTCCAGGCGTTTAAGCGGACAGCTCCTGCTCCCCGTCCTTTCTCTGGCTGTACCTACGTTAGCACGACTGGTAGTCCCCTCAGGGCTCTGACCAGATGAACAAGTGGCAGACAGAGGCCTAGCCTCTCTGTTACCTTGTTTTCTTGGTAGGTGTTCATCAGCAGCTTGCAAACACACACACACACCCCCAGTCTCATTACCACCGCTGAGCAATGACCAGTTATGCCAGAAGCCAGCACAGACAGGCATCTTCGAAGAGAGACTGATTTACAGCTTGAAATTCAATGTAAAGCCCTGATGCCAGCAGGATTTTTTAAAACCTGAATGCATTTACATGGTGGTGGTTTTTTTGTTGTTTTTTTTTTTTTGTTTGTTTGTTTGTTTTTTCTTCTTTTCCCTAAAGATCCCTTGCTCAGCACTCAAAGCATTAGTGGATTTCTTCCACAGCCACGGTACATGAAGGAGGCTGCTGAGGATTTATTTAGCTGTCCTCAGAGCTGGAGCGCGGTCCTGTCGGCTCCTGCTTAACGGGAGAGGAGAAGCTGCCAGCTGCCAGACGGGACGGACGATGTCAAGGCCACCCTGAATGCTGTAAGAACTGTGTGAATAAAAAGCCTTATCGATCAGACAGGTTTTGCAATGCAGTATCTCTGTATCTATCATAAAGAGAGATAAAACTTTACTTAGCCAATCTGATCATGTATATTGCATGATGACATCAACATCTTTGTGTATGATCCTAATGAACTTTGACTAGATTTATGTATAAAACATTCCTATATAACTTATAGTACAAATAAAAAGATAAAATCCTCCTTTAATTGCTCTAACACATAGCAGGAAGGCAAATGACACTCAAATACCAGCACATAAACAGATGCAAGTGTGAATCCCAGCTCCAGATACCACACCCTGCGATCTCACAGGCTCATGCTCTGGAGCATATTTTGTGCATCATTTCTCCTGGTGACTTACTACCTCTCACCCTGCTCTCACCTGCTGCTCTAAGTGCCTGGGTGAAGCACTTTTACAAGGGAGAAAACGGGAGCTTCGCATGACTTCCTGCTGCTTTACTCAGTCCAGGAAACAGCAACAGCAGACAGCACAGCAATTTGTGTACTTCAATTTCATGGCTTGCTCGCAGCCCCTAATGCAGTTCGCAAGCAGCCTGGCATCTCTTAGCATGAGTTTGAAAATAAAAGAGATTTAAGTGTCTGCAAGCATGTATTTAGACTTTGCAAAAACACTGCTCCACTGTCATTGTGCAGCAGTTGGAAATAAAGAAGCACGACAGCCAGAGCCACTCCTCTTTGGTAATAAAATCATCGCTGTTCATTAAGCAAGCAAGTGTTCCTAGGAGATATTTGCAAAATGACAGTCTCACGCCAGGTCAAAATTTTTGATCCAAACACATGGCAGCTCTTTAAGGAGACTGAAAAAGTTCTCAGGGTAGGATGAGGTATTTTAAGTGATGAAGGTAAAACGAAACTGTGAGGACTGGGGATGTGGATGTACCTAAGTATGTTGTGCCCATCTTGCTCCTGCCTCTCTTTGTTCAAGTATGCCCCTGGAGAGTCACACAGAACTGGTCAGGAATGATAGAACAAAAGCAAGTACACAGAGGCTAAAGAAGGTTAAGAGCACTGGCTGGAACATGATTTGAGCTTGAACCCTTTGTGTTTAGCAGTGCTAGATTTGGCAAAGCGCTTGCCTCAAAGACCCTAGAAAAGACATTTAAGTGAGGCCAGATAGGAGTTCACAGAAAACTTACACAATGCAACAGACACTCACTTCCATCCCTTAAATCAGGTCCAATGCAACAGAAGAAAAGCTTTGGAAAGGCCCAATAGAACTCATGTTATTTCTGCATTGAATTTTAGCTTAGGATAAAGTAACGCTTTGACTGAGTTAATTGCAATCTCAGAATTCAGCATGTAGCTGGCATGGCTATGGTAAAAGTGTAAGGATGAAGTCTGAATGGAAGCAGAGAGGTATCCTTCAAAAACGGTGTTTGAAACACAATTCTGTGATGCTGGTTTTCACGTATTTTTACAGGACTACATTGCAGGCAGTATTCCACAAGCAGAGATGTGAAAGTGATCAAAGAACATTCCCTACTCATTGCTTGGTCTGCCACTATTATATTGATTTCTAACAACTGCAAACATTACTCTCTGCACTGAATTTGAAGAAAGCAACATCTATTTAATGAAAGAAAGGTTAATCTGATGATTAATCTTCTTTGGTTTTGTTTTTGTTAAAGCAGTAACGGCTCTAATCTCAATAATAAGATATTCCACTGAGTCACCTTCTGTCTTATCCCCTAACGATGTGTCATCACTTCTCTTTCAGCTTTTCCACTTCTTCATTCTGAACTACCATTCCAGAGGATGTCCCACCTCCATCCGTGTCCCACCTCCATCCGTTCGCTGAACTTGCACATTGTTGTAACTGGGAGTAAAGTGGCATTTGTTCACACCAGAGCCTTGCAGAAGTTTTCCCAGACCCAGACAGGCCACTTTGTTCCAACTTGTTCCATTTCACCCCCATGCATAAAAATACAAACCCTCAGCTCTGCACACATGCGAGCAGGAATTACATTAACTAAACTATTGTGTAACTGATAGAGTAACAACTGTCTCAGGAAATACCCCGATTCCTGCATCTCTACGACAACAAATACCATATCCATATTCACTAAAGAAAACAGAAAAAAAAAGGGGAAGAAATTCTTTCATAGGAAAGGGGAGAAAATAAGTGTTATATTTAAGAAACCAGACAGGCAGGAAACAACAATTTTCATGCTTTGCAAGGATGCTTTGCAATTTGTAAGCACCGCTTTAATTCTTAAAACATAGTCAGATTTAAAAAGACCACTTTACTTATCCTTTTTTGTTCCCTACTGCATTTCTTTTTTTTAAAGAAGAGAAATTCAGCTACACATAAGCAGTTTAAATTGTGTTTTAATCTCATCCTTAATTTCCAAGAGTCTCCCTTTGGGCTAGAAGTTCTCATGTTTATTTTCAATAACAAATAAGCACCTATTAAAATCTCAAGTATAATTTTTTAATAAAATACTTCAGTGAGAGAGATTTAGTCACAGTTCATATGTTCAGAAAGTTTGGTTAGTTTTAATAAAAAAGCAAAATCCTTGCCAAAGAAACACAGTGAATACTTTGAGGCTTTAAAAGAGTTTTGTGATTTGTTTTAAATCATACACACAGGTCAGCCACCAGGTATGACAGCAAGCAACACCAAACTGATTAGCAATTAAATTCAATGACCAGCACCATTGGAACTTAAGAGAGTTACATTTGCTTTTGTCACTTGCTAAGGGTTTGGGCATTTGGGCCATGCAAACAAGTTAATACAAAAGAGCATTTGAGGTAACTTATCCATAAGATTAAAGCATGTAAGGCAACTTGTTCGCACAGCCACCCTCTAGGAATACATGCCAGATAGAAACACTTTCTCAAACATTTACCTCTTTGTATTGTAAGCTGTATCTTGTGGTGTTTCTTCAAGCAAGGTTACGTATCCCAGCGCACATGTGAGGATGAACAAGACTGTTAGGGTATGAGCTCTCCTAAAATTGAGAAGAGAGAAAACTGACATCAGGAAGCAGAAAAATCCAAGTTGCTGCCTTTGAGCGAGCCCTCAGTAAGGCTCACGTGTCGACAGCAATCAATTCTACTACAAGATTTTTTTTTTAATTGTACTGCCCAGGAAAAGGAATTTAGCATTTGCACCGAATTTAGTCACCAGGCTGTCATGCACTAGCACACAAGAGAAGCCTATCACCAGAACAGGTCTTGCTCATTTTCCCTCGGAGTTTCAAGTTAAGGAAGGTTTGGACTAACGTGTGCTCTGTGAACAATGGCACCTTGAACAAAAATAGCACCAACTGTGCTAATACTGAGATTACTGGAAAAAAAAAAAAAACATATTTCTCTCCTGCTTAGTCAGGTGCACACGTGGTGCTGCTGTACCACTGTCAATAAAATGGCAATAAAAACAGCAGCTACTCCAATAGACTCAAGACAAAACCAAAGGGTGCTCAAGCCCGACACAAGTAACTCCCATAAAAAAAATACAAAACAACATCTCTGGATGAGAACAGCTGCAACTGTAAAAGTTCCGATGCTCCCTCTGACTGCCTGATTTCTAGAGATGCTCAGTTTCATTTCATCTTAGCAGCGAATAGGAGGAGCAGAGGTTCGTGCCCACAGAACCCCACACAGCCATCTCTCCGCGAGGAGTTTCTGCTGGAACAACTGCATCAGCAAAGGTGCCCAGCAAAGCTGGGTGGCTCTTTGTCTGCACTGCTAAAGGTGCAACCTGGCTGGCGTAACCTACTGGCAAAGGCAGATCACACTCATGCGCTGTTCACTCCCCCTTCCATAAGGAGTCCATCCTCCTACACAAATTTTATCGAGGAATTTATACGTGTAAGAAAGAAGAGCTAACAGGCAGACCCAGCAGCTGAGAGAACTGCGTGGAGCTGGGCGACATGTATACCCCATGCCTACTGAGTATAATATACATAACATTTTTATGTAGTGCATGCTGCTTTTTTTTCTTTTTTTAAGTCAAAAATTCATTTCCTAATGCAAAGCTATTCGTTATTTTCAGTGGCAAACTTATCTGACCTCCGCTCGGAAGCAGAAGCATGGGAAGTGAAGCCATTTAAGACCAAATCATAAAGACACAAGTTGTATAGTCCTCTAAAACAACGTCTTCTAGTACATACCAGTAAAACAATGCCAGCATAAAACATCAAGCTTAGAGAACAGAGAAACAGTGAATGAGAAGTACTGTATCTGACATCTGTATGTACATACGTTCGGATGTTACATTTTCTTTTTGTAGTGTTACATTTCCATTTTATATTAAAAAACACCAAAGTTAAGCATATATTTGTGTTGCACAGAGCATGAGAAACTGGAGATCATCACAGATTTCCAAGAACTCTACTAACTTACCTTTGAACACCAAACCCCGTAACCTACCTAAAAGTGCTCTAAGTTAAGGCAAGCATTATTTTGAACCACAATCTGAATTCATCCTAGTCCAAAGCATGGCCACTTCTCATAGCATCCTTTTAATCCCACTGGAAAACACATGCAATACCTCATAAGCAGATGAAATCCTCTTCTGCCACTGTTAGAAAGGTGTTCAGTATTTAACGCTATCCCTCCTCGCAGTCCAGAGGACACAAATTAACCAGCTCCAGAAAAAAACGAGAAGGATGTAGGAGTATTTTCAAAATTAGCAAGGCATCAAGATGTCAAAATAAACACGCAAAGGCTCCGCAGCAGCACAAACGATGCATTTTCCCGGCAAGTTGTCTCGCAGGATGCCACCTAACAGGTGATTCAGACTCCACAGATTAATATTCATTTACCAGCCATGTGACTCGGGGCCTATTTTGTAACCTCCACGAGTTTAAAAAACCAGACACAGCCCTCTCAAAGACTACAGGACGGCAGGGGGCTGAAGGAAATGCCCCAATTCATTCACATCAGAGCTTGGTCTCAGTAACTGCACGTATACATGCATGTAATTGATACAAAAACAACCTATATTTTGATGACAGAGTTATTTTAATTGCAAGGCTGTGCATTATATTTTATGCCTGGTTTTATTCCTTATTTTTTGAAATGAGTACCTAAGAGGATACAAAAATCTCTAAATGCTGTCTTCCATCATCTCACCACATCCCAGTCTGAATACAAAGTCGGTTACTTTTCCAATGTGCTGTGTCACAAAAATGGAAAAAAAATAAAAATCAGCTGTGAGCACGTCCTCATTTAGATAAATGCACCTAGAAACTTGTCAAGTAGAAGAACGAAGATCTAGTTCCATTCAGCCCTGCGGGGAGCCTATAGCGAAGGAAATGGTTAGTGTCTGAGAGCTCCGTGTCCCCCTGCCTTTGGTTTATTTTGGTCTACCACCAACTTGCAATTCAACAATCCCCCATGGTTAACACGGAACGAGAAGCTCTATCCCTCAAATTATCTCATCTCCCCTTTTAGGTGCGTCTTCACTTCCAGCTGAAGCGAGATGGTCTCGTAGATGGTCTTAGAGATGGATAAGCCCGTAAACGTATTTTCAGTCTAGCAGGAAATCCAAAGACCGGGAGGAAAGGCTTTCTGGCTTGGTTTGCCTTCTGGAAAGAGCAAGTTGACAGCTCCAAGCAAAAAATCACCAGTAGTGACAAAGCAACAGCAGCTGCTAGAGGTAGCAGGGCATCTTGCAAACCTACCTGCCTGATCAAACAAGTTCAGGTATGTGTTTGTGCTTGTTTCCTTAACTTCCCACAGTTTGGAAGTTAAAAAGAAAGAAAGAACTCCAGTCACATGGAACAAGACAAAGTGTTAAGCATCTACAGCAGCCAGTAAAAGGGAGAGCACACAGAAGTGCTTGTGAAGAATCAGTCAAGATGACTTAACCGGCATAAAGAGGGATTAAGTCTCCACGTACGCTCCAAAATAATGCTTCAAGAGGAAGACAGCCCAGCTAAGAACATCCAGAGCAAGGTAAGCATTACGGGAATTATGCAGAAAGGCTTATGTTCTCCTGGTTAGCCTAGAGCCTTTGGAGAAGGAAAAGAGCTAAGCTAAGCAGACTGCAAGTCTTCCCCTTAGCGTTATACAAGAGTTTGGGCTCTGCGTAAGAAGCAGGGGTACAGACTGCTTTCAGTTCCAGGTTTTATGTCAAAAATCTCAGAAAACAGTACCTAAGAAGACAGACACAAAAATATGTAAGGTCAGGAAGGTCAAAGAGAATTCACAATAAATCCTAAACTACCAAAAAGTTGCAGCTTTCTGCCTTCCTGTACCCTATATCTAGCTCTTTCCCCATTTAAGTTTAAGGGAGCGTTTAAGTGAAATACTTCCAGTTTTATTTTAATTAAAATACTTGCCATCGTAATTTAGCTAAATGCCAATCGAGAGCAATTAAGTCAGTCCAACAGACAGCATCAGTAACTATACCACTCCTTCATTGAATCTTACAAAGTAGGAGCTTTGCCAGCAAATAAATTCAACCAAAATTTTTTTCATATTAACTCATTTGTCTGTCACATTTAGAAACTAGTTTTTTCAACAAAATGACTATCAGAGCTTTTATTTTCCCAAATGAAATATATGACAAACATGAGGTAAGACAAAACCGTACAAATCTCTTCCTTTTAGCAGGTTCAGACAGATCAGCTCCCAGGACTGAAAGGAGGCAGTAATACCCCAGCATCATCTCCTTCAAACTCCAACACTACTAAAAGGGGCTTAAGTGTACGTGACCACACCCTTATCACCCATCTCTTTGCATTAATGTTCTTGTTTGTCAAAAATGATGCAATAACTGCCTTAAAACCAACCACTGAGAACATGCCAAGGACTGATGCGTTAATCTTTTTGTCAGCTCTCCGCTGCAACAAAATTCCAAAGAACAGGCTGCCTGGTTTGTCCCCTGTGTAAAAAGTTACCTTCATAGTTACTGCTGACAAAGAAAGCTGACAAAAACTATTCCCAACTCAGGCTACCATCAACTTTTTCACAATATTTTTTTTCCTTAATTCCAACTAACAGTGAAGTCTTAAAAGCATTTCTGAAAGTGATTTTAAAAGCTGAGCCCATGTCCAAGCTCTCTGCCTTCCATATAGCTACACGTCATTTGACACGTGAATTTCAAGAAAACTTGACAAATGGGGAGTAGGACAAATCCAGTATTTCAGCAACAGTATAGCATTTCAGTAAGTTCCCATGAGGAATATGTTATGGGAAAATACAAGAAAAAAATAATCACAATGTAACACTGACCAACCTTTTGACATTCAAAACCAAAACTGTAACTAGGAGGGAAACAATTCCATCTGGATAAAGAGAGAGGCTTTTGAAACCTTCAACAACAATTTAACCTTTGGTTGTAACTTGGTAAGACATCCAAAATGGGCGACACGAAACTCAGATGTTCACGGTGCACAAGACCAAAGGAAGTGGTCAGGCCTCAGCATTACAAAAATAATTCAAAAAAAGTTTGTGACATGAGACCTCTCTCATCCACCCAGATCTCAAAAAATAATTGGCAGCAACCAGAGGATGTACTTTGTCCTGTGACACTGCCCGAAAGCTCCAAGCACCCACATCTGCAAAGTAACAGGGACACCGCTGGGGCTTTTAAGCTGCAGCCTGTGTTTTAAAGTGTTTAAACTCAGAGATAGCCAAGAAGTACCTATTCTTAGACCAGTAACATGTGTTCAGCACATCTGTAAAGGTAAACGATGCTGATTAAACTTCTGTACGTACTTGTGCTACAAAACAGGAACGTCCCTTTTCCTTCCATAAGTCTTTCTGCTTTTACAAGCCAGTGCCTCTCGTAAAGCGATCACCCGATAAGAGCAGTACAATAGCACGTACTCCCATAGAGAAATCAGAACAATGGATTAAAAAGCAAACCACGCTTCAGCAAATTGGTCATTTGCCTCTGAATGAGAAAGAAGAAGAAAAAAAAAAATCTCCATTCATCGGTTCTACAGAGTTAGCAAGTTAATCAAGGTTCCCAAAATGTTCATTTTCAAATACTGAACATTTTTATCCTTAAACCTGTCTAAGGATAAATAAAGCCTGAAATCTCCATTTCAGATTTTAATTTAAAGCAATGTCACTGAAACAGTGTCATTTTGCGTGACAGATAACGTGCAATACTCAAGTACAAGCCCAAGACACATTTTAAGAAGCACGTTTTAAAAAAAAAAGACAATAGTAGGGAATGAGAAGGAGGTGCCCTTCTGCCAGATTAAACTGCATAAAAGCATGGCGCTGGTTCTTTGGGCTAATAATTTGTTTTGTAAACTGCTCTAGAAATCAAGTCATATGATGGCGCTTTGATGAGCCTGAGTTCAAAAAACAAGAGCGTTGAGGAAGCTCTGCGCAGAGAGCTCCGACCACAGACTCTTGCTGTGCACAGGATACACCATTAAAAGGAAAGCAGTTTTCCCAGGATGGGAAATCTAATCTAGAGGCTAATCCTGTGCACTCCTGGCATGCTGTATTGCTTGTGGCACGGTGGCCTGTCCTTGCACTCTCTCCCTTGGAAAGCACCCCTCGGGTGTTGGCTCCCAAGTTTTCCCCATCTCCCTTAAACAATGCCGGAGCACATCTACAAAAAAAAAAAAGAAATTGATATAGGGAATTAATACCAGACCTAAAGCCCCCATGGGGCATTAAACTCTCACGAGGTCTCTGCACAAGGATTTCTCTGCTACTCCTCCAGCTTGCCTGCAGGAACTAGGTGACTCTTTTCCTTTTGGGAAGGGGCAGTGCAATAACAATGCAACTCTGTCAACACATACCCTCAGCTGCAAGAAGAGTTAATACAGTCAGCAGGACTTGGTCTGATTGCACAACGACCTCCTGGATGTTCTAGCAGCCAGACACTGCCAGGGCATACCTAAATATTAAAAAAAGACAGGCTGAGCTACGTATCAGTACCGTATGCAACAGGATTAAACTTGGTAACTTCTGGGCAGGTAGAGAATCAGAAGCACCGATCAGCAAATAGAGAACCTCACCAGGGCCCACTTTAAAGTGTTCAGATTTTAAGAATACGAAGAAAAGTCCAGCAAATGTCAAGTTTCCAACAAACCTGAAGAATGTTCCCTTGAAAGCGCTGCAATCAGCCCTCACAAGAGGGGACAGAAAGGTTCGGCCCAATTTGCAGCTCTTTTATCTGAGAGATTCCCAAGATAAATCACTCACCTCTTCCTCCAAACGGCCTGTTAGAAAATATCACGCTGCTGTAAGTTTAGCTTTTAAGAGATAAGAACTATGTACAAGAAGTGGCTAAGTAATATTTTAGCTTGAATAACAATGCTGTATTTCCCCAAATGGCTGCTTTGCACACAAATCTACCTTCTCAAAGAAATATTGGTGCGCCAGCCATCAGGAAAGATTTCTCTTAATATTTTCCTCAGAATAAAATAAGAAGCAGACGGGCTTTCTTTTCTTAGCTGTAATTTCTATGCTTTTTACACCACACAGAACTTTTAGGATAAAATTAAACCTAAGATGTAACCAGAGGATCCCAAACTGGTAATCAAAGAGCATCCAAGACGCAAGGACTGGCACGAAAAGAGTGACCACCGCCCTTCTGCCCCCCCACACTGGCTACCAGAAGGGGAGGAATGTTTCCTCTTCAAAAGAGTTGCTGCAAATCTTGACATTGATCACGCAGTGGAGATAAATTACTTCCCTGCTCCCCAACAAAAAGACACTGGTCCTCTTTTTCAGTTTCAAGTATCGGTAGGCATCTGCCACAGGTAACAGAAAGCCAACTTCCACTGGATTTTGTTGCCTACTCACAGGTAGCAAAAAAACAAAACCAAACAACACCAAAGTCCCTGCCACCAAAAACCTCTAAGACACATCAGCATTTGCTCTTCTGCAGGTCACAGAAATGAAGCCACAGTGATGCCACAGAATACACGTGGGGACATTAAGGAAAAATAAAAGAGTTTTTTTTTTTTTTTCTTGCTGGCTCAGTACAAATGTAAGACCTACTGTGCTTCAATCTGTACAGGAAAAAAAAAAAAGTCAAAACCTCAGCCACAAAGGGGTCCTTTGTTTGTATTCAGAGAGTTAATTCTGTAAGCAGACGGTCAAGAAACAGTCACAGGTACTGGAAAGAAGAGCAAACATGTTTCCTAGGACAGCAGCTTGCCAGGCAGGCCTGAATATTTCCAGCACTTGGTAGCAGTAGGTGTTCTGAAATTAGTTCAGGGATAAGAGATCCAGCCAATCTGCTTCATAAAGCTCCTTCCCACTTCCTTTCCTTGACATTTCCCAATGGCAAAAAGAGCTGTCTAGGTACTGACCAAGCAGGTTCCCAAATGTAATTAAAATACAGTATTTTCCAGGTTAGAGTCATTAGGACTGAATAAGAATACGGGCAATTATACAGCACCTAACTTGTTTCTCAACGTTTTTAAAAGATTTAAAAAGAGAAGACGGCTAAGAACTACCACCTTTCCAAAGCATTACATTTATAGCAGTAAAGTTACCTTTGCAAGCTGAACTACTTTAGACTGATTTCTGCCTGTGTCCACAAGTCCCACACTATTTAACATTTCCAAACCGAGCAGGCCGTGTCAGTAACCTTATCCAACAGCTTCTGAACTTCAAGGAGAAAAGGTACTTTCCATGTAGCTCATGTGGGCAAAGACAGCGGGCACCTACCCTTTAGGTTTCTGCTTTCTGTAACCAGCACAAGAGCACTGTCAAGGGCCACGGGAGGAAAACAGCTCCTCTGAATAATATTTCTTCTTGCACACAATAGAAAATTTAGCTTCTCTTTTGGTAAATGACGCTCAGACATGCAATGCCATCACGCAATGCCATCACACACGGGTCAAAAGTAACAGAAGGGAAAACCTATAAACTTTTACAAGCATTTACACTCCTAGATGCCAGCACGAGCAACATGCAGAATCAGGTAATAAAAAAAGAAAGTCACCTGAAAATATGTAAGTTAAACCTTTCTGTAACACACTTGCACACTTGTCCCTACTTTCCTCCTGGTAAGAACTAGCTGATAAAGCAGAAGCCTTAAAGAAGGGTAGCACATTTGTACATTCAAGGGAAAAGTTCACCTGGGCAAATGAACTGCAGTTACAGTATTTTAGGATAACAAACCGGTACGAGCGGCAGACTACCTGCTGCCCCCACACACAACAAAAAGGTGCAGGAAGGCGAGATTACACAATAACAGCATCAGGTGTTTTGTAGGCATCACAAGACCCCAGAAAAGAACTCCACTGAGAAGGCAACACGAAAGTGACAGCGTTTTACCCATTTTCCATTTATAAGAAGGCACTCCTCAGCAGACCTCAGCAGGATCCAGCTGCTCCCTCATTCACTCAGCCTACATGAGGCAACACTCATGTGCTCTGCAAGAAAGTTCCTCCTGTCCTTGAGATGAGGATGTCCCTCCGCTATACTCACACGTCAGCTCCTAAAGAGACCTCCTAGAGGTCCTGCAGGATCTAAGCGCTTCTCAGCGGCGTGCGCTAGCAGAAATACCACCCGGTATCAGCGGCTTCATCGAGATCCACACCCCCCGGCTCTGCTGCTGCCCAGATTGGCAGGGTCAGAGCCAAGCGTCCTCCTCCTACCGCTCCCAAATGTCAGACCCGAGCCAAACCGTGCCGGCCCGCAGCTCGGATTCCAGGCGAGGGGCTGTCACGTCGGCGGGCTTCTTCTCCGCTCAGCGACGAAGGGAAGCGCTGCTCGCTGTTGGGTTTCCTTGCTGAAAGAGGACGCACGCAGGTGCTCGCCGGAGCGGGTTCCTGGAGCCCCTCCAGCAGAGGAGGGATTTAACGGCACTGCCACGGGCACGAGCGCATCTCGCCCCGCAAGGACCGCTTGTACCAAAACCCACGGCGGGGAATCACCACGTTTCTGGGCCAAAAACGCCCTTGCGCTTATCTTCCGAGCGGAGCACGCCGCGGAGCCGTGCGAACACCCAAGGGGAACGGGGGCTGCTCCCCTGCGGGGCTGCAGCGAGCACCCACACGGGGAGGGAAAAACTGGTTAAAATCCTGACAGAACGGGCACGGAAGCGCCCACACACTACGAGCTCCTGGAGTAGTAGCACACACCTCTAGACCCCCCCGCATCACGACCAGCCTCCCCCTGTCGCGACAACCCCCCCCATGTCGCGACACCGCCGTATCGCGACACCCACCGCGAGCTCCCCCCCGGTCTCTCACCAGAAGAAAGTGTTGGTGCCGTCGTCGTACACCTCGGACTCGGTGCTGCGGCGCGGGCCGGGGCCGTCGGGCTGCTCCTCCAGGGCGGCCTTGCCCAGCACCCCACCGGGGCCTCGGCGCTCGCCGCGCCTCATGGCGGCCACGGCCGCGCGTGCCCGCCCGCCCGCCGCGGGTGCGCGCAGAGGCCGCGCTCGGCGGAGGGAAGGGGAGGGGAAAGGGCGGGGCGCGCCCCCGGCGAGGTGCGCGGGGCCGCGCGCAAGCGCACAGCGGGGAGGGAGGAGGCTGCCGTTGCCATGGCGACCGTGCGGCCTGAGGGAGGCATGGCGCCGCGCTGCCCCTCGGGGTGGTTCCCTCACGGGCAGCGCCCTGCCACCCCCGGGGCTGCCCCCGTGAAGGGGTTGTGGCGCTCAGCACACGTCGCACTCCTCCTCTGGGGCCCTTCTGTCTCTGTCGTGGCTTCCTCCGTCCCCGCAGGCTCCTCAGGAAGCTGTCCTCTGGGGGCAGTTCCTGTGGGGGCAATGGAGGAAGGTGAAGGAAGAGGTCCCCGGGCATCTTGTCCCTGCCCGTGGAACTGGATGGTCTCCGAGGTCCCTTCCAACCCCAGCCTTTCCATCGTATGATCACGGCCCCACACAGGTCACTTCACAGGTGTCACTTCAAAAGTGGCTCCGTTATCCTCGCTGCCGAACACAAAGCACAGCACCCCCGGAGCACAAGTTCACAAAGCTAGTTGAAAACAGGGTGGGAGAAGGGAGCTGTGGCTAGCCGAAGGCTCAGCAGGGTTTCAGGCTGGTGACTCTGACTGTTCAGGTGGCAGCTTCACCGCGAGCATCCCCAGCACCATCAGGAATTCCTGCCTGATCCTTGGTGAATGCGCCTTGAGCTTGTGAAACCTGAAAATACTCTTTGTTGGGGGTGTTGTTACAGCTCACTGTGGCAGGCATTTGCTTTGTCTGCAGGAAAAACAAAACAAAAACAATTGGGAAAACAGCCCTTTCAGCTGTGACAGGACAGCGTTATGCTAAGAGTACACAAGTACATCTCAGCTTCTGTAGAGAGTAGCAGTATTGCAGCAATATTTGATGCTCAATTTCTGTGTCTTTTGACAAAAGTAATGAACGAATGATAATTAAAGAAAATGGCTTATTTTTGTACCTACTCACTTGAATGATCTGGGGACAAGTGATCCTTGCCAGACTGTTCTGCAGCTTTCAAGGAGCCCAGAGTGTTCCTTCCACCCCTGGCATCCTGGTTGTCCCAGCTCCTTGCAGATTGAAACATTAACTATTTATAATTGGTTTTGCATTTGCAGAAGTGACAGTATTTTGCTGGCAAAGCTTTCCGTTTCCAAATGGGCAGCCTGACCAGGGCTAGTGGTCACACAGAAGCCACCTGCTCGCTTGTTCAGACACACACAGAGACATTTCTAGAGAGGCAAGTTCAGATGCATGAGCTGGGTGCTCCCACACCCTCAAGCCTGCTGTACTCTTATTCCTCCTTGACCCCCTCATGGGGTCTCTTACCTGCAGCAGAACATCCTGAGCTTTCCAAACTCATCATGAGGATCAGGCTCTTCAACCAGAACAAACCCAAATGTGAGATACTGCTCCTGGCCTGCGGCCAGGGAGACCTTTCTTTCCAGCAAGATGCTAGGGGCATCCTGGCGCTTTCTGTGTTAGCAGACACCACATGGGAGAAGAAAACCCTGCAGGAGCAAAGAAGAGAAGCCGAGGAAGAAATGAGGAAAAATATTTCAGTGACTGTGACGGAATGAGCTGGCCGCATGATGGCAGCAGCTAGCTTGGCAAAGAGCAAGGAGTGCGCGGGGTAATGAGCAGCAGAAATTGCTTGTAACCACCAGCTAGGAGCTATTAGAGCCATTTGTGTATGAAAGGAGCTTTGCTGGGTTGGCAACGCTACCATTCTGCTTGTTTTCTCTCTTGTTAAAGACAGAGCAAGTCTGTGTAGCTGCCACACCTGAGCAAGATGGATTCAACCAAAGATTCTCCAGGAAGTTTGGGTACTCCTGCCCTTTGAGAAAAAAGCAATTCTGCAGGTACACTTCTGGCTACTGCACAGTCTCCTACTGACCTGAAATACCCTCTCTCTCCTGGCAGCCCCGCTATGTTTTATGAGACCTGGGGGCCCTTAGCCTGTTCCAAGAGCTCCTACTGCAGGAGCAAAGGCTGTGATCACACAGCTTTGTGTCACATCGGGAACATCCACCACGTCTCACGAAGGAAACCTAAACAAGCTCTGTGTTAGTGTCCCTTTCTGTCCAGCCTAAAGCCCTGACATGTGCAAAACAAAATAAAAACACACAATACTCACCAAGCGACAGCTGACACAGCTTCCTGTGGTCATGGCAAGCACTGAGTCAGGTCCAAGCCTTCTGGGCGCTTACGGACTCCTACCTCCCTGTGTCTGTTGACATGGGCGCATCACCACTGCTTTAGGCCTTCAGGACAGGCAGAAATTCTCCAGGACACAGCTTTTCAGAGGGTCTTTTTTTCAAGGAGCTACAGCTCGTTGGCCTGGTACAGCTGGAAGAAATGCACAAGAGGCTAAAATTGTACAGCCAGAGCAGAAGTTAGAGCTGATGGCATAAAATGCAGATTGGGAAGTGCAGTCAGGACTTTGGAAGAAGCTTTTTCATTAGAAGGGTTGTGCAGTGCCAGGTCACCTGAAGAGGTGGAGGAATGAATCTCTGTCGATTGAGGCTTTCAAGACTCAGCCAGACAGAGCCCTAAGGATCTAATGCTAACAATTCACCCACTTGGAGCAGGAGGTTAGACTGAAGACCTCCAGAGGCCCCTTCCAACAGCAATTCCATGTTTCCATGCCTTACGGGGTGAAGCCCCCCAGTACTTTCACCTGGAGCAGCACCACCTTGCACAGCCAGAAGGTTACAACGTGCTGCTTTCTGTCACCTCCAGAGCCACAGCTGGCCCTCTCCAGCACACTGGCTCTTCCTCTGCCTTAGTCTCAACTTTCAAAATAAATTTTGCCCCTGAAAGTGGAACTTTTCCCATCCAGAACCACTTCCCTTGAACTATTTCCAAAGCACAGTTGGTGGTGCTAGATGACAGCAGCTCGAGCATTCAGACCCAATATATTCTTGCCAGGCTCTCAGTATCTGGCCAGCTTGCTCATTAGCGCTGTTGTCTAATAAGATTTTTTATAGCTGCTAAGAAACATATGCACTGCAATCAAACCTGAAGCTTAAGATGTTCAGCAACTATTAGCCTTTATACAGTGGTTCGACCTCACTGGCTTCTGTCCAATTCTGGTCTTCCCTCCTTTTCCAATAGCAGGTAGGATTCAAGCCCAATGTGAATTATCTTCTGCCCATTTCACTTCGCAGATTTTCTTGGAAACTTCTATCTGGCTTTTGACTGATGTCTTCAAAATTAAGCCAAAGTCCTACAAACACTTTCATTTTTTTTTTCTTCTCTACCCATTTTATGCCACTCATATTGCACAAACAGAATGGCTAATTTCTTTAATTGCTGAGGATCTTTCTGGTGCTGGGCTGCCACATGAGGCTGAGCAGCCAGTTCTCATCTCTGCATATCTGGGCAGGATGAAGGATCTCTGCCTCCAATCAGTCCATAAGTGGCACAGAGGTGCCTCAGGGAAACACAGCTCTTCTAACAACAACCCCAAAAAAAGTTGCAGTTTGACATCAAACACATCTAAACAACCTTTTCTGAAGGATCTTTCTTCTTTGTGTACTTCCAGCTGCACAGGAAGGTGCATCTTCAAACTCTTCAAAAGTGTTCAAACTCTTCAAAAGAAGGAAAGAAGGAAAGAAGGACAGAAGGACAGAAGGACAGAAGGACAGAAGGACAGAAGGA
>CM021701.1:30135150-30154019 GCA_011074415.1 Stictonetta naevosa
AGAAGGACAGAAGGACAGAAGGACAGAAGGACAGAAGGACAGAAGGAAAGAAATCAGAGGCCCTGGGGACCGAAAAGACCAAATAAATAGTTCAGCACCATCCAAAATTAGGGATGCATGCATGCAGGATCACTTTGGAGCACTCAGAAGAGGACTGCTCTATCAGAAAGCACCACTGTGAGGCAAGATGTAGACAGGCATCCTCTTTCTAGTAGAAGTGGTAAATACATGAAGCTTTCAGCTGTTTGTTACTACTTCTCAGACAGAAATTACGTCTGCACGTCTGGCTGGGACTGACAGGACAAGAGAGTACTCCTAGAGAGCTTCAGTACTGACTCGCTCAGTGCAGGTCAAACCACTGCCCAAAGTGGTTGAAATGTGTCAGGCTGATGCGATACCACAGCAGATTAGGATGTACTCACGTGACTGACCCCAGCAGCAATAAACCGTTAAGGGCGATAACATCTTAAATATTTCTGGCTGCTTACAAAGCATTTGTGCTGTTGCAATGCCTCAGCAAACGCGCACACTGGAGCTTCACAATACCTCACGCCTTAACCAGATTTTCCAGTGACAGGCTGGAGAGTTCATAATTTCCCTCCCTGCATTTGTTTCCCATGCTGCCATCCTCAGCACCATTCCCCCAAGAGCACTGTATGCCAAGGCAGCGTGTTGCAGGAGAGTTACGTGAGGAGGAAAGCACTGAAATAAGAACACCATCAATTTGGCTGCCGGCCTTGCTGCAAAAGGAGCTGAATCTTGCCAGGGCAGAGCCAAATGCCTCCTGAACTAAAGAAGAAAAAGTTCATTGTTTCCTCCAAGTGCCGTGAGAGACACCGCAGAGGTTGAACACCCAGGACAAAGAGCCAGGCTGCAGGCACAGACTCACCTTCCCCGCTGGCTAGCAAAGCCCATGAGCTCTGGGGACTGGTGCTGGAAGCAGCTGCTGCCCGCATTCAGTGAGCTGCCCTATCTGCAGAGCAAAGTCCTCCCAGGTAAAGTTTGCAGGACAAAGACACAGATGTGCAGGTAGAGCCACGTAGCTGTCCCACCTTTCCGTTTAACCCAGCAATGCTCAAATTGCAAAGGGCCTTGGTATTCTGTCGGGAGACACAGAAAGCACCATGGATCCTGTCTTAAAAGACTTCACTCCTTTCCCATGTAAACACATACGTGTTCTCCCACACCTGTGGAGAGCTACTGGTGATCAGGACAGTTTCCCCCTCCTGACCAGCCCTGCAGATCACTTCTGGGAGGCTAAAGGTTGCTCCTTGCCCTGCTCTACCCTTGATTTCAAACACAGCAGGAAATTCAGAAGACGGCTTTCTTTAAAAAATGGTAATCGCAGGGCTGATTCATCGTCTGTTCAAGGCGCTTGGCAAAACCACAGAATGACTGGAAAAAACAGCGTGGAGATGCCAGCTGCCTTTCCTGCCAAGATACACCTGGGTTACCCCCCAGGACTCATTTTATATAAGAGCTACCCAACGCAATGCCCTCGGAGAACACAGGAGAATCCAAACCAGGGGATGACTAACTCTTCTGGGAAAAGGCAGCTCTTCTTATCTTGGAAACTAAAACAAGAAACCACCATAAAACAGATACAGGGAGAGTTGTCAGACATGGCTCACACATAACGTTTTCACTGTCTCTCTTTGTGAAAAGAGATCTATACCCTGCTCCAAGCTGTAGGTCTGGATGAATTGAGCCTTTGTGATCATATAAACAAGCAAACAAAACATTTGTGTTTTGTTTATGATTTCCAGGGGGTCACTGCCAAGCACCTTGCCACAAATGCAGTCAGGGAAGCAGGGACTGAAGCTGTCACACTCTAGTAAATCACATCTGCTTAGAAGTGACAGGATTTTAAGGAGCAGGGGGAGGCAAGAGGCCTATGTGGTTTGGGGAAATATCCAGGGCACACTTTGGTGTTTCCCTCTTCAGCCACAAGGGAGGGAACACTTGTTCTGAGGGACTGTAAAACACTGGGAGACATTCCCATAATTGTTGGCACTGGACGCTGAGGCCCCGCATGCAGCAGCACTATCGCATATGGGACAATGAAGCGCACAGCTTCCAGTGCTGCTTTCAGCAGCCAGCGAGGTGTGAAGACAGGATTTATTGGTCTCTGTTCAGCCCTTCCAGGAAGCCAGATTTTCTTTGTGGTTTGGGAAGGCCAGACTGGGAAATATAAGAAGAGCAGAAAACACTGGGCCACTGAGAAACCATGGAGACCATCCTCACTTACCTGAAAGCTCATACTTGGCCTCTTGTCCTTGTCCTGGCAGTTAAAACAGCTCACCCGTGACCCCATCCTGTTCTCTCTCAAAGCTTGTGCTGCTCCCACCATCTTTTACATGGAGCCCAGAGTTCCCCCCAAGAATGAGACAGATCGTGCACAGCTCAGACTTTTATATATATATATATATATATTTTTTTAAGGTTTAGTGCTTCCCCTCAGCTCTTTATTTCTCAGCTTGAAATGAAGAGTTTAATGCTTTCTAGAGCTTCTGTTAATTTCCTTCTTCTAATTTCTGCTAACTTCCTTCCTCCTTTGGGTCCCTGTTTGTGAAACTCTTTGGGGGTGTTCCCAGGACACAGCGAGTGGCTTTATAACAGAGAAGGAAGACAGGTGGCCAAGGTGCTCTCACCGAGCTAACAAGAGGAGCCACGAAGGCCAACTCCACGGGGTAATCAGCCTACGCCGCTGGGCGGTACTGGGCTTGCCACTCCTTTGAACAAGGGTGAAGGGCAAATTTCTTACCTCCTCCTTCCTATCTGCCCACTGCCGAGCAGAAGCAGCTCCCTCCCAAGGCAGGAGGGAGTCCCACACGGAAGTCGAGCCACCGCTCCCATTCACATGAGACCTCAGGCAGGGGTGCTGGGGAAGCCGACCACCTCCTGCCAAAAAACCCCAGGAGCCTCTCAGCCTGCTCCACCTGCAGCCTCCGCCACACCACCGGCCTGACAGACAGCTCCCAAGGGACCTGCCAGGAGGAGCCAAAGGAGAGCAGGGGGTGGGAAGAAAAAGACTTCACCATGCAGGTAGGAAAGAGAAACTGCTCACCAATTTCCAAGAGGTGGGTTTTTTTCAGCATCTCAGAGCTGTCTGTAGCTTGGAAATTCCTACGTTGTAAGCGCTGATCTCTGCCACTCAAATGCTTTCAGCCCTTAGGGTGCTCAAAAAGTACCATAAAACCTCAGTTCCTCTTTCCAGTGAGCAATCTCATCTTATGACCACGTACAGGGGAAAGCAGTACGCTGTGCTTGCTCTGCAGTTTCCCCACAGTACCTGCAGTGTGGGAGCGAGGCAGAGCTGAGCTCCATGCACCACCCCAAAGGCGCAGGGGGGTCAGGCCGGTGGGGTCATGAGTGGCCCCACACCTTGATGCCACAATTCAGAGTTTCCAGAGAGCAGATCACAGAAGCATGGTTTGGTTTTAAGAAGGCTGAGACCAGATCTTTAGTTTCTACATGCCCAGGAAAAGGCACTGCTTATTCCAGCAGAGTTGACAGCTCCTCATATTACAGGAGTGCCTGAAATAATGGCAGAGGAGAAGGGGAGCTGCAAAGATTTGTTTCTTTAGCTTGAAAGAAAAGACAAAGTTTCTTTTGTTCAAAAGGCAAACTCTCTACGACTGGGACAGCTAGCAAAAGCACAGGTATACAGTCTGCCTGTTCAATTAAAGATTGTCATGTTTCTTAGGAAACTACGAGGTACGGTGGAAGTGCTCCAGGGGGAAGGGAGGAGAACACAGGAAGCATTTGTAGGAATCATCCCCAAGACAAGATAGCAGTTCAGTCATCCTTGTGTAGGTGATAGGAACCACCCAAACTTTCACCAATCTACAGCTGGAAATGAAAACAAGGATGCCGGATCCTGCCCAGGTGGTTTGCTGTGGTTACTCGCATAGGTGAGTGCAATTCCAGCCTAAGGGTACCTCAAAAGGATCCAGCAACCTCCTTGCACGGGGAGCAGGACACCTGGCTGCCTACAAGGAGCCAAGGACCCGCTGGTACAGCTGGAGAGAAATCTGGCACACTTCAGAGCACGCAAACCCTCCTTGACAGTGAAAACACTGCTCTTTGTGCAGGTTGCTTCTCCCACAGCTTGGCACAGCGTGCCTCCAACCCTGCTCCAAGCACAACACAGGAAAAGGGCTAAATGGGAACCATCCTTCTTGATAGCAAGGAGTAGAGTCCATGGTTTATACAACCGCTTCAGAGCTGAGGCAGCCTTGCCCACACACGAGGCAGACCTGGCTGCCTCGTGCTTCCAGAGCAAAGCAGCTGTCACCAGATTAGTGCTGCCAGTCCCCAGGGCCAGAGAAATAGGTGTGGGAGTCCTAACGATCCAAAGTCCCTGCCTTGTGCCGCTGTCCCTTCACACGAGACACATCTGGCCTCAAAAGCAGGCAGGGCTCCTGCACAACGGCCCCAGCAGAGGAAGCTTAATGCAGCCTTTGCCTCACGTTCAGCCCTGCTTGCGTGGATGTCAGCAGCCACCAAGAATTAAGCCTGCTGAAACACCACCCTTCTGTCATCCCAGGTCTGCAAACCCCCCCCTCTGCAGCTGAATGCGATTTTGCCTGTTACCGCTCCAGAGGTGGGCACTGGGTATCATCTGCTCTGATCAGCAAATAATTTGCTAATCCTCCCCCCCCCCCCCCCGGTTTTCAGTCCTACACAGAGGCACTCACGGTGCCTGCAGAGGGGGGACCAGGTGGTAAATCCTATTGCTATGGGAACACAGAGACCAGCCTGCCAAGCTGCTGCAGTCCCTGCTTCCACAACATCCTTAGTGCCTAGACAGCTGTACGCAGGTGGCCTGAGAAGCAACCCCACTGATTCTGGGGGAAATTAAAAAGTAACAGGTCCCTCTTGGGATTAAAATCAGCGCTTGCTGTTTCAGGAACAAGCAGAAGCAAGGGCAGGATCTGGCAGCATCAGGTCCAAGAGACTGGCCACGTTATGACTGGGAGTGCTGGCAGAGGGAGGATGCTGTGCTGAAGCTCTGCAGGGACAGAGCAGGATTCAGGGGCTGGTGGCACAGGGTCTGTGGATGAAGCTCCCAATACTCCACAGCCCCTTGGCCTGGCCTCAAGGACTGAGTCCCGTGACAAGATGCTGCCCGTGCACGAACCTACCTCGGTAATCCCTTCAGCAAGCTTTTCTCTGGGGTAGGGTAGTGCTGGTCAGGATGCTTTGCCTCCCATTTAGGGGACCGTGCGTGCAGATGACGTGCCTGGGAGCCACCTGGAAACAGAAACTGCAACGCTAGCAGATCCGCTCACCTTCTCCTGAGCTCTGCTGGGGCTAACACCAGTTGGACAGCAGCATAGGGGTGCGTCTGGGAACGCCTAGGGTACAAAAGGGTACCCTCAGCGTTGCAGGGATCACTGCTAGAGACGAAAGGCTGGCAGCCTTTGCAGGATGAGGTTGGTGCACGCACAGGCTGGGAGAAACCAGCCAGGCAGGAATGAGACAACGCAACCTGCAGAGAGGTGGTGCCAGCCCTGATCTGTGCCAGCATCAGAGCATCAGGAGCTGGGGCAGAGCCCTGACGGGACTCCTGCTCCCTCCCTGTGCCCAGAGAGGGGCTGTCGTACAGGGACAGGTAGAGCCACTGCACCAACTTGGTTCTTACCCACCCGGGGACACCAACCCAAGTGAAAAGCCACTTCTCCCACCCCAAAGCTTCCTCAGGGCTTGGATGAAGCAGATGACAGCACCACAAATGTCCTTGGTGTTGTGGCTTTAACTGGGGAACCTTTCAGCAGTGGGAAGCACTGTTTCTTACCGTAACAGTGCCTCTTTGGGGGGGGGGGGGGGGGGGGGGGAAACATCATCCCAAGTTTTCTTGATTTGTCTTTCTCAGTCTCCCCACTGCTCTTCTGCTCTGGGTGAAGCCAGGGCCGTGGCTCCACATTAGAAAGTATTTGGCAGAGCTTTTCAGCCCTTTCCTCATCTCAGTCTCGCTGACTCCCACGGCCTCATTCTTCAGTGGAAGCTCGGGATCCAGATCTTACATCAGGACTTGGTTGCACCACCACTGCTCTGCTCCCGAGATTACAGCTGGATGAACTCGTCTGGCTGGCTGCTGTTTTGGGACACAAAGTCTTCGGTGGCAATCCTGACTGATGATATCCCCTTCCCCAGCAGCAGCTTCTGTGCTGCATCACCGTGCCCTTAGAAACAGCAGCATAACTGTTTGCGGGGCTGCACCATGAATCACACCAAAGAACTGGAAAAAAAATAATAATATTTTTTAAAAGTGCCACTTTTAAGACAAGATCCATTCCCTGCCCTTGTACAGCACAGGCTTCAGAGCAGGTCTTTATTAAACTCATGGCGCTCACTGGGATCTGAAGCCCAGCACGTTCTCTTCAGCCCACTGAAGGACTGGTTGGACTAATCCTCTCTTGCCTAAGAGCAACTACGGCTGCGGGACCAGGATGAGATCACACTGGAGAGGCCAGGCACTGAGGATGGGGACAAAGTGTTTTGAAGCTGACATGCCCCTGTACCGGCACCCACCACCAGGTCCAGGCCACCCAAGGGTGCTCTCTGCAGCATCCCTCAGAGGAGGAGCACCCTAGGCTGGACAGAGGGCACCTACTGCCACAACATCATCTTACTTGCTTTGTGCAGCCCCAAAACCACACCGCTTGGGCGTCTGAGCATAATTAGGCTCAGACTCACTTGAGTGCCTGAGCATAATTTTGCGTTCACTCCTGCACAGCCTCTCTTTGGAGCTGCCAGTGCACAGGAGGCAAGCAGGAAGAAGCCAAGTGTCAGCTGCCCCTGAGCCACAGACTGAGCCATTTGTGGTGCTTTCTGATAAATTATTTTCCACCCTGTTTGCTGCGCAAGCCTCCCATTGCCTGCACCCCAGTCTTTGTTCCAGAGACTTCAAAACTGTCTTCCCCCTCCTGGCCAAAAAGCTAAGAGCTCCCTACCTGAAAGGGAATAGTAAAGAGCAGAAAAGGCAGATGAAAGTCTTATAAAAACCATCGATGCATGGAGAGGAAGTGAGTTAAGCATCCACACTCTTCTGGTGCAGATATCAGGGCACCGGGTGAAGCAAGGAGGAGTGAAGTCCACAACAGAGGCAGGTTTTGTTCTGCTGGCTGGCTCCCTCGGGGCCCCAGGACTCTGTAGATGTTAGGCATTACGAGAGATCAAAATGAGAGATCAGTGCCCTTGCCCATGGAGCAGCAATCGTTCAAGGATCCCCAAACACAAAGACACATTTTTTGACTCAGGAAGATCCTGAGCTGGACACCAAGAGTGCATGGGAGGAGGTTTTGGACATGCCTGCTCTAACCCCAGGTACCCCCCTCACAGCCACTGGGAGAGGAAAACTGGGCCTTGATCTTAGATTGTAATGCAGTTTTTTACCTACATGGGCTGCCTCTTTTGATGTACTGCAAGCTGCCATGCCAATGGTACACCCTAGAGCACCCAAATACCAGGAGTTTCATCTCCCATCAATCTCCTCACCGTCTGTCCCTGTGCCACAAACACACATCGAGGCTGAGCCTGGAGGGATGAGGGAGCTGCTGCAGGCAACAACCCCAGGCTGGCACAGTCAGCAAGGGCTTTGTGCTTCTGCTGCCTGAAACATTTGCAGTCCTCACTCATTCATCTCCTGAAAACAACCACAGCACCCCAGGAGATGCAGAGCAAAGCAAGATGCAGCACCCCGCAGGGAGGCACGAACATGAGACTAGTAGAACCGAGCGCAGGGAGCCTGGCTGACCCCAGCAGCTGCACCTCGCAGGAAGACCCTTCTGCCACGCTGGGCAACCTGCTGTCCCACCTGCCTTTATTTTGGACTCATTTGGTCCCCATTCTTCAGATAAACCACAAGTCGAATGGGCAACACTGAGATGCACTCTGCTTAACCCCAGCAGGTTATTTATCTCACAATCTTTGCTGATGGGCAGGAACCACTCTTTGCTTTGCTCCTGCAGCCCAACTACACACCTCCACCAGCCCAGCTGGGGCATGCCCAAGATCCTCCAGCCCATACTCTCTTTCAGGATGCCTTTCATCTGCTATTACCAAACGTCCCTAGCTTGGACAGCCTGGCAGAGCCTGTGCAGACCACATACAGCGGTGGGTTGGCAGACAACACTGCAAGTCCTTTGCCTGCACTATTAAAGATGGGTTTCTCCATACCACAAGCAGAGTGCTGCTTACCTGCTCTCTCCAGCTGGAGCAGGGCAGCTTGACCCCATTGCCTCCAGCAGCAAGGGCAAGATCTGACCCAGGGCATCGCAAAGCCATGCAGGTGTTTGCAGAGAGAGGTTTGCTCTGTGTCCAAATGCAGGATCTCCCAGAGACCCCACTGAAGCCTTTGCTGGTTTTCTCTTCCACAGGATGAAATTCTGTTGACTCCCTGGAGAAATTTTCCCTTTGAAGACTCAGATCCATTTGCCTCTGCGGTAAGCTCGGGTCCCTCTGCTCTCACAGTGAGTTCAAAGCTCAAAAATGTGGATTTGGGGGGAACACCATGGCAGCAGCTGCCTCAGTTTCCCCATCCCCACTCTTCTGCTCAATGCCAGTCCCCAGGGCCCCTCTATAGAACATGGGAACCTCCCAAACCTCCGAGGGACTGGAGCCAAATGGGAGAGCTTGCCATCCCCACTAATTCCCTCGTATTTTCTGTGGGCAGGATGAAGAGAAGTGGGATTTCGTCCTCGTGAGTGACATCCACGAAGTGGGCAGCATGAAGGAGATCAAGAGGAAGAAGTTCCTGGATGAGCTGAGCAAGAAGGGGTTCACCATCAAGGTGAGGGGCAGCAGATATGGGTATCTGCTACGTAACGCAACGTCTATAAACAACTGGCTTCTAAGGGAAGGTTAAAGAAAGATAATTAAAGCCAGAAAAAAATATATCCCTGTACTATTATGTGTGTACATATAAACAAACAAAATACTCATTAGTGACATAAGAATTTAGGTACGTTTACTGACCTTTATGTCTCTATGTGAAAACTAAGTTTCGAATTGGAATTCACACTCACAAAATCTCTCTAATTACTTAGCACAACTATCACACGCTCTTTAGATCACCTATATCTTTCACGCCACTCTAAAGCATTTCCAAACCAACAGTTCATTTTAATCACCCCAATTATCAGTTTATTTTCAGCAGATCATATTTTAAAAACAAGGGGAAGGTGAGACAGAGGATATTTCTCTTTCAAGAACAAAAGGCTGGGGATATCTTGTGGTACCCAGGATCCCAGCCTAGTTCAGGCCTCAGGAAGAGACCCAAACCCTCAAGCCAATCACCCCACCATGTATAAAACACACGGCACACACATCCAGGGGAGACCCCAGCCCCAGGACTCACACAGCCCCTGGATCTTGCAGCTCTGCCTTTTTCCCTGCCTGCATTGCTCTAACAGCCTCTCTCTTCTACCCACTAGAAAATTGAGGACAAGAAGCTATTTTATGGGGTCCGTGCCCCGAAACATATCTTCCGGAAATACCAGTGGCTCCTGAGGAACCCTCAGGACAGCCGGCTGCAAGACTCCGATGCCCGTCATGACACACCAGTGACCACCAGGTGGGTCCTGAGCTGGGCTGCTGGCTGCCAGCACCTTGCAGCCCCTTACCACCACACCAGCATCTGCTTTTCATCTCAGCTCACAACAGTGCCAGGCTTTTCATTCTCCACAGAAAGCAAATTACCACCATTGGTGCAAAGTGGCCAGCTCCTCACTGTCCACAACCAGATCCCTGTTTCTTCCCCACTTCCTTCCCTGGGGTTTGGTGCTTACCTCCCTTCCCTTCCCTGCTCTCCAGGGCAACAACACCAGTCTGTGTCCTCAGGCTAGCCTTTAATCCCAGTTTCTCCTTGCTCAGGATACGGATTGTGAACTTCATCTTGCTGAACACGGTCACGCCCGACCTCGGTAAGGGAACGGGACCAGTGGGCCCTTACACCCCCCTTATCCCCGGGGTGATGCACAGCCAGGACCAGCAGCACAGCTCCTGCCCTGTGCCAGGCACAGGCACCCCAGCTGTCTCAGCACCCTTGGGTGGGGATGTGACAAAAAGAGGTGCAGCTCTGGGAGGTCAATTTGCTGCCATATCCAGCGGCTGGGAAATTTGGACTGTAGGAACCATCAACGGCCCTCTACTCCCTTTCCCCAAATCCACTGCCACCCTTCTGTGTCCCCAAAAAGGCTTGTCCCTCTCTGGCACCCTGGGATCAGCAGGAGAGGTAACAAAGGTGCTGGCTCTCCAGCTGTCTCTAAGGACCTGCCTACCTGGCTTGCTTCCAGCACCAGCCCCAACACAGCCTGCGGCATCCCAGCTGAGCAGCACAACCACAAGGATTAGCACTGATCCCTTCTGGACAGCTCAGCCTCTCCCAGGCATTTTTCTTTTCTGTCCTCCGCCCTTAAGGCTTCAGAAAAGGTTTTGGGTGATGCTGCCTGGCAGGAAGCATGCAGGTGGGAAAGCAAAGCTTTGTGTCACTAACCCTTCCCGTTCCACTCTGCTACCAGAGAAGCTGCATGACCTGATGAAGAAGAACGTCTTTGAGGCAATGTTTCCACTGCACGAGGTGAGGCCAAGTACGCAGATGCCTGGGAGGAAAAGCCGCAAGAGGTGGAGGAGCCAGACCGGGTGGGAGAGAGCTTTGGGTAACTGGGGCTGTATTGGGACACACCTGGATGTAGGGCACAACCGGGCTCCAGATGGGAGCTGGGATGGGGATTAAGGTTGTCCTGATGTTCCTGGGTCCAATCAATTTCTCTGCCCTCCAGAAAGAAGAGGTAAGAGAATTCCTAAAGGAGAAGTGGGCTCGCTGGAGAGATATATTTTGCCAACAGCCAATTGAGAAGATCAGGTAATGTAGGCAGAAGAGGCACAGGGGATCCATCTAGCCAAGAGGCCCCACCTGAAACCCCTTCCCAAGATCCTGTGTTGTTGTTTTTTAAAAAAAATCATTAGTTTGTACCTGGCTCTTCTCACACATTCTGCAGCTTGTGAAGTTCTTAGACTAAAGGGTATCCCATGGCACCAAGCTCTGCCTGCTAATTTTGCAGCGTGAAGCCCCCGCCCCCCCCCCCCGCATCTGAGCAGTTTTCAATTAGCCTTTCATTTTCCACCACCCTCTGCCATGTTCAAAAGGAAGGCGAGATGAGAACAGAGCATCAGTGAACACATCCAGCCTGAGGCCGAACTTGGGACATTAAAGGCAACAAGGGGCTCCTATAGCCACATTAAAACTCAGGGAAGAGCACAGCTATTTTAAAAAAGGGAAGAAAACCAAGCCTCTGTGGCCAGGAGAAGGAAGGCAAAAATAACATGCTGCTTCATAAGATTTTCAGTGTGGGAGGGAGATGAAATGCTAAAATTGCGTTCTCTTTCCTTAAACGTGTCTTACAGTCTACAAGTCTAGCAGGGGCACCAGGGAGCCTCGATCCCTCCATGGTGCTCAAGGTCAGACAAAACACCATTTCTAAGATCAATGCATCCTGACCTGTTGTTATCACAGAAGGATTAAGGGGCCAAGTACAAAATCATTTTCTTAACATAGGGCAGGGAGCACATCACCACCTCTGAGTGCTGGCAGGGAGTGAACCCCTCTGGAATATTGGAGGGGGGGCAGGTCCCTCCGTCAGTAGTTACCAGCATTTCTTACCCACGCCTCCAACCCTCTTTCCCACACAAGAAAAAATGTGATGCTGCTGTCAGAAGAATGAGAAGTGAAAGTATTGCGGGGAGATAGATGAGCTCGGGAGGGGATATTGCTCTGGCTGGAGAAACGCTGCACCTTGTGGCCCTTTCATCTTTTTGAAGCCTTTCTGTTCTGTAGACACTGACTGCAGCTTGGTTTCTCAATCACTCCCACCACTTTTACCTAGAATACAATTCATCTGACCACATCTAGCCTTAAGTCAGCCCCTCTGGGATCCCCTCATGGGAGGGCAGAAGCAGTATTTGTGGGACGGTGCCCACCAAGTCATTACAGAGGCGGGCATCACACGACAGTGGCCCTCTCTGTGGCATATTAACCAAGACGGGGGGAATGAGGAACAAAATCTCACTCCTTAGTTTGCTTCAGTCACCAGGCTGACTGAGAACAGGAGAAACCACCTCATTGCCTTCTCCAAACCCTGCAGCACAGCATGCCCAGCACCACACGGCCCCTGGGAGAGCTCTGCGTTTCCTTCCATGCCACATTCATCTCTCAGATGGAGCCATGCTCTGAGCAGGTCTTTGCTGTGCAGCCAAGTCCACAGTGCTCTTTGCTGCATCCTCAATCTGAGCCCACACCCAGGGAGTCCCAGGATATCCCTTTGCTGCCGAAGTCCCCTGGGAACTGCTGCCCACTCCTGCTTCTTCCAGGTCACTTGGGCTGACTCTTCCAGTCCCAACCAAATCCCCAGATAGGCAGCACTGCCCCTCCTGACATGGCTATCCCTTTGGGGGTGGAAGAGCATTTCCTAGTGACCCCAAGCAGCATTGTCTCCTCACTGGCCCCAAAGCACATCTCACTTTTCCTTCCAGGTGCTATTTCGGTGAGAAGGTGGCCCTGTACTTTGCCTGGCTTGGCTGGTACACCTACCTGCTGGGATTCGCTGCGATGATGGGACTGGTGGTCTTCGTGGCTGGGATTACTGTTTTCAACTCCAGCCAGGTGAGGTAAGGCAGCTGAGAACACCAAATGCACATCCCCTTCACAACCCTTTGCTCTGCGTATTGCTTTGACCACTGTCACTCCCGTTTGCTTCTCTTTACTCCTTCCTCTCCAGCAAGGAGATCTGCGAAGCCAATAACACCATCATGTGCCCACTCTGTGACCAGAAGTGCCCATTCTGGCTGCTCTCCGACACCTGCACCTATGCCAGGGTAAGTAGCCCCCTTCCCAAGACAAGCTCAAGGTGAAGAATGGGGAAGCTCCCAGCTTATGCTGTGCCCACACCACCAAAAATGAAAGCCCCCCCCCCCCCAAGTTGGCTGCAGGAGACCTCCACTGATAAGGAGGAAGAGCTCTAGCTAGATCATGGTCTCCATCACCACCAAAAGTGGAAAATACTAAGGAAAAAGCATATGCCACAATCTAACAAGTCCCTGCTGTCTATCCCCTTCCTGCATTTTGCCTTCCTGCACCATCTTTACCTGTCTCTTGGGAGATCAGGGTGGCAAGAGGACTACCGAGTGCAGCGGCTTCTCCCCAGCCCTGAGGTGCTCCTTGGTGCCCCCATCACATTCTTCCTTGATCTTCTCCAGGTCACTCACATGATTGACAACGAGGGGACAGTTTTATTTGCCATGTTCATGGCCATCTGGGGTAGGTGTCAATGTCTCAGCACCACACATACAGAGCTTGCAAGAAGGAGCAGCCTGCTATAGATTAGGGGAAGAGGAGGTGGAAGAAAATGGGACACAACACAGCTCCAGCATTCAGGGGCTTTTTAGTCCCTAGCTCCTCTACTTCCAGAGCCACCGGCTCCCCCTCCAGACAGCACAAGGGATAAAATCATCCCCAAAATTCCCTTCTATTTCTCAAGAACTCCTCAGTTGTCCTACCTGAGAGCTTTTACTCCTTCATCTACCACAGCCTCTACCCAACTCTGTTTTTTTTCTAGCAGCTGCCTGCAAGTGGTCACAGCTGCAGGAAGGAGGGACCACCACGTCCCTCATTAATCCTTCTCAGGTTGCCGCACAATCTTATAGCTTCTGTGGAAGACCACGGGGCTCTGAGTCAATGTGATCCCATCACCATATTAGCTATACATTCAGTCTGGTTTCACTACAGCCCTTTCAGTTACAAACACCACCATGGCTGTAACCAGCCAGCACCTGGGCTGGGTGTTTCACTGCTGAGCAGGTTACAGACGTGGTCTTGCATGTCCCTATGGGTCAGCTTATACAGAACAAGCTTAAGAAGGTGAATTAACAGAGTGGGTGGCTGTAAATGGATTTGCAGAGGTATAGCCATGCTGAGGTACAGGATGCCTACTCTATTTTGAAACATATTTTTCATCAGGCCAGAATAATGTGTTTTTCTGGCCCCATGCAACCATGCCCACCCCAGCAGACTAGCCCTGGTGCTTACTCTGATTTAGATCAAATCCCTTACAGTCCCTCGAGCTGACCTGACTCCCAGTAAAAACTGACCCCCATATCTCCATCCTCTTCTTCACTGCTGCTCATCCCGGGTCCTTTCCGGTCGCTGAGGTGCGGAGGTGGCTGCTTGTCCTTCATGGGCCAAGAGCAGTCCAAGCAGCTTTGCCATCAGGTTGGATGGTAACACGACTGTCCAGCCTGTGCTGTGGGATGGAGGGGTGACTTCTGCAGGGCCATCCCTGAGGGTCACCGTGCTCCCACCTTCCCCCTACAGCCACCGTGTTCCTGGAGCTGTGGAAGAGGCAGAGAGCCACCGTGGTCACCAACTGGGACCTGTACAGGTGGGATGAGGATGAGGTAAGGATATTATCTTTCCTGCTTGGTGCTTTCCTTTTCAGGGCAGGAAATAGCTGGGCTCACAGAAGAGACTTAGCAGAGGTACCTCTCTGTGGATATGGACATGTAATAGATGCACTTAAGCAAGGGGCAAAGCCAACACCTGGCTCCTTTGACAGTCCCAGGGGAGGCAGACCCCACCAGAGAGCTGAGCAGATGCTGGTCTCCACTCTGCATTGCTTATTCCCCTCTCTGCATTGCTAGCCGCCTCTTCAACTGCACGAGTGCTTGAACTCAGTCAGGACTGGCCACACTGTTGTAGGTTGGGTTGGGTGTTCAGTCCTGTCCTCTGGTTCTGCTCATCCCACACCTCCATTTACACAACCACCCTGGGCTTCCCACCACCTGGGAATGGCTCTGTTGGATCCTTCATCTTCCATATATATATGTGCATGAGTGTGTGTATTTGTTTTATTTATATATATATATATATATTTAGGAGGAGCTGGCTTTGGAGCTGATCAATAATTTGCAGCACGAACCTCGGCGGTACCAGCACTCCTACTTGCGCAGCACCATCGTACTCATCTTGGTTCTGGTCATGGTACGTGCCAGGATGAACATAGGGTAGAAGGGGCAAACCCTTGACACTCTCATTTCTCCCTGTGAGTGTGACAGGCCTAAGGAAAGTCTAGATGAGGAGAGGTGGAAATGTCCATGTTACGAACCTCTAATCCTCCACATAAGAGGGACAGGCTTGCTTTTGAGGCCAGTTCCACATGGTGAAGAGAGAGCCAGTGCCTGAAGGCCTGGTGGTCCTCAGCTGGAATGGCTTCTCCTCACCCCACTGCCCTCCTCCACAGATTGCTGTGCTGATCGGCATTGCCCACGCGCTCGTCATTTATCGGGTGGTGGCAACAGCTCTCTTCACCCAGAGCGACTTTGAATTCCTCCGCGAGCAGGCCAACACGGTGGCCGTGATGACAGGGGCTGTGCTGCACTACCTCACCATCGTCATCATGACCAAGGTGCAGAGTATGGCATGGGGTGGGCGCTGGTGGGGCTTGCCCTTTTTTCCCCATCATCAATGCTCCCCTCTTGTTTTACACCTCTCTCCTGCAGGTCAACAGGCGTGTGGCCCTCTTTCTCTGTGACCTGGGTAAGGGAAACTGGGGGCTGCCCCCTGCCTGCACCTGCACCCCACAGCACCCCACAGTGGTGCCCCCACCCTATGGTCTCCAAATGCAGCCAGGCTCATGGCCCCTTCCCTTCCTCCACCACTGTGAAGCATCTCCCAGGCGGCTCTCAGCATGCAAACCGAGGAAAACCAGCAGCCCATCAGTGGCCCCCATGCTGCCAGCTGGCTGCCCCCAGCCATGATATGCTTTGGAGGGGCAGTGGGGCTGAGAGCTGGGATGAGCAGGAAACCATAACAACCACAGAAAAGCTTATAATATGGTTTTCCTCCCAACCAGAGCCCCCCTTCTGCCCCAGTCTGGGGCTCTGAGGGATCTTTCTTCTAACTTGGGCTTACCACCCTCAAAGGGCTCAGGTGAATGGGCAGGGAGAGCTCCACAGGGCACAGAGACCCCTTTACAACCTCCAAGGCTACCATGGGACCCAGGGGGAGCGGGCCAAGGTCCCACCACTGTGTGACCAAAGCCCTGTTTCTGTCTACAGAGAAACCACGGACCTTCTCCCAGCGTGAGAACAACTTCACCATAAAGATCTTCATCTTCCAGTTCTTCACAAACTTCTCCTCGCTCATCTACATCGCTTTTTTCCTGGGGCGGTGAGTGGTGGCCGGAGGCCCAGGAGAACCCCAGCCCATCCACCCTCCTCACCAGAGCACAGTGCCCAGGGCAGCTGGCAGACGGGAGAGGGCCACAAACCACCTGGGACCTCAGCAGGGCTTTTCCCTGAGGGTGTGGTGGGTGGGGGGAGCCCCTTGCCTGGAGGTCGATGCTCTCCATCCTGCCGCTGGATGTTCATCCAAAGGGGGGGGGGTCAACAGTGGGGCTCAACAGATGTCACTCTTCTTGCTTCCCTGCTCAGGATCAACGGCCACCCAGGGAACTACGTGCGCATCGCTGGCAAGTGGAGGCTGGAGGAGGTGAGGGACTTGCTGCGAAACCCTCTGACCCCGCACCACAACTCCTACACTGCATTTCCTCGCTACCCAGCAAGGCTCTGCTGAGCCTCAGCTTGGCCAAATACCCCCTCAGGGCAGGTCACACTGCTTGTGGTGCACAACTCCTCTCCTCTTATCCCTTTGCAGTGCCACCCCAGCGGCTGCATCACCGACCTCTTCATCCAGATGGCCATCATCATGATGCTCAAGCAGACCATCAGCAATCTGGTGGAGTACCTCGTCCCGTAAGCTTTCCTCCAGCCTGCAGAGCTCTTCCCAGTGTTTCTGTATATGCAGGACAGCTTTCTGGCTCTTACAGAGAATAACCCTGGCCTTTGGGCCAAGATTTCCTCCTTTTCCCCATATCAGGTCTCCAGGGCTGTCACTGCCAGCAGTTCAGCCCCGCTGTCCTCTGCAGGCAGCGGTACCAATTGCTTCCTCCCCTTGCAGCTGGATAGGCCACAAAATACGCACTAGGCAAAAGCGCCCCAAGAAGAGAAACATGGTGTTGGGGGAGGAGGAAGAGCCTGAGGACCCCTGCAAAAAGCAGTGGCTGAGCAACTATCAGCTCAACGAGGTCAACATCTTCAGCTTGTTTGATGAGTTCTTGGAGATGGGTACGTAGGGAAGGGGAAGGTGAGCAAGGAGGGATGCTGTGTGCAGTGCCATATGTCCTCCTCGGGTGGGGAAAGCCTGATGTTGGGGAGCCCTTGTATAGGCAAGGGAGAGCTCTGAGACCCAGCTCCATGCCCAGCCCCACTCCAAGAGCACACAAGATCATTCCCAAAGTCAGGGAAGAAAGGCAACTGTGTTGGCCTTGGGTCCCTGCCTAGCATCTTCCTCTCCTCCTAGGAGCATCAAGGTGATGGCTGTAACCCTTAGGTGCTCCCTCTGCTTGGCTGGCTCAACCAGTGCCCAGTGGGGCCCTCATGGAGCTCCCTCTCCGATAGCTCTGGGAGAGGTGGGTGTCCCCTTTGGGGGTGGGGGGGTCTCTAAGACAGGTCTATCTCCCCCTTTCAATCCTGTGAGGCCCTTCTGACACAAGCCATAAAGCAGGACAAGCCCACACTGCAGCTGGGTCCCTGTGGGATGACTCCTCTAAGGCGGCTCCGTGCCATCATCCGGCATTTCCCTCCTCTGCAGTGATCCAGTACAGCTTCACCACCATTTTTGTGGCTGCCTTTCCCCTCGCCCCGCTGCTGGCTTTCTGCAACAACCTCTTTGAGATCCGTCTGGATGCCATCAAGATGATGCGGCTGCGCCGGCGCATGGTGCCCAGGAAGGCCAATGACATCGGTGAGACGGGGCCCTCTGTAGCTGCTGCTTGGGAAAACAGTGCAGGTGGTGAGCCCCTTCTGATGTGGGGAGGTCTGGAGCAACCCTTTTCCAGCAGCTGGTACCACAGGGAGAGCTGTTTATTGGGGAAGGAGAAGCAATTTCAGATCCTGCAGAGGTGGAAGGGCACCTTGGAGCTCTCCTTCATTGACCCAGGCCTCTTCTGGCTATGCCAAACCAGCTGGGGCTGGGTTTGCAACCCCAGAAGAGTGGGAGAAAGCTGGCAGAGGGCGGGTCTCAGTGACTGCTCCTCTCCTGCAGGAATCTGGCTGCAGGTCCTGGAGGCCATTGGCATCCTGGCTGTCATCGGGAACGGACTGGTGATCGCCATCACGTCTGACTTCATCCCTGTGCAGGTCTACAAGTACACGTACAGCCCCTGCATGAAGGAAAACAGCACTGCTGTGGAGTGAGTGTTGCTGGTCAGGCGCCCCCACCCCTGCAGCCCTGCCTGCAGTGTCCTGTCCTGCCTCGGTGCAAGAGTGTGAGGCATCCCTTAAAGTGGGGTGCCTCTAAAAGAGTTTTCAAAAGTCTTCTGAAAGAGTTTTCCAGATGGCACCAACTTCAGCATTGCAGCCAGCCTCCCACTCACATCACTGGGTAAACTGGTGCCTCTGAATGGAAAGAGCACTGTGTAGCACCCGAGAGCTGCAGGGAGGACTTTCGGCTGGGTGCCTGCCCATGCCCTCTCCACCCCACCCTCTTTTCCCACCGTAATTCACCAGCCAAACTCAGTTAAATTGGACAGAGGTCTCAGAGACTTTCATCCCCTAAGCTCTGTGAAAACAGGTGGCTGGGGAGTGGAGAGAGAGCCCCAGACAGAAGCTGGCTTCCCCCAAAATGGGAGGCTACAGTCTGTGCTCAACTGTACTACTAATCACCTGAGAATCCACACACCAGGGAGCTTTAGACACAAAAACTGATTGCTATAAAGACTGTCTGCCTGCAATCTGGGGCCTTCAAGCCC
>CM021701.1:30154119-30213428 GCA_011074415.1 Stictonetta naevosa
CCAAAAAAAAAGGACACGAGCTGCAATTTCCTTTAGGGCAATGCCGTAATTTCTCCGAGTGTGGCCACAAAGCAGGAGCTTCCCCTCGCCGCAGGGTTTCTGTGCCCAGATGTGCCCTTTCCTCCCCCACAGCTGCCTGACCGGCTACATCAACCACAGCCTCTCCATCTTCCACGTCCAGGACTTCGAGCCCCACACAAAGCTGGCCGAAAATCAGACAGACATTGTCAGGGACAAGATCACGGAGTGCAGGTACCAGCACCCCTGCCAGCCCCTCAGCATGGCACCTAGCCCCTCAGGAAGCCATCAGAGCTCCCCTGGGACTGCTGAGGTGGGACGTGATGCCTGGCGAGGGGGGAGCCTGGGCTGGTGCTGAGGGGGCTCTGCTGCAGGTACCGGGATTACAGGAACGCTGACGACTACAGCTACACCGTACAGTTCTGGCATGTCTTCGCAGCCCGGCTTGCCTTCCTCATCCTCTTTGAGGTAAGCACTTAGGGCAAGCTGCCCGGGGAGGCACAAAGAGGCTGGGGCAAACACGGGGGTGGTGGCACAGACCTGGGGAGCTGCTCACTGCCCGCGGTGGCTCCGTTTGCTTCCTGCAGCACGCAGCTCTGTGCGTCAAGCTGATCGCAGCCTGGTACGTCCCTGATGTCCCCCAGTCAGTTAAGAATCATGTTCTGGACGAGAAACACAGCAACCTTCGGAAAGAACTGAGGTGGGTGATGCCCCAGAAGGTGCCAGGTGTTGCTGTGCTCAGAGACAGCATGATATCCAGCTGGAGACCTGGCTGATTGTAGAATCAGCTCACTCCAGAGCCCCATGAATGGGCTCCCTGCCTCCAAGGGCACTAAGGAGCATGGGGCTATGAGCCCCTGCCTTCTGGTAAGCTCCTCCATCACCCTTTTGGAGGTAGCTTCTCCCCAGCTTTCAGTCCAGCCCCTGCTGCTTAGGGCCTACAGCACTAAATGTCCATTTTAAGGTGGGCTGCATTACCTGGAGAGGAGAAGACACCTCCCTCCATGCCTGCAGCATCACTGAGCAATGCTGGTGCCCAGCTTTCAAGTGTCTTAAGGCCAGTGAGAAGAGTTCCACCTGAGGTGATTCAGCACTAAAGCTCACCAGAGGAGGAGTCTGCTTGCCTTCGCCTTTTCCTTTAGGAAAAACAAGCTAAAAAAAAAACAAAAAAAAAACCACAAGGAGCATTTTTATCCAAATTTTCCATTTAAAACTTTGCTGGGGGATCGGGGGGAACCCACAAAACAATTTCAGCTGGAGGCAGGACTAACTTAGCAGAAAGATGTAGGTGCTGCTGTCCTCTAGGACTGAACCCTGCTTTGGAGGAGGGCTCAGCCTGCCCCTCCCCACAAGCCTCCCCTGAAATCCAGGTGAGAGCAGAGCTGTGTGGGGTTCAGGAAGCATCACACCGCCACCATTCAGCTCCCAGGCTGCCGCTTCCCATCAGCAGAGAGATTCGCACACATGGGGACTTTCCACAAACAGTGGGTTGTTCTTCACTTCTGTCTGGCAAACGGCCCTGTTCCCACTTGGAACATTTTCCCACTCCCCCTTTCCTTCCCGATGCGGATATCCACCCATAACCTCCCTCTCCCTTCTCCCCCAGCATGATGGAGTACTCCACCGAGGTGTAGCCGCCTTGCACTGCAGAGAGTGAGAAGCACGGACCTGAGCCCCTCTCCCCAGCCCGGCAGTGCCGCAGGCACCGGAGGAACCACCGCAGCACCGCCGGCAGAGACAGGCCATGTGCCCCCGAGCTTGGACTTGAGCTGGAGAGCTGATGGCAGCTTCACAGAGCAGGATGCTTTATGACTTGCACAGCCATGAGGAGGAAGAAAGTTGCAACAGAGACAGGAATGCTACCTGGGGCACGAGCTGGGCAAGCGCACTGCTGGTCTGCAGGAGGTGATGGAGCTTCTGCATCAGTCATCGCCTCCACATGCTGTGCAGCCTCGCAGGAAAAGGCAGCTACTTCAGTCCACGTTCCCTCTCCAGCTCCTTCTTGCTCTTTGGCCCCTTCTTCCTCTGCCTTCAGTGATCTCCCTGCTCCTGTACCATCAAGAAAATTCAGTGCTTCCTCTTTTACACCAGCCAGCACAATCCTCCTCTTGACAAAACTACTGTGTGGCTGCAACTCCAGCCCATCGTTTTCACAGGCTGGAAAAACGAACTCGTTAGCCTGAGTGGCTTTTGCACTGGACCCTGCCAAGTCACTGCACCTGCTCTGACTCGATTACATTCCCACCTCAACTAGAATGAGAGAACAGTAAATAAACACACTAACTGCACAGGTGCAAGCAGCCTCATCTTCAGCTGCCGTGAGTCACTGTAGTCACACAGGAACCATTCCCACCTCCCCTCCTTTGCCATCCACATCACCCAAAGAAATCGTCTACTCCAACCTCTCTTTTCTTGATGTCAATAGTAAAAAAAAAGGGCTGGAGCCAGACCACTTGTACCTAGCACAGCACTAGGGCTGAGGGAGAGGTGCTGGCTAGTGACAGGATTAAAAGAAGTTGGCGCTTTGACCATGCGTAGTGGGGAAAAAAAACATTTTAATTTGCTAGGCTAACAAAAATGCATCAAACTACACAGAAAATCTTGAGTCACGGGGCTAGAAAGGGTTATTTCTTGCTGCAAAACAAACCTACTAGCCTAAACCCAAGCCCTGCCAGCCTGATATTTCTTCCCCTCTTCCCTTACAGCTCTCCCTTCTCCCTACAAACACAAGGGGGTTTTGTCTGTAGCAGAGCAGGGGCTACGTGCCACAGCTGGTCTGGTGTCACAGCCATCACTGTGACTTTTCAAATTTTTTTCCAGCGTCTTTGCTTAATGCCAGGCCTACCTCCAGATTTACCAACTCAAGGCAGTTATTTGCACGAAAGGAATGATGTGTTTGTTCGGCACTACACAGAAATGAGAATGTGCCCTCAAACATGGGATCTTTCACTCACCGTCAGGTGCAGAAACAGCCCTTTGATGCTCCATGCCATGTTAGACCTGTGTGTGGCAGCCTTGCTGAGCTGGGTTGGCAAGCACAGGGGGAAACAAATTTTCTCCTTTTTTCTTTTTTTCCTAACTTTGATCCATGAGGAAGACAGGAGCTCAGGCTGGGGCGTTACAGCTCAGCTTCCAGCTTTGTTATGGTCCCTGTAAGCTCTGGGCAAATCCACCGGGGAGTTTTAAAGCTAACCTCTGAGTTTTAGGGTCTTTTTCTTTATGAGAACTGAAAACTTTTAACCAGTTTTGAAGTTTAACCTTGAGCTCCACACTTTCATCATTTCCTCTCTAAAATGGCAATAGGAACCTCAAGGTGAATTGTGGGAATAAGCTGAATAAAACGTGGGAGCTGCGTGGGTAAGCATGTGTGTGAGCACGTGTAATAAACGTGTAGCCACGACACAAACTCAGAAAGATGCAGATAATGAAACTGGAGCAACACAGGTCAGGAACAAGTATTTCATTAGGGCTCATCTGTCACATTCTGTAATTAAAAGTCAGAATAATCCAAGGCCCTGTAAAGAAATGTACACAGTGATGCTCCTTCCTGTAACGCACCCTGTTCTCGCTGTTATAAAGCACCATGGGCACCGCGCGTCACAAGAGGCCACGCTGCTTGCGGCTCACTTGAAGGGTCGGAGCAGCCGTGCACCTGGAGAGTCCCTGTCCTTTTTTTAACAACGAAAAGCCACCACCTGCTGTTTTCCTGGGAAAAGGAGAAGAACAGTGACAGTGATTAAATGTCTGCTGCTAGGCGGCCCCTCATCCTGTAGCAGTGTTCTGGACGTGGAGGTGAACTCTGGTACACAACCACCTGGCAGCATTAAGTAGTTCACCCTTAATTAGCTTCAAGCTGTTAAACGCATCAAGAACTGGCTATTAACAATCTCACATCGATAAAGTTATTTCCATCTACCTCCTAGCTGGCAGGGAGCTCTTCCTACCTCAGCAGCACGCACTCACCTTGGGCCAGGGTACAGCAGCAGGGGGACAGGGTCACAAACCCCACAGCAGCACAGCACACCAGAGCAACAACCTCAAATCAAAAGAGTTTTGGCTGCAGAGCCAGCTCCTTCCCTATGGCTGCCCCACGTGTGATGCCCCCAGCCACTGCCTGCCTGGCACAACGCAGCCCTGTCAAAGCACAGAACAGGGGCAGAGCTATTTTATTGCTGAACCCCAAATATTCATGGTCTCCTGAGGGTCCCATCACACACTTTCAGCAGTAGTGGGGCTTGCAAAGACCCTGCCTTGCTACCAAGGCCAGCAGGTGACTCTCCCAGGGGTGATGTGCTTGAGAATCCCTGCCCAGAACTGCTGCGAAAGGCACCAAAGTTAACTCAAACTGGAAACTTCAGTCCCGAGAACATGGAAAGCCACGAAGCATCAAGCAGGGATAAGAAACAAACCATGCAGTGCTCTCAGCCCTCTGGCTTGTTCTGTCCTTTTGCCACTGTGTCCAAGATCAGCTCCATTTCTTCTTGCTTCAACTTACCACAGGAATAACTCTGACGGACAAGAAAGGTTTTATCAGCCCTCAGGTCCCTACCCTGCCTCCTCGCGCCCTTGCCACCCACATGAGCTGGGGTTTGTTCCTTGGGATCCTTTACCACAGAGCCAGCAGGGTTGGAAAGCCCTCCAGGATCATCTGGTCCAAGCGTCCCCCTAACACCAATCCATGTCCCTAAGCACCACATCCAACCTCTCCTTGAACACCCCCAGGGACGGTGACGCCACCACATCCCCAGGCAACCCATCCCAATGCCTGACTGCTCTTTCTGAGCAGAAATGTCTCCCAATTTCCAGCCTGAACCTCCCCTGGAGCAACTTGAGGCCATTCCCTCTAGTCCTATCACTAGTTATCTGCGAGAAGAGGCTGACCCCCACACACAGGGACCACAAACCCTATGGAGAGGAGCACCAGCCGCGCACAAACCCAGCCGCAGTCCCTCTATACACCCCTTTTCCCCCCTACATCCAAGCTTTTCCCTCGGGATTTTCCTGGCTCGAGGACGGGTGGGGTGGGGTGCGGCGGGACTACAACTCCCGGCGCGCCCCGCGCGCGGTGGCAGCCACTTCCGGCCCTCCGGCGGGCGGTTGCCGTGGAAACGGGGGAGGGGACACACGGTGACCTGCGCAGGCCGGATTTGGGATTTTTTTTTTCCATAGTTTTTAAGAGGATTTTTTTTTTTTTTTTTTTTTTCCAACCGTTGTCTGGTGAGCTGCAGACAGAAGGAGGTGCGCTGGCGGTTGAGCAACGGCAGGCCACCCGAACAGAAGACCCTAAAAAAGCCTTTTTTAAAAAAATATAATAAAATAATAAAAAAACTCTATGCATTTTGAAAGGAAATGTAAAATAAATAAATATATAAATAACTTAAAACATAGGGAAAAAAAAAAAAAAGACAACCAGAAGGTGAAGCACTGGGGCCATGATGCCGTCTCCCTACATGTTCCTGCCTCTGTGCATCCCCACCACGCAGCCCTCCCACCAAAATCCCCCAGGAGCCAGAAATGTCCCCAGTTTCTGCCCTTCTCGTGCCACGATGCTGCCTGGTGGTCGCTGTATGAATTTATTCCTAGAAAAGTCCAGTGGTGAGAGACACCCTGTAGCTCTTACCGTTCCCACCACCATCGTACCCCACTGGAGCAGGGCACTTCAGGAAGAAATAGTCGCTTTTCTTCCCTTTTCAGCCCCAAGCTGTGTGATGACCTCACTGAAGACACTGATTTTGGTGCTCTCAGGCACAGCCAGGTTCTCAGGCAGCAGGTCAGGACCGCGATGCTCTTACAATGGTCATTCACTGCACCAAATATCACCGCAGCTACGTACATAGCCCATGCCTGGGAGTGCTGCAGCTCTAATATTTACCTCCTTGGTAAATAAATATCACAGCTCTCACCTGCTGCCCATCAGCCCTGGTTCCCCACTGCAAGCTGACCCCACATTACCCACTTGGTCCTGCAGAGATCCTTCGGGCACAGCTGCCACCCTCCTGGCTTTGTCTGCACCCCGCCATCAGTACCTCACCTTGACGAAACCCCAAAGCACCAAGCTTTTGGTTTCTCAGCAAACGCTGTCCCCAAAAGGCACCCTGGGCATCAAGTCAACACCTCTGACCTCCCCACTGTGGCCTGGGGAGCCGGTGTTACCGGTGGGTGCGGGTTTTGTCTCGCCCCAACGCCTCCACGGGTTATTCCAGCCACAGGGAGCCGGGGGGAATTTCCTCCTGCGTGCACCCAACTCCCCGGGGGCTGCTCAGCTGGCAGGGTGCGTCGCTTGCCTTCCTTCTCCTTTTTATTCTCTCTCCTTTTTTTTTTTTCTGTCTTTTTCCCCTCCCATAATGCCAAAGTTATTTAGTTTTTCTAGTTTTTTTTTTTTTTTTTTTTTTTTTCCCCAGCAGGTTCAGGTGGAGGTGGAGCAGCAGGAGGGAGGGAGGGACGGCCAACTCCTCCTGCAGGCCTGGCGCCCAGCGATTGGGGCGGCAGGGGAGCCCAGCAAAGGGCACGGGCTGAACCGGGGAGGGGGAAAATAATAAATATTTTTTTTAAAAAAAAAAAAAAAAGGAAAAAAAAACCCCCACCAAGCGCTGGTCCGGCAGGTCCAGTCGGCTCAAGCGGCGCAGGAGGGAGGCAGCTGGCAGGGAGCCCGCAGCCAGAGGAAGCTCCTGAAGGTAAATGCAGCTCTCTGCTGCTTCCCTTTCCGCGTCGAGGTCGTCTCGGCCAGGGTCGGTAGGGTCTTGTCCTCTCTCCACAAGCCCCACTGCTCTGCTCTGGCTCCCCAGACAGTTTCCACCCCTGCTGCTTGCTCCCCTGCTGCCATGCCTCCCTGCCTGTCTCGCTCTCTCCATGGCCTTGCTCTGAGGGGGATGCCACAGCCCAGCCATCGCGCTTGGATTGCTACAAATCCAGTCTGTTACTTATTCCAAGACATAGGAAATGGGAGTGTGCTACACGTTGCCCTGTGCTCCTTCTCCAGCCCTACACTGAGCTGCCCTCTGGGCACTCATTTTGTGCCCCAGAACAAAGGAGCCCCAGATGTGCCTCCCCATGGGACTAGGGAGGCATTGAGGGCTTCCCTCGGCTCTCTGGCCAGCCCACATTTTGATGGGACTTAATATTTGCAACCATGAAACGATGTGAGAGCGACCCATCTGGGCAGGACAAAGCACAGGCTGAGCAACCGACCAGGCAGGGAAAGCCCCATGCCACCCCAATATAGCTAGGTAGGGGGAGGTTCATCTCCAGCCCCTGCTCTTCTGTCATGGAGAAACCCAGTTAAACACGGAGACACCCAGTTAATATTTCAGGTATAAATCATTGTTCAGCTGCTCAAGCGTTTCCTGTGTACCTTGACCCCCAACTTCACCTGGTGCCAGGGCTGCTGTGCCAAAGGGAAGCAAGGTGCCTCCGTCCCCACTCCCAGCAGCATCCCAGCATGGCTTCTCCAGGGACAAACTGGGTTTCATCATTTCAAAACCAGTTTGAGCGATGAAGGGCCGGGGCAAAGAGGCAGCCAAGAAGGATTTTTACCCCTGCTGGCCCCAGCAGTTATGCTGGGTGTGTTTACAGTCGCGCTGCCTTGCATAAACACCGGCAACGTGACGTCCTTGCTATTCCCGCATCAGCCCCAGCAGGCACAACACCCGCACTGGGGGCTCTGCAGGCGTCTGGGGACGGAGGAGCCCAACCCCACCGCCAGGCTCTGCTTCACTGTTTGTTCCTGGTGCCTCTGCGATCTATCAGCAGGGTACACGGGGTGTCCTCCCTGGTCCCCCTTCTTCCCATGGGTTGATTGCAGCCTCTGGTCGTGCGATGCCAGCCGGGGCTGGTCCCCGAGACCCCCACATGCAGGGCACGTTGTGCGGCTGCGCCTCTCCCCAGGCACGGCCACGGGGCAGCACCGCACCAAGCCTCCTAACGTGGCTGGGAGCACTGCACCCATTTAGATTAGCTCAACGGTATGAAAGCTCATGAGATAGGAAGCCCGTGCTGCTATAAATAAACCAACCCGTGGCTTAATTTGCAATTTCAATGGGCACCTTGGGCTGGAAGCAGCACCATGGCCAAGCCGCGCAGCACGGAGGAGGGTCCCCCACTTGCACACCCCGACGAGTGGCTGTGTTCAGATCGTGGCTCGTTTCCCCTCACCAGCCTCTGGCTGGTTTTAGCTGGTGGAACATTGTCCCAAAGCTATGTTTTTAATGTCCCACTGCCTTTGGTTGGTCATTAATCGCCTCCTGACCAGGAATTTGCAGGCTGTCAGTTAGCACTGCGCAGGCAGAGCAGGTGACTTAGTGGCTGCGCTTTGACTTCACCCCACGGTGGCACCCACCACCCCGTGACCCAAATTGCTGCGGGGAGCAATAGGGCACTTGCCCAGCGTTGTGCCAGCCCAGCAAGGAGCACCCAGTGCTCACGGAACGGTTTCTCAGCTCTTCCAGCCCCAGTCTGCCCCGCAGCGGTGGTGGCAGCGGCAGGAGAACTTTGTCCCCCCCGGAAGACGGCACGCCACGGGGGCCCTCCTATCGCGGGTGGCCCGCCAGCAATGCCAGCAGCTGATCACTCCTGACCATGGCAGGTAGGCTGCAAAATGAAATGTTTCACATATTTTCAGCTGGGAAGGACCCCGTGCTCTTGGGCATGGCAGAGGTCCTGCTTGTTGCTCTGGGGGTGGGTGAGGGGCTGTCCAAGCCCCAAAAACCGGCCCAGCCTGCTGCAACGCAGCTGCAATCAGTGCTCGCTGCCAGACCCCAGCGGCTGAGCTTGTTTTTCTGGGGAAGCCGGGATGGCTACGGGGCTGTCATGCTTTCCACACTGCCAGAAGCTGTATCCCTGATGGCTTTCCCCTCTGAAACCCACTTCTCACTGTGCCCCCAGCCCTTTGCAGCGTGCCTCCTGAACTGCTTGTCCCAGCTGCCAACGAGACGCTGGCGCTGGCGCTGGGGAGCCGGATAGCGCTGAACTGCACCGTGCGCTGGGCAGCCACCGAGCACTGCGAGCCTGTCGCCACCTGGACCAAAGACGGGCAGTGGCTGGGCAGCGAGAGCAGCCAAGACACCACTTGGTAAGGAGCCTGCCCCAGGGTACGTCTGTCTGTGTCTGTCTGGGTTGCCCAACCCACAGTAGCTCCTTCTCTCCCCAGGTTTGGCCAAAATGCCTCGGAGCACCTCCTCGCCACCGTCCTGCAGGTCAACCTCACGCATGAGGCTGACTTTGGGGTGTTCGCCTGCTGGGTCAGCAATGCCACAGCCACCTTCACCCTGCGGCGAGAGGGTAGGGGCACACGGGAACCAAGTTCTGGTGGGGACAGGGCGGGGGACAAAGAAGTGACACCCACGAGGAGGGTGGTCATGTAGGGTGGCCGCAGTGGCCCCATGGGTATCACAAAGCAGGCACCGGGGGCATGGCTGCATGCTGGGGTGCAGACCACCATACATTAAACCCAGAAGCCTGGGTCTGGAGCCACTGACTGCTCACTGTTCCCTTCCACATCATTTCAGAGGCCGCGGGGCACGTGAGTGCAGTGCTGGCAGCCCTCCTGGTCCTGGCCCTCCTGGTGCTGCTGGCTGTGCTCTACATCAGGTGCCGCCTGAGCGTGCTCCTCTGGTACAGGAACCACTATGGTGAGCTGGAGATAAATGGTGAGAAGGGTGTAGAGGACACGGTGCCCCCCTTAGGACAAGCCTCCCCTGGGCCAGGGGTCACCACTGTGCAAAGCCACCCCCCCCCGGATAGGCTCACCTTTTCCCCATGGTCACTGCCTTCCCAGATGGGAAGCTGTATGATGCCTACGTGTCCCACGCCACCGCCCCGGATGACCGCAAGTTCGTCCACTTCATTGTGAAGCCACAGCTGGAGAACCGCTACGGCTACAAGCTCTTCCTGGACGAGCAGAACATCCTGCCCAATGCTGGTAGGCACTGGCCGCCCACCCAGACCTCTGTGGGACTGGGCAGAGGGACAGTGCCAGCACCTGGGCTTGGAAACTAAGAGGGGACTGGGAAAGGGCTGAGCTGCCTGTCTCTCTCCCACCCAGAGCCATCGGCCGACCTGATCATGAACGTAAGCCGGTGCCGGCGCCTCATCGTAGTCCTCTCTGTGGCCTATCTGGAGCAAGACTGGTGCAACAGCAGCTTCAGGTAGGAGCCTGCTCCTGTCAACTCCTGGGGGAGAGGAGCCGGTGTGCCCTCCCCCTCCTGCCACATGCCTGACTCACAGGGAAGGCCTTTGGAGGTTGCTGGAGCTCTCCAAGAAACCCATCTTCATCGTCTTCGAGAGCCAGTACCGGGAGATCACACACCCTGCCATCAGCCTGCTGAAGCAGCACAGGAATGTGGTGACCTTGCTGGTGTGGCGAGCTGGCTCCATGGTAAGAGCGAGGTCCCATCCTGCCCAGCACCCCCCTTTCTATCCCCGGTGCCCCACTTTGTGTAAACTCAGTGATCAGGAGCCCCGTGCCACTCCGGGGTGTCCCCAGCTGAAGGAGCTGGGGCAGCGAAGCTTTGTCCCCGCACCGCTGTGGCAGCTCGCGTCTCAGGGCCGGGCTGTGAGCTGCTGCGCTCCATCCAGCAGGTTGGGCCGGTTTCTCTGCCGCTGTGCGGGCACGCTGCCATGCCGGGAGCACAGCTCTCACCTTGGCTGAGCTCCCAGCTCCAGAAAGAGAGAGCCGAGCCCCACAGAGCCTGCCACAGCCCCACACAGGCTGGGCTTGGCTTTGCTGCAGCCCTAATTCAACTTGGTCCCTTCTCACCCCACGCAGACCCCGTCGTCGGATTTCTGGAAAGAGCTGTGCCTGGCCCTGCCCCGCAAGGTGTCCTTCCAGGCTACCATGGGGGACCCACAGACCCAGCTGCAGGAGGACAAGGACCCCATGCTGATCCTGCACAGCAGCTACCTGGACAGCCGGGGGGACCCCCACCCCGACGGAGACCTGGGTGTAGGTTCGTGTCCTCCACCTCCTCTGCCATGGGGGACAGATGTGCTGGGGACACGGGGAGCTGTGCGCTAGAGGTCACCTGCCTGATGCCCCCTTGTGCGATGCACAAGGGCAGAAGTTTGTCTGTCCTGGGGTACAGAGGTGTTAATTTTATTGGCAGGGCCACGAGGGATCCTTTTGAGCCAGTGCCAGTGGGTTGGGGGGGCAGAGGGGCTGCTCAGAGTGGGGCCAGCCTCACAGCTTGCCCCTTTGGACTACATTTACACTACTATAGGTGTAAGATTGGCTTAACCCCCTTCCCCAACACCTAACCCATCTCCCCAACTCCTTCCAGGCCTTCGTGGATGTCTTTTCAGAGGACTCCCACCTCCCCACGTCAGCAGCCTCGGGGTGCCTGCGGCTTTGGCTGCCGGTACGCCGGAGGACGCGCAGCAGAGGGATGGACACAGAGCCGAGATCGACATCTCGGACCTGGGCTCGCGCAACTACGGCGCCCGCACAGACTTCTACTGCCTGGTGACGGAGGATGACATCTGAGCAGGGCCACGACGGGGAAAGGGGGTGCCCCCTGCTCCACAGGACTGCACGGATCCAGGTTGCAGCTGGAGGATCCCAGGCGCTGTGACTGGACCAGCACTGGGAAGAGAGGAGCTGGCTGTTTCTGGCAGCACGTTCTCTGCTTGAAAATCACCACAGGGCCTGGGCACCCTTGGGTGCTGGGTCCCCTTCCCTTACCATGGGTGGAAGGGACATTTTTTCCACCTAACAGACAAATGGTGGGATTGGCGATGCCCTCCAAGAAGCAGTGGGCACTTCTGTCCCTTTTCTCCTCATGCCCCTGCCCCGGGGGCTTGGGCTGGAAAACTGATGGGAGCAGCTACAGCAGCGCCGGCTGCATCACCCAAATCCCAGTGGCAATAAAACGCTGCTGCTTGGAGCAGTTCTGCTGTGTCTGCAGGGACACGAGTGGCACTGGTGGGCCCCTGGTGGGTGGCAGGGCACTGGTGTTCCCACCACATTGACTCAGAACAAAGAGGACGAGCATGATGGCACCGCAGGGCCAAGCTCCCGCACGCCAGCATCCCGCGGGTCCTCTCTTCCCCTCCAGCAGGCGCAGGGGTGTCGTTCAAGGCCTTTATTTCGGGGATACACAGTGCTGGGGGAGCTTGTACATGGAGAGCTGGGGAGACAAACGCATCGCCCGGACCACGCTGGGCCCAGGTGTGCCAGGACTGCCGTGTCCAGGGCTGCTGCAGCCCCTCGTGGCAGCGCTGCCTGCTCTCCCCACCCCGCCTGCCCCCCACCCCCTGTACCTATACTCTACCCCCTTTCCCAGACAGGGTGCGCGGCACACCCCAAGCGCAGGGCTCCCCCTACCAGCCCCAAACCCACTGGCAGACCCAAGCGACCCCCAGCCCCTCCCGCATACCCCAACCCGGCCTCCACCTCATCATAGTGAGCTTTGGACCCACGCTGGCCCCGCTGGCGCCAGCCCGCGCCGGGCACCGAGGGCATCTCCCCACCCCATGGGGAGACACCGCCCAGCAAACACAAGCTGCCTGGCCCTGCCCAGATCCTGCTTACGCAGCACCAGCCCCAACCCCGAGCCCTTAACAGAGCAGCAGCAGTGCCCCAAACGGTCCCTGTGGGGTGCAGGGATGGGGACAGCCCACCTTCCCGCATCGGGGGCACGGGCAGCCTCAGTCACAGCTCCACGTGGAGTCCCCAGCGAAGGGAGGACTGAGAACCACATCGCCGATGCCGGACCCAGCTCCTTACATCCACGTAAGGAACCGCCCCTCGGAAAATCTGGGGAGCCAACAGCAGCCACCTTGGACCCCCCCACCCCTGGCTCCCTGCATTGTGCAAAGCCCCGTCCCCATGCAGCCAGGGCAGCACTGGTGGCACAGGCACCCGGTACGCCGCGATTTGGGGAGCTCAGCCCTATTAGTGGGGGGGAGCTAGAAGAGGAACTCCCTCAAAAGCCCCCCTCGCCACCAGCACTGCTTTGCAGGAGCCTCCCCAGAGCTTCTGCTCCTCAGCCAAGCCACGAGACGAGCTTGAATTGGCACAGGAAGGAGGGAGGGAGGCTTTGCAGCACCTGCGTCTCCAGCCCAGGGACAGGGTGGCCAGCAGAGGGGTGCAGGCACGAGGGGTACAAGGAGCAGCCGGGGACTAGGCTACGCAGCAGGGGTCCTGTGGCGAGCAGCTTCCCCAGGGCACAGGAGGCAGCGAGGAGCATCCCAGCAGGGAGAGCGAGGGCTGTGCAGTCCCTTCTCTCAGGGTTTGTCCTTACAGGCCGAGGAAGTCCTCCTTCCGGTACCCCTTCTGCAAGAGAACAGGCCACCCGTCACACAGCGCGGGGACACCACTGTCCCTGCTCTTCTAGGCGCCTGCCACCAAGGGGACGGTGCTGTGGGGACGTCCCCACCTCTTCAGGAGGCAAAGGCATCGAGGCCGAGCGAGCTGTGTGCCTGGGTGGCTCGGTTTTCCAGGGTGAAGGCCCTGGCCTTGGCTCCCATGGGCTCCACCCCGGGGCCCCGCTCCAGGATCCCGTAGGAGGGAGGTACGTACCACCTTGAAGTCCCGGTGGAGCTTGGTGTACTGCCACATGTTGCCCAGGAGGCTGGCCGCTGCTCTGGAGGACTTCTCGTTGTCCGAGCTGGAGCAGAGAGAGGCTGCAATGAGTTTTTGGGTACCACCAGGCACGGAGTGGTGCCCACCAGCCCACAGATACCACCCCAGAAGAGCCAAGGACTTGGGGGAAAGAGGCAGAAGACTACAGGCTGGGTCCCACCACGACGGGCTGGGTGAGCAGTGCTTCTGGCAGGGGAGGAGCGGTGAAGGGTGGCTGCAACAATGGGCAACCCCACGGTGGGGTGTCCTGAGGAGGCTGTAAAGGGCTGGAGGCCGGCCTCGAGGCCACTCTGTGCTGCTCTGGGGATTCCCAACACCAAGGGAAGGGAGGCTGGTTGTGAGCCTCGTCCACCTCGCTGGAGCAGGGGAAGAAGGGGAAGAAGAGCAGGACTGGACCCCAGGTCCAAGCTGGGAGAGAGGAGCAGGCAGGGAGCTCCCACCTGTCCCTTCTCTTCTTGATGTAGAAGAGCTTCCTGAGGCCATCGAAGTAGACGATGTCGCGGGCAGCCATGGGGCTCTCCACCACCAGGTTGTTGAGCACGGCGATGATGTTCACAATAACGTCAGCAGGAGGTGCCTTGTCCCCAACGCTCCCCGGCAGCTTCTCAATCAAGTGGCTGACCACCTTGGTTGCTGGTGGGCAAAGGCATCACGTCAGAGTGGCCTAAGGGAAGAACCCTGCAGCCAAAAACCCCATGGACCAGGACCAGAGGTATTTCCAAGCCCCAGCTTTGCTCTCTGCGGTCTCTGCCGGGGTTCCCTGGCACCTGGGAGAGGAGCAGCCGATGGGATGGGTGAGGGGGGCAAGGACAAATCAAGTGAGATGCAGGGGTTGAGGCAGAGCAGAGCAGGCAGGAGGCGTTTGGTCACTGGGGACAGAGGACGAAGAGGACACCTCACATGCAGGCAGTCTGCCTGCCTCTAGCTGTGAGCTCAGCAGGCAGGAAGGTGCTGAGACACACCCAGAGGTAACCAGAGGCCAAACCGAGGATCAAAAAGGGTGGAGAGCGTCCAGCCCCGGCCCTGCCCAGCCCTCCCTGGCACTCACACATCTCGTCCTTGTTGCGCGCGTGGCGGGACAGGTTGCGGATGAGCCCCGTCAGCGAGCGCAGCTGGTGGTGGTCGGCGGTGCGCACGCGATCCAGGACGGGGTTCAGGATGCGCTCCTGCTCCAGGGCCAGCCGGCTCAGCACGCCCGCCCACTGCGGGGGCAAAAACACACGGTGGAGGCACCCGTTAGGACCACCGGGCACCTGCCTCCTCCTGCCCCATTCCTCCTCTTCGCCTTGCAAGATGACCGGACTGGCAAGGAGCGTGGCGGCCACGTCCCCCCCCCCCGGCCCGGCGGTGACCAGCAGGAACAGCCCAGTGGGATGGGGCAAGCCCAGGGGACGCTCCCCTCCCGCGTCCTCACCCTGCGGTCCCCGGCAGTGATGTTCTGCAGGGCGCCCGAGGCCGCCTCGGTTGTGTGCTTGTTGAGCTCACAGCGCTGCAGCAGTCGGTTGTAGATGCCCACGATCTGCGGGTTCCAGAGCCACTCCATGCCCTTGGGGTCCTTGGAGACCTCTGTGAAGGTGACGATGTCCGCGTTCAGGTAGTGCTGCGGGGACGGGGGGGTGCAGTGTTAGACCTAGAGGGGTGTCCCCTCCGCAGTGCCCCTTGCCGCTGGCGTCCCCCGTGTGCACGGGCACCTCCAGGACCTGGCAGGTCACACCCTTCAGCGTGGGGGGGGTTGGCACCCATTGTCACACGCAAGTGCCATCTGATTCACCCTCTGCTGAGCTCACCCGCGTGTCCCACCCAGCAGCCAAGGCCAGCGTCCACCTCCGCCCCGCTGTCATCACATCCATCAGCTGCTTCCCTGCCCCGGCTGATGCGGCTGTCACGGCACGAAAAGGGCCCCCCCAAAACCGCCCCCCCTGCCACTGACCTCACGTGCTTTCTTGCTCTGGGGGCTGAAGCAGCCCACCAGCTCCCCCGTCATGGTGCCACCGTTGTTCCTGCGGTGGCCCTCCAGGCGCTGGAGGGAGGAGGGGGGCATTTCGTCGTACAGACGGTAGGAGAGGTTTCTCAGGACACAGACTGCATTCTCCACGCTCTGCGGAGAGAAACGGGGCATGGAGGGGTCAGTCCTGGAGAGCAGAGAGTGTGGGCACATCCCCTGGAGCACAGTCATAGGGGGGTCCCTACTGGGATCCACGGCCAGAGTCACACCAATGGCACCAACACTGGCAGAACCCCGCTGTGCCCAGTAAGCTTGGACATATCCAGAGCAAATCCTGGGGCTTACCTTGTCCTCTGACTTGCCCACTTCCAGGGAGCTGTTCACGTAGTGGATCATGGAATCCACCAGCCCATGGCACTCGCGCATCTTCTGCCGGGTCTGCTGGCTGGCAGAGCTGAGATTCCTGCAGGGGGAACATGGTCCATCACAGCAAGAATGGACTTTCCCCTGACCACCACCTCCTGGCGCCCCACCACTGCAAGGAAGGCAGCTAAAGCCACGGGGCTGACAATGCTTTGCCTTGATGCACCAGCGCTACAAGGGATTGGGACCCCAGAAACAAGCCCTAGGGCCCTGGCTCGCTATGTTGGCAGGACAAGTGGTGTCTCTTCCCCCCAAAACCTTAACCCTCAGCAGGAGTGGAGCTGGTGCACAGCAGGTACCTGAGGAAGCCCGTGGAGTTGTAGAAGATCTCTGCCTCGGAGGGGTTCTGCTGGATGACGCCCGAGCCACCCAGCCCAGAAAGGGGAACAAGGACGAGGTCTGTGAGCTGCTCCAGCGTGTCCCGAGCCAGGCGATCCTTCAGGTTGTCGCTGGAGGAGAGATTCCACAGGATCCCTGCACAGAGGAGAGGGATCCTCAGACCTGGGGGTGGCTGGAGAGCATGCCCACCCTGACCCACCTCCCCAGGGCTCACACTGGCCACCTGCAGCCAGGCACAGCAACGGGACAGCTCGCGGCTGGGAACACCACCCAGGCGGGTGCTGACGATGTAAAGTTGTCCCCACCAAGCATCACCCTGGCCTTACTCACAGCGGGGGGTGGACCAGACCCACCTCCATGCGAGAAGGACCCCAGCTTGCCCCCTTGGCCATCTCTGACCTGTGACGTTCTTGCGGAGCTCGTCATCAGGCTCCCGCAGCGTCCGCATGAGCTCGTAGATGCCGTTCTCCTCCACCAGAGCCAGCTTGTTCTCGGCGTTGTCGTAGATAAGGTTGCGCATGGCGCCGGTGGCATGGCGCTGCACCTCCTGGTTGGGGCTGTTGAAGAGCTTCACCAACTTGGGCATGGCCTGGAGGCTGCGGGCCTGGGGTGGGAGAGGCCAGATGGGTTGAGAGGCCAAGCCCCTCTCCCTTTCGACTGGGGTCTGGGGCTCCCTCCACCTCCTTCACCCTCCAGGAGCGCCCCACCACAGCAGAGAGGAGCGGGGGACCCGATGAAAGCAGGGACAGCCCCGTCCCCTGCAGGTGCCCACCTGCTTCTTGGCGTTGCTGTCACTGTAGCATTTGTGCTGGAGGTAGGCAGCGCCCAGGACCTGCAGGTTGGGGTCACTGGCTATCAGGTACTTCACCGCAGAGGGCAAGTCGATGTCGTCAAACCTGGAAGCCACAGGCAGATGAGGAAGAGCCCAGGCAGGGCATCCCCCAAGGGTCTTCTACCTCTGCTCCCCACCATGTCCCCCATCTCCAGGACCAGCCAACCCATCACACTACTTCCTGTGGCCGACTGAGCATCCTCCCACCCTCACATCTCAGGATGGGCTCCTGGCAGGAGATAAAGGCATGCAGAGGAGATAAAGGCACTTAGGGGCCAAACTGCACCATGGTACCTTGCTATGGGGCTGAATCCTGCCAACCACCTCACCTCTCCCTCTTCCCTCGCAGCAAGGCAATGCCAGGAGGGCTGGAGGGTTTTCCCCTAAACCAGCCGAGTGCCTAATGAGGACACAAAGGACTCAGCTGGTTGGCACTCACCCTCCCGACTGCTGGGTGAGCAGCGTGCTGTGCCCGTTGTACATCTCCATGGCGCGTTGGTCCTGGAGGTGGTGGCCAGACTCAGCCAGGCTGCGCACGGAGGGTGCGCGGGAGCTGTGCTCCACCATGCCCATGTAGGAGCCCCCGATGCCTGCCTGCGAGGACGGCTGGATGCTGCCGAACGAGCTGGTGCTGAGACGGGAGCGGTTGTTGCTCTGGAAGCGCTGGAGCGTGCGCATGGCCGGCGCCCGGATGGTGCGGCTCTGGGGCACCTCGCCGCCATCCAACCAGTCGGAGGAGCTCTTTGCATTGGAGCCAGCGCTCATCTGCCTCTCGAAGGTGTACGAGCGGGTGAAGCCGCCATTGCCTTGGCTTTTGTAGAGGGACCGGTGGCCCATGGGGTCCAGCTGATCCGAGATGACGCTGTAGCGGTCGTCTGCAGCGGTGGGTGGCAGCGGCCCGTCAGCCAGCCGTAGGGAGCGCAGTGACAGCGTGTCGAAGCTCTGCCGAGCCCGGTAGTTGCGCTCGTGAAAGGAGCTGGGCCGCGGGGAGGTGTTGGCAGCCTGCGACATGGCGTAGCCGGTGCCGTAGGCCCGGCCCTTCGCTATGCCTCCGTTGCTGATGGTCGCCATGCGTTTGTGTGGTGTGAGGTCCACCGCTGACCGTGAGGACCAGCTGCTGCCCTTGAGTGTGCCAAAATCTTTCTTGGCCATCGACTGATACATCTGCAGGGCGGGGAGCACAGGGTTAAGGGAGGATGCCCATGAGCCCGTCCCCTCCATCCCCACCATGAGCAGAGGAAAGGACAGAGCCAAGAGCCCCCTCAGTGCTAAGTTGCAACTAGAAAAGCTACAGCTAGAGGCTGGGCATCCCCAGCTGACCGGGAAATGGGTCCCAGTGCAGGGGGGGATGGCGAACCCCCCAGTACGTACCGAGCTTTTGGAGTCCAAGCCATTGCTCTGGGAGCGGGAGCTGAAGGATGGGCGTAGGGTCGTGCCATACTGACCGCCTGCGGGATGGAGGTTGGAGGCAGTGAGGGGCACACACAGGCCCAAGCAAGCGGGGAGGCATTTGGGCAGTCTGAGACCGATGCTGCGCCCCTACCCTGCTACCCTAGGGGTAGCAGAGCCCCGCTGGGAGCTACGGTGGTGCCAGGGCAGTGGTAAGAGGGATGAGCGAGTCGGAGGACCGGGGATGTACCTGCCTTCCAGCCACGGAGAGCAGGAAGAGGCCATGGAGACAGCACGCCTCCCACGGCCTCCCTGCCTTTCATCGTGCCCCGACGGCGAGGAATAATTGCTACCTTGGCAGGGACACGGTGGCTCAGCACGGCTCCCCCTTGACCTTACCCGGGCTGGGATCTGCGCTCAGAGAGCCTGCCGTGCCCTGGCCGGGACGCTTAGTCATGGCCTCCTGCTGCGGGAGGCTGCGGAAAGCACAATCGTGCCACCACAGCCCGCCGGGTGGCCGTCAACAGCGGTGCTGTGGCTTGGGTGCCACCAGGTGTCGGAACGGGGACAGCTGAGGACGGGGACAGCTTTGGGGCTTGGGGGATGAGCAAGGCAAGAGCTGGGAGCCCCCAAAAGCCAGTCCCAGGGACGGGGCATGAGGGAGGATGGGGAGACCCTGCCACCGCTGTGGCCGCAACGGGAGCGAGACCCGCACCCACACCCAGCCTCGGTGAGCCCAGGGGTGCCGCGGGGGCTCTCCCCTCACCGCGGCACAGCCCAGGGCACAATGGGGAGAAGCAACAGGGCGGAGGCCACGAGCTCAGACGTTAAATGGAGGCGCTTGGAGCCCAGCCAGCAAGGCGAGACGCCGCTGAGAACCCAGGGACGGGGAAGGCACAGCCCGGAATCCCCTGGGAACCCAAAGCGGGGTGCGGGACCCCGCTTCCCTCGGGGTGGGGGGAAACTGAGGCACGGGGAAAACCAGCCCAGGCTTGACCCGCTTTGCTGCGGGGCGTGGGGCAAGTGTGGGCACAGGACTCCTGCTGAGGCACAGGGAAAAGGGGAGCCCCCCCCCCCTCCCCCAAAATAAAAAAAAGCCACCTCGCGGTCTCCCACCTCTGCCGTCGACCTGGTCGAGCACGGCGGCCTCGGGGTGCGTGGCGGCCGCCTGCCCCCGCAGCAGCATACGGATGCGGACCTGCTCCTGGACGCGGGCGTTGCGCAGCCTCTGGGCCTCGGCTGCCTCCCGGCCTCGGCCATCCAGCTGCCGGTCAGAGGGCAACGCCAGCGAGCAGACGCCGGCCTCGGGCTGCAGGGCCGAGAGCAAGAAGTTGTTCGTCTCCTGCATGGCGGTGGTGGCGGCGAGCGGGGCCGAGGCGAGCGGGGCCGCCCTACGACGCAGGTGAGCACGGCAGGGCGGCGGCGGGGCCTTCCCTGAGCCGTAAGGAGGCACCCGGCCCGCCCCGCCGCTGCCACGCCTCGGCGGCCGCCGCTTAAGCTCAGGGAGGACAGGGCGGCCGCGGGCCCCCCGCCGCCATCGAGGCCCCCCGAGAGGTGCCCACAGGTGGAGGAGCCAAGGGGCGGCCTCGCGGGGACGAGGGCGTGAGGGGTGTGGAGGCTGCCCGAAGGGGTTTGGGGGAGGACATGCCTGAGGCTGCCATGACTCCCTTGGCAGGCTCCCCATTAACCCCCAGAGCCTCAGAAGCTGCCCTTCCAGTAAGCCCCAGACCTCTCCATTAATCCCCGGACCCTTGCATTGACCCAGCAGTGAGACGTGGACCCCTACGTGGTCCTGCCAGCCGACCCTTGGAGAGCCCCTGACCCCTGGGCAGCCTCCTTATTGACCCACAGACCTTTGCGTGGTCTCTGTGCTGAGCCCTGGACCCCAGCATGGACCCACCAGTGAGACCTGCACCACCCCATGGCCTCTCCAGTCAGTCCCAGAACCCCAGGCAACCCCCCCTGGAGAGCCCCAGCCACCCACACTGCAGCTCAGAAGGGTTTTGGACTACCAGCTAGCCCCCTTCTTGACCCCTGGTCAGTCCCACCAGTGAGCCACAGACCTTCACGTGGCCTCTCCAGTGAGCCATAAACCCCACATGGACAACCACTGATCTCCCTCACAGCCCCGCATCACCTCCCAGCCAGCCTCAGACCCATAGACAACCTTCTTAGATAGCCCCAGACCCCCAGGTGGCCTCCCAAGAGAGTCCTGGACCCCCAGGCAGCCTCCCCATTGACCTGCAGAGCCCCCAGCAGTGAGCTCAGGACCTCCACGTGGCCTCCACAGCCAGTCTCAAGCCATCTCCTTGGAGAGCCCCCAGGTCCCTGGCAGCCCCTTAACGCTGACCCTCGCCCCCCACATGCCCCCCACCCCAGCTGGGGCACAGGGCTGGCCCACCAGGGGGCTCCACAGGGGGCTCGGGGCAGTAATTAGGGGCCAGGCTCTCCCTGCTTTGCTTTTCAAATCAACCGGGGAATTAAACAACAACAATAATAAATAAATAAATAAAAAGGGGGCAGCTCAATGCTGCCGGGCTGGTGGCTGTGAGCACGGAGGCAGTGAATGTGAGGTGACTCAGCCGCTGCCATGCACAGGCACTAATTAGGCTCGCCCCACCCACCCAGCCACCCTGGCCGACCCCAGACTGGGGGGGCACACCTGCTTTTCCCCACCCCAGACTGGGGGGCACGCCTGCTTTTCCCCAGCCCAGCATGCTCCCGAAATCCCCACGGCTTTGTTTTGTGCCAGGCCGTAAAGCACCGCTTTCCCCTCTGCCCAAGTTCTTTCCCTTTCATGCACACTCGTGAAGCGAGCTGTGTACGTTCTCAGCCTCGGGACGGGGTTGGAGCGGGACCGCCGGTGTCCGCGGTGGCTTCGGCGCTCAGCGTCACCGCTCTGGCCCCGCCTGGCAGAAGCGTCTTGGGGTTTGGCAGCTGGTGAGCTGGCCAGGGCTTGCAACACCCAGCGATGACAGCTCCAGACGGAAGCTTTTGTGCTTTGGTAGGAGGGGGAAAAGAGCGAGGAGGAATGTGCCGCCGTCAGCAGGAGCAGTGGCTTATTCTGGGCGGGAGAGCGTTTCACGGCCAGGCAGCCTGTCCTCTGCTTTGATGTGGTCCCCGGCGCTGGTGGCTGCAAACCCCAAAACCCCAGGGCCACCGCAGCACCATGCCCCGGGACCGATGACCCCCCACCTCCCCATCTCTCCCTTGGGGGACTTTGTAGGTTTGAGGATCACACCTGATCCTTCCTTTTTGGGGTCTGCAGCCCTAAGGAGACCCCGCTCCCGGCTCCGTGCCCACCTTGTGCCACCCACACGGGTACACTGAGTCTAGCAGAGCTCGGCAGGGCGCTCCCAGCCCGCATGAATCACGTCCCCCCCGCCCCGGGAGCAGGCGGTTCGCTCCACGTGCAAGTTGCTGCTTGCTCGCAGCCCCGTGCCAGGCTCCGAGGGACTCAGGAACACCCCTCAGGCATGCCTCTGCACCCCCAAAGCGGGCAGCCGGGGCTCTGCAGCCCCACAAAATCATTCAGATCGACACTTAGAAGGAAAAACAGCAGCAAATCGGCGCAAGGTTCCTATCTGGAGCAGAACCAAGGAGATGTGGCTACAGCCAGAGCAACGTGGGGATGAAAAAACTCTGCGGACACACCAAAGCAGCTGCTGGCTCGCACCCTGGAGGCACCCCCGTCCTCTCCTCTGTGCCGTGACTAATGCTGTGTCCCCCGCGAGACCTCCATGCCCGGGGTGCAGGTTGTCCCCTCAGCCCCACTGGGTGCCTGTCCCTAAAAGCAGGTCCCTGGGGAGCCTGTGGCTGCTGGTGCCACCGGCGGTTCAGGCAGGGAGTGGCTGACGGCACCGCAGTGCACGTGGGCCTCCCTGCCCGCAGTGTCCCTTTGACAGCGGGGACACCGAGGCACGAGGACGTTTGGGGAGGGACAGAAAAGCTGCTTGGCCCAAGCTGGCCGGGAGCTGGCAGCTGACGAACACATCATCCAGCATGAGCTGTCCCTTGCCACCTGGACGAGCTGCCTGTGGGGATGCCAAAGGGTGGCTGACGCCACCAGCTCATCCCAGTGGGACCCACGGCCCCTTAACACAGTGACAACCCGCACCAGGGACAGCCACGCGTGTGCGAGACCGGCCAGCACATACCTTGTTGGGTGGCCCTGGAGGGCCGGTGCCCTGCAGCATCCTCCCGGCCAGGCGCGCGCCCCTCCGGGTGCTTTTGGGGGAGCCGAGCACCCCGGTGCGGGGTCGGCGTTGCCGTCTGTGCTGTGGCGGGTGTGGGGCCGCGGCAGGGCCCGCCCCGGGAGCTTACCCAACCAGTCTCCTCACCGTTGTTTTGCATGTGCGCTCAAAAACCCGCTTGCCTCCCAGCCAAGTTTGTGCTTTTGGGGCTCGTGACAAGTCTTCGGCTCTCGGTAACTCTGCGACTCGCCATCAGTGGGGTTCCAGGGGTCCCCCAGTCCCAGTCACCTCCACCATAGCCCCAAAAGCCCTTCTGTCCCCCACCACCGTGTCCCTTTGGCTAATGCGTCCTTCCCAATGTGGGCCATCAAACCCCCCACCCAGCACAGGGCACCCGTGGGTGCAACAAGGGGCTTCCGAAGAAGACAAGAGGGAGCAGAAGCAGGGGAGGGGGACACAGCTGTTGGGGCACGGAGCTCCCCCCTACCCTAGAGGCTCCGGGGGAGCATGTTTGCATGTGTGGGATTGAGCAGGAGCCCTTTGAAGCCCAGATAAGCCGAAAGGGAGCATTCGAAACGAGCCAAACCAGTTTCAGGGCCATCTCTCCCACCGGAGCCACGGCCCCACACCGCACCCAGTGCTCGCCAGCCCCCTTTGCCCACCGCCATCCCTGTGCTCAGCCCCATGGCCGGCCCTACAGAGAGCTGCTGGGCCACAGGCTTGGGGCTGGCACTCATCTCTGTCCCCCCCACCCCACAGGACCCAACAAGCCCGAATGCAGCACCCCCCCGGGGCAGGGCGAGACGCTCAGCAAACGCCTCTCCCGCTTGCTCCTCAAGAAGAGGGGAACTGCCCTAGCCCCGCTGTCATTTGGGGTTCCCCTGCCCTACCAGAGCTGCCACCGGAGAGGCTCAGTGTCCCAAATGGGGTGAGCGGTGACAGCGCTGGTAGCAGCAGCTCCAGGGGGAGCGCTGCCCGCTCCGACAGCTGGAATAGTTGTGCCTAAGGAAAAGTGGCTTTGGGGATCACGCTGCCCACGAATTTTGGGGTCGGCGTGGCCGCCTGCCCTGCCTGGGACTTCTTAGCCCCGAGGCCACCTCCTGGTGCAGCAGGCAGAGCCCTTGCCCGCAACAAAGTGTTGAAAAAGGGCTCGAAAACGAGGGCAGCTGGCTGAGGAGAGCAGCTGGGGAGTGGCATCACAGGGATAAAATCCCGCTGCCCGCCCTCTGCCCTCAACCCGCAGCAGACTGACCCCAACAGCAAATCTGGGGTGACCTGAGGGACATTTCAGCTCTCTGGGGGTTGCCTCGCTGCATGACCCACACGAGGGGCAAGGATGCCCCAAGGTGTGCTTTTAGCCCCTGCTCCCGCAGTGGGGTGAGCTCCCTGTGTGGGGCACGGGCGGGTGGAGCCCAGCTGTGGGGTGGAGGCTCCCCCATCTCCCTGCAAGCCCGGGCGTGCATCAAAGGCACCCGGCTGCCTCCTCCTCCTCCCCCCTTTTTCTGCATGTTGCCACCCAAAAGAGCAAACCCTCACCCCATACCCGTCCTCCTGCTCTGCCCCACCAAGGCTCTGCCTTGAGGTGCAGGGTGACATGGGGCTGGGGGGGAAGGAGATCCCAGCCAAGACATTGATTTTATTTTTTAAGAATTAAAAAAAAAACAAACAAAAAAACAAAACAAACAAACAATCAAACAAACAAAAAAACAGAACTTCCTGAAAACAGCTTCCTACCTCATAATTTCACAGAAATTAGCTTGGAAACATTGTTTGCTCTCCCCCGCTCCCAATACCTGCTTCGGGCTCTGCCCTTTTCCCCCCTGCAGCCCACCCTCCCGGGCCTAAGCATCACCAGCTCCTCCTGCTTGAGGGGGTCCAGGAAGGGGCTCTGCCCCCGCCCCATCCGCCCACAGCAGCGGGGGCAAAGCCGAGCCCCCTTCTCCCCTCCAAGCCTGCCTCTGGGGTTCCCTGTGGGCTTGGACCCCCACCCTGAAGGTATCTGCTCCAGCAGCTCCCCGCAGAAGCTTGGCACTGGCATTTTCTGGGGGATGCAGAGTGGGCACCACCTGCAAGCTTGGGTACTGCGTTTTTGGGTACCGCTTTTTCGGGTACCCCTTTTTGGGTACCACGTTTTTGAGTACCTCTTTTTTAGGTACCTCTTTCCCACCTCCAGCATCGCCGGCGCAGCACAGCCCCAGGGCTCAGCCCGGAGGCTTCGCCCCTCCTGACAGCAGGATGCCCGTTGCCCCAGCACTAATGAGTTAATAAATTCATTTCTGACTAAGAAATTAGACCCTTAAGAAAAAAAACCACGAGCCCGCTTTTGCCCACCCCACCCCCCTTTCCCCGTATCGCCCCTCAAAGTAACTGCGGTTCGTTTAGAGATCCTGGTGGCAGCGAGTGCCCTCCGTGCCAGCACCGGTGGCCATGGGCAGGGGTTGGGGACAACCAGGTGGCGGCGGTGGCCGGCCTCTGGTGGGGCCTGGCGGCTGCAGGACGGGCTCAGGGCGCTAGTCCTTGGGCGGCTTCTTGCTGCGGGTGTTCCACATGCCGCGCTTGGAGTGGTAGTAGTGGTAAAAGTTCCTGAGACGTAAGCGCTCCACCTCCAGCCCGCTCTGAAGGACCCTGCAGCCGGACAGAGGGACAAACGCTCAGGGAAAAGGAGGGCACGGACACAGCTGGGGGCACCCAAAGCCAGGTCGTGGCCTTGGGAAGCCAAACATCCCCTCAGAGGCGGCTCGAAGGTGCGGGTGACACAGCCTGCCCATGGGAAGGGCCCAAAGCAGAGCGAGGCCAGCCATGCCCACGGGTTCAGGGGTCCCTGTGCCCCCATCCTCACCTGTCCAGGAGCTCCCAGTCCTCCCCGCCCCAACGGTCCCTGAACTCCTCCGTGTTCATCCCTCCGACGCGGTCGAAGTCTGACTTGTAGATGCCGAAGAGGCCAAAGCCGTTCACTTCCCAGTAACCTGCAGGGGAGAGCAGCGGGACCCCCGCCCCACCAACCCATCACCCTCGGGTGCTCCCTACTGCCCGGTAAGCCCCAGCCATGGGAGCACCCCATCCCAAGCCCCCCTTTCAGCCATCCCCTTCCACCCCGGGTCTGCCCCCATCACTGCCGCCTCCTGCTGTGGTTGGTTCACAGGGTGACGCCACAGTTTTTGGAGCACCCTTGGGCTCAAAGCCCGTCTCACCAAAGCAGACCACACTCATCCTCTCGCGTGACCGAGCACGGCTGTAACCCACGCCCGACACCGCAGCGATCCCGGGGCACGCAGGGGGCATCGCCCAGGGGACTGCTCACCGTTGGGCTCCCGCGGGGAGCTGCCGCAGCTCAACCTCATGACGATGGGCGCGTAGGCCAGCTTCCCCTCCACGCAGTGCTTCCGGATGCTGTCCAGGATGTTGGCAGGGAAGTGGATGTGCAGGTCACACAGGAACACGATGCTGTGCCCGTCCTGCAGGAGGGGACAAGACGCGGCCACGAGGCTCGTGGACAAACAGCCCCAAGCCTCACCAGAAGCCACAAGCGAGGGGAGCAGTGGTTCCTACCCCCAGCTCACCTCGACCATGTCCACGCCAGCCTGCAGCCCGGCCGAGCGCTCAAAGTTGCCCATGCGCCGCAGGTACTGGTAGCTGGGGAGAGAGCCCGGGGCAGTCAGCGTTGGTGGTGGAAGGGGACACAAGAGAGAGGGACTGAGAATAGCAGCGAGGATTGGCCCTGTGAGCCTTGTAAGGACCACGGTGGGACATGGATGGGGTTCAGGGGTCTTTGGGGTAGGTTACCGGGGCAGCTTGGCATCCTGCAGGGCTTTCTCGACATCCATGTCATCGCTGTCAAAGTCCACCAGGATGACGTTGAAGTTGGCGTCTTTCGTAGCCTCATACAGACCGGCCATGTCCGAGATGAACTGCTGGACCCAGCGCGCTTGGTTCTTCACTGCCAGGCACAGCCACAGAAGTCTCTCAGACCTCAGGATCCCAGCAATGGAAGTCCCAAGAGCACGCCCAACCACAGCAGCACCCCATCTCATGAGAGCAGACAACCTCAGCATCACTATGGACCTGGCCTCCTGAGACAGCCCTGCTCAGTGGTTGTCCAAGACCCCAGAAAAGATGCTCGGCCCTACCATGGTCATGGGGATGTCCCTACCCCCCTCTGCCCAACACAGAGCGTGCTGCAAGCCACAGTTCACACCCTCTTGGCTGCCAGCACACCCTTGGGCCAGCCTGGAGGATGCAGTGGGCAGCAGGAACAACAGACACCCCGAACAGCCACGTCCTGCCGTCACCTACCAGGTACCACGAAGTGCACCATGATGTCCTGCTTCCAGCTGAGCTGCAGGGGCTGGCACAGGATGGGTTTGCCATACAAGACGCTCCAGGTGCTGGGCTGAGGCTCGGTGGCCCCCAGGGCCGGCCCCTCGGGGTTGGTCTCGGCACTGTCGTCCTGCTTGCCGTGGTGCAGGAGGACATAGACGTACTCGGAGAGCCGCACCGTGCGCTGGCCCCGCTCCGCCAGCTCCAGCTCCAGCAGGTAGCGGTTCCCTCGGGCCGTGTCCCGGCGCTTCTCCACGTTGACGATCCTCAGAAGGGTGTAGATGCTGCAGGGAGAGGAGAAGCAGCTGAAGCCACCACTGCCACGAGCTCTGCTCCCCGTGCTTGAGGGGCTAGGCTGAACCTGGTATCACCTAACCACCTTCCACAACTCAGTAACATGTCTGTCCACGTGGGAAGCAGTGGGTATTGTTTCCCTGGACTTCAGCAACACATTTGATGCTGTTTCCCACAGCCTTCTACCAGACAAAGTGCCAAAACACAGACTGGATAGGTGGGCTGTAAGATGGGCCAGCAGGTTGCGCTCAGAGGATGCTGAGCAATGACTTACTAAGGCTAAAGAACCTGAGGAAAGTCTGAAGGAGCTGGGTCTGTTCACCCTGGGGAAGAAGAGACTTGGGGTGGACCTCATCACAGTATTCCAGTTCTTGAAGGGCAGCTACGAGGAGGACCGAGGCTCTCTCTTCCCTAGGAGCTACATCAAGACAAGGTACAGCAGGCACAAGCTGCACCAGGAGGGGTTCTGTCTTGATATAAGCCAATTTTTTTTACAGTGAGAACAACCACTCGCTGGAACAAACTGCCCAGGGACATGGTAGCATCCCCACCACCGGAGGTTTTCAAGATGTGACTGGAACGGGTGTCAGGCAATCTCGTCTAGGCTCCTTTTTCCCTCCCCAGAGGTTGGGTCTGATGATCTTCCAAGGTCCCTTCCAACCTCTATGATTCTAACCCAACATGGGGATCCCCCGGTCCCAAAAAGCCAAAGGGGGCAAAAAGGCAGGTCCCCCCCACCTCCCGCCCGCACCCTGCTGCCTCCCTACCCGCCGTTCTTCTCGTTGAGCTTCTCCATGTACTGGGCCACCACGTCAACCACCTCGCTCTCGCTCAGCTGCAGGTTGCCCGAGACGTTGCAGCGCAGGTCGTTCCAGTCGGAGCGCAGGAGCTCGAAGTCCACCGAGCTGACGCTGAATGTCCTCTGCCAGTTGATGGAGTCCTCCAGCCAGTTCTGCGGCAGCTCTGCAGTCTCGTAGCTGTAGTCCGAGACCTCCTCCTCTTCCTCTTCCTCCTGGCCCTTTCCCTCCTGCTGGGACGCCGTCAGCTCCGACATCTTCAGAAAGGATGTCACCCTCGTCCCCACCTCGGAGGAGTTGTAATCGGTGGTGGCAGCCACCCTGCCCGGGGCAGCAGTCGTGTCCTCGTGGGTCTCCTGGCTGAAGATCCCCTCGGCCCCCAGTTCTTCCCATTTGTTCACCCGCTCCCACCTCCTGCTTCCCATCCACGTGCTCTTCCTCCTAGCCGTGTCTCTTTCTTTGGAGATGTTGCTCAAGAGCCAAGGCGTCCGGTGGCCGGGGACGGCTCGGAGCTTGCTGGAGGTGATGGGATGCCTCTGAGGGGTCCTGGAGTGAAGGTGCACTTTCTTCAGAGGCTTTGGGTAAAGGAAGAAGCCGGGGAAGGCAGGCTCCTGGGCAGGGGTTTTGCGCTTTCCCATCTGCAGCCTGGTCACGTACACCTTCTCCTGGGTTTTCCGGGTTTTTTTGTCCTTTTTGGGCACCATGGGCTTGTTGGGACCCGGTGTTTTGGCTCTGCCACCAAAGATGGGAACAGAGAAGTGGGGTTGGAGGTTCAGGGCCCCAGCATGCTTGGAGGATGCCAGCAGCCCTAGCTCATCTTCCTTGCCCTCACTGGGCTCCTGGGGTAGCCACTGGAGCATCCTCCCGTTGACTCGCTCCTGCACGGGTCCCGTACCCCCATAACCACGGGGACCCTCGGGGGTGGCTGCAGGGCTGGGGGTAGCCAGGGGCACGCTCCACCTTCCCATGCCTGCCTTGTCCTGCACCTGGTCCCGCTCGCGGCGAAAGCTGTAGTACTCCAGCTCGTCCCCATAATCCTTGGTGATCGGCAGGATGTCCTTTTTGGCTCTGGTTACCAGCTCGAGGTTTTTCTTGGCTTCAGGAGGTGGGTCGGTAGGCTCAGGGCTGTCTGCTCCATCCTCCTCCTCCTCATCGTCCTCAAGAAAATCTAGGGAGCAAAGCCAGAGGTAAATACCCGGAGGGTTCAGGCCATTCTGCAGCACGATGGCTCAAGACAAGCAGGCAAAGCTCGTCTCCCTAAGGAGGATAAACCTGAAAACTGCCCCGAGGTGAGGGAGACTGAGGTGGCAGGTGCTGAGTGATGCACGCCAAGAACAGGGGTGAGAGACTCTGCTAATTAACCCCTCCAAACCTCAGCTAATTAACCCCTCCAAATCCTGGCACTACTCCCATTTCACCTGGGAGCAAACCGAGCCTGCACCAAGAGCAAGGCAGGCTCTGAAAAAAACTGGCTTTTCCCCAGGAATCCCTGCCTGCACGGGCATCCCCAAGGTCCACACCGGGCCCAGCTTGGAGAGACCAAGCCGATGCTGAATTAAGCCTGGGTGACGCTAATAACAGCTCGCTTGGAGATGAGAGGCAGAGCAATCAGACAATTAAACAGCAGGCTTGCGGGACAAGAGAGGGAAAAACCACACCGGTCTCCTCTTACAGATGCTGCAGCCACAGCTGCTTTCAGCCTGGGAGATGCGGCTTCAAAAAGCAGGGAGGGTGAATCCCCGAGCCCCCAGCAGCAGCACATCACCGGAGGCATCTCACCACGCTGCCTCTCGCAGCGGGTGGGCCGGTGGGTCAGGATGCCAGGTCCTCAGCCCCGTGCCAAGCTGCTGAGAGATGCCCGAAAGCTGCCAGCGGGCAGGCATGACTCACTGTCTGGGCTGAGGAAGAGAAACGCTCGCTGGCGTGGGTCCTCCTCTTCCTCATCCATCTTCATGTACTTATAAAAACCAAACCTGGGAGACGGAGATGAAAGATGAGGTCCTGCAGACAAGGGAGGGGTGCTCGCGGGCGGGCGGCCGCGTACTGCCTCGCACACACACACACACACACACGGGTGCATGGGGGAACGTCCCCAGCCACAGCCCGACTCTGGGCTGGGAGCTGGGACCCCAAACCCAGCCCAGGAGCCCACGAGATGGGGCAGGAGCCAGCCTGGAGGTGGCCCCTTGCTGGGGACAGGGTTTGGGGTCGCGCCCCGATACTTACTTCTCCAGGTAGAGCGGGGACTCCCGATAGAAGCACTTGTTCTCGGTCTCCATGTGAGTGAGGCGCGTGAAGTCGTTGGGGTACACGAACGAGAGGTAGACCTGGGGAGCCGAGCACATGGCCGTCACCCCTGCGCAGGGTGGGCTCACTCTGAGGACGTGGGGGACGGGTGGGGGGCACCCCAACAGCAAGGAGACCTCAGCTCCAGCCCAGCACCACAACCACACCGTGGGGTGCTCATCTCGGGCCCCCTTGGGTCAAGAGGGGGAAGCTCAGCCTGACCCTCCAGCTGGAGACGGCTCCTGGAGTTTAACCAGGTGGACGCAGCCCTGCCAAGCCAAACCCCAAAATGAGGGCAGGATCTTTGGCAGGTGTCCCATGGGAGCGTGACCCCGTTCCTCCCGCAGGCGTCGTGGGGAGACACTTACGAATTGCAGGCCCTGGTAGCGGGCGATGGGGAAGTCCTTCACCACGTAGGTGGGGCTGTAGGCACAGGGCACCAGCACGTTCTCCACTCGGGATGGCTCTATCGCAGGGGCTGAGGAGAGGCAGCTGCAGCTCAGCCCCAGCCTGTGCTCTTCCACCCCTGCAGCCCCCTCCCACGTTACAGTTTGTAGCCCAGACCATCCCAAATTGCCCCCTGTAGAGCTGTCCTTCACCCTCGAGACAGGCAGCAGGCAGGGAAGATGCTCTAGGTACTCGGGGCAGCCAGGTCCTGCCTTTTTCGTTGAATCACAGGATGGTTTGGGTTTGAAGGGACCTTAGAAGTCATGGAGCAGTGCACGGACTCGGTCTCAGGCACTTACTGAGGAAGAAGGTGTCCCTGGGGTCGGGCTTCAGCATGTCAGCCCCATGCTCGTCCTGCTGGGCCTCCCAGAGGTAGCTCCCGCTGTGGCTGGCGAGGGACTGCGGGATGTGCTCCACGTGGTTCATCTTCAGGGACGACTCGTCTGCGGGGAGCGAGGGCAGAGGCTGGACCCCATGGGCACCCACCACAGGGCTCGCCCTCCAGCCTCCGAGCACCGTCCCACCTTCCCTAGGGAGCCGGGAGCATCCCCCAAGGCGGCACGTCCCAGCCTCTGCCCCCATCCCACCTGGAGGGCTCACGGGATTGGGAATTCCCCCTCCTGTCCCCATTTGTTCACCCAGGACACAGTGTGGGAGATGGGTCTGGGGGGAGAGGGGAGCCCTGGGGACCCCCATGACTGTGGGGGGAAGCTGGCTGAGCCCCACCAGCAGGGACACAAGGGACATGCCCCCCAAAAGGAGACACACGCACACACACGTGTGCTCTGTGACCCCAAACGGATGGTGGTCCTCCCTGGGAACAGCACGTCCCACAGATTCCCAGCTCCTGCGGAGCCGATGAGCCTGCACCAGCACAAAACCACCTCCTTCAGCCCTCTCGCGGGCTTGCAGACCCTGTGACTAATCAGCCTGATAATTACTGACATCAGCTAATGACACGGAGGGACAGGGTACGGCTGATCTCAGCCGGGAGCCCCAGCTCTGATTACAGCATCGCTCGCCACAAACACGAGGGATGGCAGCACTCGGAGGCTTCAGCTCGCAAGGACACGGGAATTAAGCCATGAGCGCTGTTCCCCTTCAAGCTGCAGGTAAACACAACACGAGCTTGTTTTTGCCCTTTCTTCTATTTAAGGCTTCATGCGACACGTCGTCCTTGGCTACTAAGCAGCCCCCAGAGTGCCCAAGGGGAGGTCACCGTGCTCTGGTCACCTCGGTCCCACGCAGAGCTGCCTGTCCCTAGCACCCAAGGGCACCCTGCGAGGCAACGGGCATGTCCTGAAACCGGCAGCACCACAACCGCGGCTTTTTGCTGTGGAGTGTGGGGAGATGAGGGACACACCGCCTCGCATCGACGGACCCAGGGCTCCCCGTACGTCACCGTGCAGCAAACTGAGGTCGGGCTGCAGCCCCTGGAAAAGGCTGGAGCAAGGGAAGGGGAAAAGCTTTTGGAGGAACCCTAAGGAGAGGCATCTCCTGTGTGGCTTGGCTTTTCCCTGGGATGCTGTTGGGCTCCAAAGGGAGCTCTGAGGCAGGAGCGTGCCAGCACTGACAGATAGTGGCTGGGGGACATTTATCTGAGCCTCATCCATCTCCTGGGCACTGGCATTGGTGGCTCAGCCCCCTCCATCCCTCTTCTCCCCACTGATCCCCGTGTGCTGCCCGTCCTGTTGCCTCATCTAAAACCTTTGAGGGCATGTTTGATGACCGGCTCTCAAGCACGGTGAGTGCAGGACCCATTTATCAAACGCTTTCTTGCTGCCAGGCCGGGAAGGGGCAGGAAGCAGAAGATCTATAGATTTAATTAAACCCCCCACCATCCATCCCCACCTAGACGACAGCTCCTCATAACTCAGGGCCGAGCCGAGGAGCTGAGCTGCTTGCCAAGGAACCAGGTCTCTTTAGGAGGGTGGAGGCTGACGTGCAGCAGCCACAGGAGCTGCGTTTCCATGGCGTGTCACCTCCAACATCCCATTTTCGGGAGGGCCACAGAGCGACGGGGTGCCCGGGGAGGTCCCGGGCGGTCCTTACCTGTGTACAGAGAGATGTAGGAGGACTCGATCACCTCGAACTTCAAGCTGGGAAGGAAAACTCGCCACTAGGAAAAGAAGGACAGGGAGGGTCAGTGGGAGGATGGGTCCTCACCCACCCTCAGCTCCTGGGAATTCTTCTGCATCGTTCCCAGCCCCAACCCTGCAGGGGTGGAAGGAGAGGTAGGGCTCTGCCTCTGGACCTACACAGGTCCAGACCCATCTCCTGCCTTAACGCAAGGTGGTCTGGGCTTATTCCCTGGGTGGCTGGAGAGGACAAGGCTCCCAGGGGTGGGACAGAGGGGCTCATGCTACCTCCTGGCTGTGACTGCCACATATCCCAGTTATCTGTGGTTTTTCCAGGCCAGGCAGGACAGATCCAGCCCTGCTTCAGCAGCAGCCTCTTCACCAGCATCAACAACATCACAGGGGCAGCACAAACGTGGGCAGTGCCTTGGCAGGGCAGGGACAACGTCAAGGATCAAGACCATGACCAAAGCCCTAAAATACACCGAGCCCCAAAACACGTTCTCCTTCCTCTGTCTCTCCCCAGGGCTGCAAAATGCCGGTGGTGAGGACCACAACCCACACCAGCCACTGCAGGAAACCAGCACAGACCAAAGCGGGTCACGAAAGCAACCCACTGCAAATTCCTGCTGCTTTCTTCACGTCTCGTTTCAGTGCAGCTTAAGCTGATCTGGGGCACGTCAAGTTTGCATTGACTTACGAGGGTCTTCCCAGCTGCCTGCACCAATGTGCCTACATGTTAAAAGCATGCCTTCGGATGGATGCGAGCCTTTGTCCAGACAAGCCTTTAAGTACCCCCAGGGAGAGATGCATTAGGGTCCTTTTTGTTGTTGTTTCTTTGCAACCATCTGCAAGGCTTCCCTCCCTCCAGCAAAAAATGCCTTCCCCCACCCCCCCATTTGTTTTTCACATCAGAAATCCAGATCTTATCAGCACTGGATGCACTGGGACCGGAGCCCTCGGAGGGTGAGGTTGAGAGATGGGGAGGAGAGAGGCGAGGAAGGGGAGTTGTCAGCCTCTCTCCGATGCTTTGCTGGCACAAGTCTGATGGCAGTGATTAATGGCTGTTTGGGAGAAAGGAAACCTTGGCAAAAGAGCCGACATCTTCCCCTCCCAAAAAAAAAAAAAAAAAAAAAAAAGCCCGAGCTCCTGAGATGTACGCTTCAGGGCTGCGCAGGCAAGACAGGCAAGTTCAGATTTGAAGCTCCTGGTATCTCCGAATGGAGGGGCGGGCAAGGTGGGCTGACAGCTCGAGGTGACAGTCGCAGACAGTCCTGGATTGGACCTGTGGCTGTCCTGATCTTACCCACAGTCTGGGCTCCCCCAAAAAGGGACCTTTCCTCCTTTTCCAGCCCAATTCTCTTCTGCACAGTGAGAGAGAAGGGGCGGGGATGGGACTGGCTGTGCAGCGCTGGTATCTGACCACCACTGCAGCCCAGAGCAGAGTCACTCTGTTAGCATCTATTACAGGAGGTCCAGGAGCACAAATGGGGGATGACGGGGTCTTTAGGTCCCTAAAGGCCATCGACACGCAAGGATCAGACAAGCTGGGAGAAAAGCATGCTGTGTAGGAACAGCCCAGGTGAGTGAGTCCCAGCTCTGCTCCTAACCAAGGGGAAATCCTGGCTTTGCTTAGGGATAAAGCACTTGAAGGCACACCAGGAGAAGCCCCGTTAATGGCTTTGACAACACAATGAAATAAAGCTGGGAGGAGGAGCACAGGGAGCATTTACTCACCCCAACCTCCACGTGGTCCGAACCCCGGTCGTCTTGCTTATGGAGCAGCTCGAAGTAGTAGCGCCTGGACGACATGAGGCTGCATAAGAGGAGAAAAGGCTGCTTAGGAAATATGCCTGCTACTGCTTCCAGTGTGATGGGGAGCCCCTGGGCCCCCGGGGCCAGAGGAGCTCTCTGGACATTGCCTCTGCCTTGCTCACGTGTGGCTAAACTTCTTGGGGTAGGGAGAAAGGCACCGGGAGCAGGATATCTGCTGCCCAACTCGACTGTGGAGAAGCCTTGATAAGAACTCCTGGTCCCCACCTCGTAGTGCCCAACACCTCTGAGCCCCAGGCTCGGGCTAGTGTTGTTTTTTTTGGGGGGAAGGGGCTGTGGAGGAAGAGCTGGTCAGGGTCAGGGCGCAGCTTACCGCAGAGGCTTGGAGACCTGTGAGCTGAACTTGGTGAACTCCCCCGGGGCCGTCCACTCGGTGCCCAGCTGGGGGAAGGAAAAAGGAGCGTGTGAGAACCGCTGGGCCAAGCAGGCACGAGCCCAGATTCAGACAGGCAGCAAGGAGCAATCCTCCACCTCCACCAGGCACTGTGCCACGCTGCAGAAAAGCTCCTCAGGCAGGAGGACAGAGGGCTCGACCCCAGGATCCCATTTTCCCCCCGGTATGTGGCACTCCTGGCACAGGAGCTTGCCATCAGCCATGATCAGCACGATCCCAGAAGCACGTAGGTGTGAGGACAGACCACAGGGTGTCCAGTTTACCAAGAAAATCCAGGAGCAGATGATCCCCTATCCTGGGACATAAGCTTTGGTAGCTACAACTAAGATGTGACCAAGGAGCAGATGCTCCTTCAGAAGCCAAACTGAGCCTGGCCAGGGGCAGAGATGGGAGGTCTGGCCTGGCTGAGACGGCCTGGCATTTCCCAAGAGGACGAAGCAGCAGGAGAAGCTGCCTCTGGCAAAGTCACCCACGGACTCTGCTTGCTCCTTTTAAGAGCTGCTGCAGCAGAGGGACTCATCGAAAGGAGATTTTGTGGTGGGGACAGTGCCTATGGGTTTGAGACGCCGTTAACTGAGTACTGGGGATCCCCACAGCGCCGTCAGGCAGGATATTAGCATGCTGGAAATGAGAGGCACCCCAAGGGAGGAGATGCCCTCAGCAGGAGCTGGAGCATCCCTGGTGCGAGCTAACCCCGAGGACGACGGTGCGTACCTTGCCCACAAAAGCAGCCAGCCGGGAGTTGGACGGGCTCTCGTCAGAGCTGAGCCAGAACTCCGAGTTGTCATCTGATGCCACGGAAAACTGGAAATCCCCTGGGGAGAGCGGAGGAGAAGGTCACCACGGAGGGATACAGCAGTCCTGGCAGCCTGGGCGGGGTGGCTGAAGGAGACAGCTTCTCCTTTTGACCAGGGAAACAGAGGGATGGATGGGCAGAGGCAACAGGCTGCCCCAGACCCCACGCTGTGCTCTCCTAAGCGGGACCAGGCTTTGTCTCCATTCAAAACAACCATGGAAAAGGATCCTTGCCCCAAAGGGGCAAGCCAGGGGATTTGGAACTGTCTTCTGTCCTCCCCTTCTGTCCTTATGTGGTCCAAGAAGGGGGGAGGAGGCAGCTTCTCCACATCGCAGCAGGGGGAGAAGAGGCCAAGCTCCATCACTCACCATCCTTGAAGGGGTGGATGTAGCCAAAAATCCTCAGCCCGTAGTTCTTCCACTTGGGCGACACGGCCAGCTTCTTCACTGTGGTGCGGGTCTGGGGACGCGAAAGCACCCACGGTTCATGCCTTGCACCAACACCACCCGCCCCTTGTCCTCCTGGGGTCTCATATCCCTAAAACCGGAGGGGACACGGCGGTCCCATCACCACCCAGATCCCTCCATCTCGGCTCTGGAGCTCGGCTGGCTCCAACGGGAACGACCTGCCTGAACAGGACCCAAAACCTGCAAGCTAAGGTCTCGGGGAAGGGCCAAGCTCACAGCAAGGGGAGATGAAGCAGCACCCAGAGAGGGACGAGCAACCCCCCCTCCCCCCCCGGCCACCACCTTTGGGTCTGGGACTCACGTGGGGAAAGAGTGGAAAATGGAGGTTCTTCCTCAGGTGTCTCACGGCTCCTCCGCACCAGTCTTCGAAGACGTGCAGGTTTGCCTTCCCTTTGTACTGCGGGAGGAGAGTGCCACGGAAGAGGGGGGGAGGTAAGCGGGGCACCTCTCCTGGACAGCATCAGGGAAGGCTGAAATGTGGACGCCCAAGGGCCGTCACCCACGCTAACAACCAAGAAAAAGGCTGATCCCCATCCCTGTGCCAGCCCCGTGGTCACAGCGCCAAATCCCAGCAGATAATCCTCCTCCTGCTGCTGCGAGGGCATCCTTTGGCTCCCAAGCAGGCTCATACAAGGGCCGATTCCCTTACGGGTATGGCAGCAAAAGCCCGGCCCCATCATCACCCATCCCACTGGCACCACAAGGCTGGGTGGAGGGGACCACGCAACGCTCCCGCGTGCCTGGACAGCAGGGTTGTGGCTGTGCTTCCCCTCCACCACCACCTCCTGCCTGCATACCTGTTCATCCCAGGGCAAAGCCTGCTTGGTCAGGTTGAGGTTGGGGTGCCTGGTGGCTCGGTCGGACCACGAGCCCCTGGAAAGCCAGCCATCCAAATCCTGTCCGTCCTGCCAAGGAAGCAGGAGAGGGAGGTGAGAGACGCAGGGCATCGGGGCCAGCCCGCTGCAGAAGACCCCCCTACACATAAATGTCTCATTTGGGATGTCAAGCATTTCCAAACCAAGAGGAAAGCTTTCCAGGATAAATGCAAAGGAAAGCAGGGCACCCCAGCACAGAAAAATATTGGCGAGGTGTCCCAGGGAGCAAGGCTTCAAAAACGTTCCAGCTAAACTCATTTCCCACCCTCTGTCAAAATTGCTCCTGCTCCTAAACAGCACGCTTTCTGTTCATCCAAAACACTTTGCTGGTCCTACAGGCTCCTGGAAAGGGAGCATTTGGGGCTTTGTTTCCAACAGAGCAGAAGCCTGGGCAATAACGCAACCTGTGAATCTGCGCCTCCCTGCTCCCCTCTTCCTTTAAGGGGGATTAGGTTAATCCCAGCACTCGCATCTCATAATTTAGAAGGGATTAGGGGAACAGTCACTTGCCGAAAAAGTGGCACAGAGGAGCCGTGTGCTTTTGGAGCTTCCCCTGCACTAACACCGGCAGAGGCCAGAGCAAGCAGGTGAGGCCAAGACAAGGAAGGACGGGAAGGGATGAGCGACACGGGGCCAGAACGTCACCCTTCAGCCCCAGGGCCCTCCGAGCAGGGACACGCTGTGTGGTCACTCTGAGGCTGCCTGACCCCAGAGGATTCACAGTCCCCCGTGGACTTGGACGGGGAAGGAAAGACAGTGCCATCCCCCCAAAAACAGGAGCCAAGCGTCCCCAAAAGCAGCAGCGAGCCCGCTGCAGAACCGCAGTGTCGGCAAAGCCCAGCCCGTTAAGATGCGCAGCGCCAAGGAAATAATTAGCAAACTTTGCCTAAATGAGCTCATTACTGTCCCGGAGGAGGGGAGCGATACCCTTGGAAGGCATTATTAGGGAGGAGGCGTAATCGTGCTCCCTGGGAAAGCCAGGATGCAATTACAGAGCAGCCTCACCAGAACACCCCAGCATCGGGGCCAGGCTGTCCTGCACGCGAGGACAGGGAAAACAGCAAAATAAATAAATAAAAAGACCAAAACTAAAGGATCAGTGGTGCCAACAGCAAGATCCATGCCGAAGCCTGGCACACGCTTGGAGTGCAGTGGGAGTAAAGTTTCCCATCTTTGTTTTTAAGCTGCAGCTGTTGCTCTGGATTCAGGGAGCCTCTTGGATGCCTCTCCAGGCAGCCAACCTGCTCCGAAGCATCTTTGCCACGCAGCGAAGGGCTGCTCCTTCGGTAAGCAACAGGGCTTGCTGTCCCCATCCCAAGAGCCACAACAGGACCAGGGCTGCCTGCCTGGGGCCCCCGAGCAGGAGGAAGGCAGGCAGGAGGCTGAGCAGTGTGACAAGAAGGCAGCAGCAGGCAGAGAGCATCCTCCAGGGGGGAGAAACGCAGGGAGAGCCTGCAGCGAGAGGAGGGCAGGGATGCTGGCATCTCCTCCGAGGGCCCTTGCGATGGCAGGTGCAGAGTGAAAAGCACTGGGGGGAGCACGGCTCACTGTCACCACACTCACTGTCAGTTCCCGCTGACTGGAAGAGTTTTGGGAAGCATAACCCTCATTTTTAAAAAAGGGAAAGAAGGAAGACCCAGGGAGCTACAGGACGGTCAGGCTCACCTCTGTGCCTGGCAAGATCATGGAGAAGATCCTCCTGGAAACTATGCTAAGGAACAGGGAAAATAAGGAGGTGACAGCCCACGTGGCTTCCCTAAGGGCAGATCATGCCTGACAAAGCTGGCGTCCTCTCCATCCTCAGGCCCACTCCAGACTGGGAGCCCCCTGCTCTACTTGGCCAGGTGTTGAGCCGGGGACTCGGGCCAGGGATCTCAGCCGGTCCCACCCCACCTCAGACACGTTACGGCTCCTGTTACCACCTGCTCCTCCTCACGGCTCTCGCTGGAGTCCTCGGCCTTCCCCCGCCGTGCCGATGCCTGGGGCGACGCCGGCCGCCTGCCGGGGTCCGTCACCTCGCCCAGCCGCTCACCATCTGCAACACCAACAGGGAACCGGTGAGCGGGACCACGGCCAGCCCCTCATCACAGATCCCTCTGGCATCCTTCACCCTGAGAGGCTGTGGATGCCCCATCCCATCCCTGCAGGTGCTCAAGGACAGGGTGGATGAGGCCCTGGGCAACCTCATTTAGTGGGTGGCATCCCTCTGCCCATGGCAGGGGGTTAGAACTGGATGTTCTTTGAGGTCCCTTCCAACCAGAGCCATTCTACCACCCCATCACCACAAGATGCTCCTGCGCCTTTCCTGGAGCCACCTCCTGGCCCCAGGGCATGAATGGACGGGGTGACAGGGGGGCAGGTTCTGGCTGCAATTCCCTTGGTTGCATTTGTCCTAAGCAGCTTGCGGTGGCTCACCAGCATCAGGTTTAATTACTCCTCTCACAACCCTTTGACGTAAGAGACGGGATAAGCTCCCGCGGGACCTTGGCTCTCTGTCCAGTGCTGGGGACAGCGCTGAGCTCTGCCATGAATTAAACTCAATCTAAGCATGGTGTGGAAACTAAAATCGCAGAATATCCCGAGGTGGGAGGTACCCATGAGGATCGTCAAGGCCAAATCCTGACTCCACATAAGGCAACCAAAGAGTTAAGCCATCTAGGAGCATTGCCCGAATGCTTCTTGAACACCAGCATGCCTGGGGCCACGTCCATGGTCCACTCTCTCAGTGAAGACCCTTTTCCTAATACCCAATCGAAACCTCCTCTGATGCAATCCCCTCGCATCCCACCACCAGAGAAAAGAGGTCAGCGCCCCCCCTCTGCGCTCCCCACCGCGAGGACATGGTGGGCAGCCAGGGGGTCTCCTCCTCTTCTCCAAGCTGAACCAAACAAGCATCCTCAGCTGCTCCTCGTAAGCCGTGCCCTCTGGGCCTTTCACCACCTCTGCTGCCCTCCTTTGGGCACACTGGTATTTTTATACCTTCTCATGTCACGGAGCCCAAAACTTCACGCAGCCTATGCGTGCATCCTGGGTGGGATGCTCCCATCTAGCCAGCTCTCTCTGTAGGGCCTCCCTACCCTCAAGGGAACCAACAGCTCTTCTTAATTTAGCATCATCTGCAAATTTACTTAGTTTAGGACTCAACCCACGTCCCAGAGCTCTGATGTAACCAGAGAGAAACCAGCCCAGCCTGCCCCATGGGCTGTGCATGGGACAAGGACAGGTCCCAGCCCTCCTCCCGCTGGTCCCCAGCTCTCCTGGGGCATCCCACACCTCTGAGCTCACCACGCCGACCCCCTTTCCCCCCCCAAAAAATCTCTCCGAATATATCTTCCTGCCCACCAACACCAAGCTAAAGGGGAAGAAGGGATCCTACACCCACCGAGGGAGCTTGGGGACCCACTGCGGATGGCTTCGTTACCGGGTGCTGCGATAATTAGTGCCAGCCTACAGGCTCCCCTCTGCAGCTTGCACGGATCTTCCTCGGCTGCCAGGGAGGGTTCGCATTAAAACGCCCTCGCTTCGCAGTGTGAAAATAATCTGCTTCCCCCAAAATAACAGAGCAGACTTGAAAACTGCATTAGCTATCTCCGGGAGGGGCGGCAAACCCCCTTCGCTCACCACAACAGATGGATGCCTGCGAAACTTTTAAACAAGCACGGAGGACCCCCAAACCAGCACGGCAGCCCCCCTGATGACCACAGTGGGGTCCCCCCCTTACCAACCACCCCGCACCCCAGTGAGAAACCCCCTCGGGGAGCCCAAAACGCCACAGACAGCAGGAGGAGTGGGGCAGGGGGCACCGAGATGCCCCCCACTCTCCATCCCCTCGTCTGGCAGCCCCGGGGGGCTCGTCCCTACCCGATGCCATTAGCATTCAGGCGGCCGCGCTGCCCACGTCTCCTTGGAGATGGCGGCACAAATCCCGTCCCCAGCGCAGCGCGGGAACAGGAAATTAAGCTCTAAAGCCCCCTTATTCTGCTCTCAGCCATTATTCAGGCCTGGCAGCCTTGTCTTTCTCCTGGCAGCTCCCTGCCTCCCTCCCACGTCTTTAGACACGCATCATTCCTCCCGCGACCCCATCGAGGCTGAGATGGGGAGCGTCGCGGGGGGGAACGTGACCGGCTCCAGCTCTGCAGACCCTCCCCGATCCCATACATCCTCTCCGGGAAGACCTGAGCCAGCAGCATCCCAGGCTGCAGGGCACGGAGGCATGTGGCTGTGCCCTTCCGTTCGCTGCACGGATGCTGCCCCCAGTTTTGGGTCTGGTATACGGGGTATTGGGGAAATTGGAGCAAGGTTAGCAGAAATGCACGCAGTGAAAGAGGAGTCACCACACAGAGGCAGGCACCTGCCTCTACCCCACGCAAAGCAGAGTCTGATATGCAAAAATTCAATTTTGGCCATGCGAAACCAGCCAGGGTGAGGCCGACACCTCTCCCAGCAAGACAGCTGTGGAGCAGGAGGTGCCGCTGCCCCTACATCCCCCAGCCTTACGGCCCTCTATGGGAACACCACAGCAAGAGATGCTCTTGCCAATGAATTCACTCATATCCCAGCCCTGCCACTACAGATTCATTAGGGCAGGGTTAATTGCGCCTGCATGCTTTCAGCAAAACCCTCTCTTCTCAGCAGGGATAGGGAGGCAAGCGTGTGCTCGGAGAGGTGGCCGCATCCCAGGAGGAGGAAAAGCGCCAGCAAAGCCATGGAATAAGGTTTCCACGACAATGTTTGTTCTTCTGCAATTCAAATACTGGGTAGAAAAGTCAAGGACAGGATTTGGCCCAAAAAATAAGTGCTAATCGGCCTGGCTGCAGCATGTGGGAGCTGAAAATGAGCACCCCCCCCTTGAGAAAGGGAGGGAAAGGCCAGCATCTCGTACTGGCCAGCATCGGGTTGGGAAGGAAAAGGCTGCCCGAGATGGAGCCCGTCAGCACGGGAGCGAAGGTCCGTCCCCGGTGGACGAGCCAGACCTCTGGTTTTCCACGACCGCAGCCACACAAACCCGCTCCGTGCCGCTCCGGCCAGCCGGGACCTCGGCGCACAGAGGCCCTTTCAAGCTGCGAATTCCTGCCTTCCTCTTCCCCTCCTGCTCCGCCGGCGGCACGCGGCTGGCTCGCCCCGAACACAGCCCCTTTCTTCGGGCAGGCTCCGGAGCTGGGATTTCTCCTGCCGCCTTGGTTCGAGGCCAACTCTGCCAGCTCGGGGGGAGATGCCCTTCGGTGATGCTTTCTCCCTAATCGTTCCCAAGGCGGTGCTGAGAGCTCACTCCGCTCCTGCCCACCCAGAGGAGTCCCCGGGGATAAACGCGAAGCCAGCGAGGCGAGCTCCCCGTCCCCAAACCCAGCAAGCCGAGCTCCCTGTACCCCCCTCCAGCTCTTCCCGTGTCCCTCACACAGGTGGGAGATGCTGCAAAAGGGCTCACACCAGGCACACGCCACCCCGCTGGGTGTAACATCAGGGATGGATGTAAAACCCTCCCCACCTCTTCTCCAGCCCCAGCCAGGCTCGTGCAAGCCGTCTGCCTCCTCGCAGCGCCCTGCTGTCATCATCAGCATCCCCAGGCAACGCCAAGAAAGAACAGAAGAGCAGCCCTGGCCTCCAAAGCAGAGGGTGCTGGAAGCCCAGCCCCAAAGAGGGGACAAAGGCACCGGCGAGCCTCATTGTTCGGCTGCTGGCCCCACTCCGCAGCAGAGCCCAGAGGCAGCAGCGAGGATAAAAGGCTCCTAGGAGATGCTGCTGTACGGGGAGGAGCATCCCCTCTCCTCTCCCTTCCCCACAGCGAACCCAGACTGGGTGCTGCCAGCAAGACGAAAAGTGATGCACCCCAGCACCAAATTTCCAAGCACATCAACCAGGTGGGATTTGGGGCACAAATGGGTGATTTGCCATCACGTTCCCCCCGAGCCTTTTCCCGGCTGCTCCTCTCGCTGCTCGTCCCCTCCTAGCAAGGTGCTGGTGAAGATACAGGTGAGGTGTTTGGGGCCAGGGAGAGCTGGGAAACGAGGGCAGTCAAGCAAGATATTGAACTTGCATTGAAGCCCCCCAAAATCTTGTGCTAAAAGCAGAGCACAATTTGTAAATGCCACCACAGAGCCTCCAGGGTTTGGTTTCCCAGGCTGCACAGCACCTACAGAGGGGCGCAGAGGGCTTTGGGGTTTGGTTGTCCCCCAAAAAGCCAGCAGCACTAGCGGTGCAGGCTGCTGCAGGATGTTTCAGCTGCCCCAATGAGCAAACCACGAGCAGAGCGATGCAAACGGGGATGGAGAGATGCTGCTGGGTGCTCCCAACCGAGAAATCTCCCCAGAGGCAAGCATCTGCTCTTGTCTTCCTCTTTCTGCCGAACTGGAGATGCTAAAGCAAGCCGGATCTTGCTCCAAGCCAACCACCAGCAGCCCCTCCGCCATCTGCCCCCGAAATATCGGCAGACCGGGCTGCACCAGTTGCAAAACCATCTCGGTGTCTTCAGAGCTGCATCCTTACAGCCCGACCCTCCTGGCCAAGAGATGCACAGAGGCAGCAGCTCAACTCACGCACAGAAAAGCGTGGAACATCAGGACGGAGATGTAACAACCCCATCAAAGCCCGGCCCTGCGGGCTAACCAAGGCAACAGACGGAGTTTTACTGCTTACAGAAACCCAAGCCCTGGGTTTGCTGCTTCTTGGCATCCCAAAGCTGCTCCCAGCACACCGGTGATGGGGTGAGATGCAGGAGCATCTGCCGAGGGCCAGGTTTGGGGTACGCTCGGTACCTGACCTCCCATCTTTTGAGGCTGAAACCCCTCGGCGAGATCTGCGCACGTCCTTTTCTCCTCCAGAGGCTCTGTGCTGACCTCGGGATTTTTGGGGGTGCTTTTGTGCTCCCCGAGCTCAGGAAGGGACAGGCACAAAGCTCTCCCAGCCCCGTCACCCCTCTCCAGAGGGAGCCTGGCCGCCCCGAGGTGCCATCCCAGCGGATAATCACCGACAGCTCGGTGCTCGCCGCCGTCACGCAGCCTCTGAGTCAGCAGCCAGCAGCGCGAGCTTCCCCCACCGACGGGCTGCTGAGCAGTTACAGATCAGGCAGCCAGGGTCGATACTGCAAACTCCTCCCAAGGCCACAAAAAACATCAGTGCATCTGCCCAGGAGGTTGGGACGAGGCAGGGGACCACATGTGGCATCCCGAGGAGGGACAAGGACCAGTGGCCGGGCGGGGATATTTCCCCTGACACCGCTGCTCCGGGGGCTTTGCTCGTGCCACAGGAGATGGTAACGGGCTGGACCTGCACCACCTTCCTCTGCTGATCGGTGGTTTCTTGGAACCCATCGGGCTCCAAAACATCAGCGCCTCAAACAGGTGGCCCCACATCCCCGTGCTTGGCCCCGAATCCTTCTGGGCACCCAGAGCTCCCCAGCTCCCACCTCCCTGCACCCCTGTCGGTCTCCATCCTCCCCTTTCATTTCATTTGGCCAGCGCCTGTGTTATGTCCTCCCCGTCCTCCCCCAGGAATTTCCAGCAGCCTTGGGTGCTTTTGAACCTTTCCTTTGCTTTTAAATTAAATTTGAGATGGCACAGAGGGGGCTGCCGGGCCGGTGGCCAGGCTGGGGACGCAGCGGCTTCCCCACATCCCGCAGCGGGGCTGGGGGCAGACACAGAGGAGATGGATGGTGACCCCTGCATGACCAGCCCCACAGCAAAAGGAGACTTCAAACGAAGCCCAGAGATGAACAAAACAGCAAGAAATTCATTTTTAGCAAAAGCCCACATTAAAGAGACTAAGGAGTATTTTTTGTTGGGGTTCTTTAATGTCTTCTTTTTTTTCCTCCAGTTTTTTTAAAAGGAGTCAAGCTGTTGGAAGAGGTGATGCAACTCCCCTGCTGTGCAAAGCGATGCTGGGCAGGACCAGGACCCTGCAGAGCTACAGGGATGCTCCAACAGTGCTCCAGCACCCTCTGCATCACGTCCCAACCCAGCCGGGCATTGGGCACCAGTTCCTCCCCCCCTCATTTGGGGTCTCACCTGCTCAGGGTACCCGCACCGGGGACCCCTTGGAGGATATCCTTTATACATATCTATATATCCTTTAAAGGACCCTTTAGAGGATAAAAAGCACCCTAAAGGAGCATCACCAGTCACAGCTCAGGATGCAGAGGGGATGCTGAGCCCCCTGTCCCTGAGAGCTTTGGGGTTTCTGCTGAGGCAGAAGCCATAAACTTGAGCTCTTGGCCCCCTCCCAGACATCACAAAGGGGAAGCAAGAGGACTGTTGGGATAAATTAGGTGTAGCCCATCATTTCACTTAATTACCAAGCCTTGCAGCCATCCCCACCCCGTTTTAAGGAGCAGCTCAGTGCTCACCCAGGGCAGAGGTGCCCAGGGCGGCTCAGAGCCACGCTGCCACGTTTCCGAGCCACACGCCAGCTCATTTTCCAGCCCCAAAGCCCCGAGACAGCCCCGGTCTCCCAAGGACAGGGCTCACTTGTCCGCCTGCCTCCTCCTCCTCCCCTTCCAGCAGCTCTTGGCAGGGCAGGAACAGTTACAAAGAGCCGATTCAGGGCAGTGGGGCCGCGATGAGGAGGGAAAGGGCTCCCTGGGGGAGGCCCAGGGGATAGCACGGAGGGGAAGACAGCGGCTCTGGGGACAGCAGCTGCCATGCACTGTGCTCAGCCTCCCCGCGAGCACCGCTGCCCTTCCACAAGGGCGACCGAGCCTTTTCAAAGGGCTCTTTCTAATCCTCTCCCCTACCTGCACCTCTGAAGAAAGGAATAAAGCTGCCCAGCTTTGCCAGCCTTCCAATTTAAAAAAAAAAAAAGCACGTGAAGCAAGGAGATGTGCTCGGGATGCTGCACGTCAGCCCGAACTCCCTCCTTCCTGCTGCCCCTAGGGGAACAGGCGAGGATGGGGCACGGGGTGCGCAGGCAGCGATGCTCACAGCTCCCCCCGGAGAAGTGCGGTGCTCCCCGCTTCAGCGTTTTGGATGGAGGTGGGAATTGTTCCAGCATCCAGCAGAGCCCGAGAAGGTTCAGGGCAGCTCGGCATCTCGTGAGGTTCAGCAAGGCCAAGTGCAAGGTCCTGCAGCACTGCACCCAGCCCGTGCCGGCACAAGAGGGATGGAGTTTGCAGAGCAAGCTGGAACACCTCCTCGATGAAAAGGGGCTGAGAGAGCTGGGCATGCTCAGCCTGGTAAAGGGAAGGCTCCGGTGGAGACCTCGTTGCAGCCTTTCCGTACTTAAAGGGGGCTCTTAAGAAAGATGGATAGGATGGGGGTTTTAAACTGTAGACTTATATTGGAGGTAAGGAAGAAATCATTCACTCTGAGGGCGCTGAGGCACTGAGCAGGCTGTCCCGAGGAGTTTTAGGTGCCCCATCGTTGGAAGAGCTCAAAGCTGGGTTGGACAGGGCTTCGGTGGTGGTCTGGTGGAAGGTGTCCCTGCCTACAGCGTGGGGGTTGGACTAGCAGGTCTTTAAGGTCCCTTCCAACCCAAAACACCGTAATTTATGATCTCAGCACCACCCCCAAACCAGCACCGCCTCTGCTCACAGCATTTTGGGGAGTTCTCCGGGCCACCCCGCAAGCCGGCAGCTCTCCACACACACACACAGCAGCCAGCATCCCACCCCACAAAAAGCCTTGCTAGGTTTTCCTCCCTGTTTTGGCTTTGGATAGAGCCATCGCCCTCCTCCAACAAACATCCCACACCCATCGCAGGACCCTCCCGAAACCAGGATCCCAGCACATCCGCTGCTCCTTCAGCACCAGCAAGAGCCCCGTGTGCGATTGCTGCTCCAGCGAGGTGGCAGCCAGGGAGCAGGACCAGCCAAGCTAAGAGCTATTTTAAATGTCTACTGTAATTTTTTTTTGGTCTGTTCTTCCCCTTTTTTCATTTTTTTTTTCCTTTCCACCTGGCACGCAAGCATTTCCACCCCATTGACTCGGTGCGGTTTCCAGCCGGGAGAACACTGCAATGGTCTCATTATTTCAGATGAGGAATCTGTGTGTTAAATTAGGCAGAGAAGGGTAATTATCTACTTGTGGGAGATAAGAAGGGGGGTATTTTTTATCAGGGACATGATGCCAGCATGGTTCCCAGCTAAGTCCCCAACCACACTACTCCAGCTCCTTGTGTAAGTGCCTGCCAGGCCACTGGACCCCACAAACCCCCCCAAAATCACCCCTCTCATGCTCAAACCCCCTCCACGCACACCTCTTGGCCTGGCCCACCCCTACCTTGCCCCCAACAGAGCCGCCAGGAAGACTCATGCCCCGCACCTTCAGCTTCCAGAAAGCCCGTGGGCTCGGTGGCACTTGGTTTACCAAGTAATTAACCCTTCCGAGCACCTCCTCACCCAGCACCTCCAAACCCATTTCTCCTTACGCGGCCATACAAGCATTCCCCTCGCTGCGATCCCCAGGCTCTTTTTCCCCCACCTTTCTCCCCCAAAACGAGGATCCCACCGGCAGCTTGTCTTTTCAGCTGCAGCACGGCTGCAGGGCTTTCTGCCAGGAGCCAGAGCACGGCGATGCATCTCGCTGCTACACCAAACAGCATCCCCTCACCCCCCGGGACAGCTGGGATGCGGGGGAGAGCAGGAGCAGGCACCCACCGGGTTCAGCAGCCTAAAACACAGCCAGGGAACGTGCTTTTGCTCTGAGCATCCTCCTAGGAGAGAAGGGAAACCTCACCCAGAGGGACTACAACGGACAGACAGCTGGGCTTGCCATCCCGCACCACCTGCCAGTCCCGAAAGAGGACTTTTTCTGCCCTAAAAGATATCGGGCAGCCTCTTTGGGGTTAGACTTCTGTAATTTGGGGGTTTCCCGATAAGCACGATCCTGCAGCGGAAAAAAAAGATAACAAGCAGCGCGCCCTGCAAATGCTCCTCGGAGATGATGCCCAAGCAAATCTCATTTCCTGCTCCTCTTATTGGCGTTATCCCGATTGCACCGGTGGGGATTGAAAATCTGCAGGATCATGCTGCTCCTGCGGTCGGAAACTTTGGGGTTAGCAGCTGAGAGACTTCACCTGCCTCAACCTGCTCAGAAAAGTCATTTCTCCCCCCTACGAGCACCAACTCCTTATTCCTTTCCCATGATTTTAGGGCACAAAGCACTAAAAAATAAAAAAGATGGGAGACAGGTTCTTCCTGCAAGCCCATCGGAAACGTTTCAAACTCAAGTTTCGGCCCACCTGGCAAATATTTCGTGCAGCTTCACACCAGGCAAACAGCCCAACAAGGTCTACAAGGCGGAAAGCTGGGGGTCCATGAGCATGAAGCCCCTCGCCCGGCCACTCCCCTGGGGCTAAGCTTTTGGGGGAGCACAGCACCGAGCCCTCGGGGCTGGCCATGCTGCAGCCTCCCACATCCCTTCCCAGGTGGAAGGGGGGTTTGGGGGCTTCTGGGGGGGGTCCCCATGGAGGCGATGGGGATGCTTCGGGGCCAGGGACCTGCACCACCGCCTGGGTGCCCCCGGGTTTATGGACGGCTTTCTTTTGTTAGCACGGAGAAGAAGCAAACGGCTGGGAAAAGAGGTGGGAAACCCTCAAGAAAAGGAAATAACGGAGTAACAAATTTTTATAATAATAACAATAAATCATAATGATAAATATATAAATAATAACAATAATAAAAGGAAAATAATAAATAATAATAATAAATAATAAAAGCCCCGAGGGCTTCTCGGCTCCCTCCCGAGGGTGTGGGGCTACGGATGGAGGTGACACCGCCTGTAGGGGAAATGTGGGATGGATGGGGCAAGCGCGGAGATACCGGGAGGGGGAATCAACGCCCACCGGGGGGTCCCAGTGATCCCAAGGGAGGGGTCCCGGGGTTCTCGAGGGGGGGGGTCCCGGGGGACGGGGGGGTTACCTCTGCCGTAGGCGAAGGGGATGCGGAGGGCACGCCCCTGGCGCACCAGGCTGATGTGGAGGTAGGTGAACCAGACGGCGAAGGTGAGCAGCGCCAGCAGCAGCAGCAGCTTCAGCTGCTTGCGGATCTTCTTCACCGGGAGCCGCGGCATCACCGCCCGCCGCCGCCGCCGCCGCCGCCGCCGCCGCCGCCGCCGTCCCCCCTCCTCCTCCTCCTCCTCCTCCCACCGGTGTCGCCCCCCCGCCAGCCGCCCACCTCCCCTAGCCCCCCGCCGCCGCCGCCTAGCCCCGGCCCCTCGGGTCCCCGGCCGCCGCTAGGGGCCGGCAGCGGGGCAGGGGCGGCGGCGGCGGGGCTCGGCAGCCCCCGGCCCCCCGGAGCATCGCCGCCGCCCCGTGGCGCCGGGACCGGCGGGCGGGGGATGAATGGGGCGGCCGTGGGAACGCTGGGAGGGGGCGCCACGGCTGAGCGACGGCGCCGCCGGCCAATCGCAGCCCGCGCGGCCCGCGGCTCGGCCAATGGGCGAGGAGATGGGGCGGGGGGTGGGGGGCCCGGGGAGAGGCCATGGGGGGACGGGGGGAGCGGCTTGGCCGTGCCTGGCCCTGGCACCGCGCGGGGAAGCGGGGGGGGGATAGTGGGGATAGAGGGACGGAGCTGAGAGGAGGGGGGATCGGGATGGTGGCTGCGGCTGGACTGAGGATCCCCGGGGGTCGCGGATCCCCCCCCCGCGCCGTGGGGTGGTACGGCCTGCGCGGTCTGCGGAGGGGCGGGGGGAGCCCGGGGGGTGGGGGAAGGAATAGTGAGATGGCCGGGACGCAGGCACGAGCCCGAGCCCCAGGCCGTCCCCATCCCATTCCATCTCTGTCCCCATTCCATCCCCGTCCCCGTTCCCGTCCCCATTCCCATCTCCATCCCCATCCCGTCCCCATCCCCATCTTCATCCCATCCTCATCCCGTCCCCATCTCCATCCCCATCCCATCCCATCCCCATCCCTATCCTCATCCCTGTCCCTGTCTCCATCCTCATCCTCATCCCATTCCATCCCCGTCCCCGTCCCCATCCTGTTCCATCCCTATCCCATCCCCATCCCTGTCCCTATCTCCATCCTCATCCCATTCCATCCCCATCCCATTCCATCCCCATCCCTATCCCCATCCCAGCCCATCCCTGCCCCATCCCTGCCCCATCCCGTCCCCATCCCATCCCGTCCCCATCCCATCCCGTCCCCATCCCATCCCGTCCCCATCCCCATCCCGTCCCCATCCCCATCCCCATCCCCATCCCCATCCCATCCCCATCCCTGTCCCCGTCCCATCCCTATCCCCGTCCCCGTCCCATCCCCATCCCCGTCCCCGTCCCATCCCCATCCCCATCCCTATCCCCATCCCAGCCCATCCCATCCCCACCCCGTCCCCATCCCATCCCCATCCCCACCCCGTCCCCATCCCCATCCCCATCCCATCCCCATCCCTATCCCCGTCCCATCCCTATCCCCATCCTCATCCCTATCCCCATCCCTATCCCCGTCCCATCCCTATCCCCATCCTCATCCCTATCCCCATCCCTATCCCCGTCCCATCCCCATCCCCGTCCCCACCCCATCCCCACCCCATCCCCATCCCCACCCCGTCCCCATCCCATCCCCATCCCCACCCCATCCCATCCCCGTCCCTGTCCCCATCCCATCCCCCTCCCATCCCCATCCCTGTCCTTGTCCCAGCTCCAGCCCCGCGCGGTCCCACTGCCACCTACCGGCAGCTCCTGCAGGCTCGCCCTCCCCGTGTCACCAAAACCCCTCCCACCGTAGTTCCCCCAGTCCAAACTCTGCCAACAATCAGCGATGGAGCTAATAATGCCCGTGGTGACGACGGCCATCACACTTGGCACCGGGGAAGCCAGCCTCAACTCACTTCACCGCTGCAGAGGCAGCATTTTGGGGGCAGGATGGGTTTTTTGTTTGTTTTTCTTCCTATCTGCTCCGCAGCTTGGAGCAGCAGCTCCTCCTCCATGAAGCGTGGGGCTGGGAATGAAATCAGGGGAGAAAGCACAGTGATAAGAAAAAAAAATCAACATCCGCAGCTGGGGAAACTAGAGGGCACCCGCGCTCCAGGCTGCGTTTTCCCGCTCAGCTGGCGAGCAGATGTGGAAGGTTAATTGGCTCCTAATTAACCTACTAGGCAACCATGCGATATGCGACACGGGGAGCTCGGCTGGCCTGACTGTCCCAATGGCCGCAGCAGACGCGCGTCCCTCCAGACATTAAGGAAATTCAGGATTTTGTCCCCCAACCGGCCTGGCCTGGGTCCCTGGCCGAGAGCTCTGACCTGGCCCTCCGAAGGGCTGCGTGGCACAAGGTGACAGCGGGGACGGGTTTTGGGGATCGAAAACCAGTGTCTGCCTTCTGAAACACCCACTGAGAGCGGGGAGGGACGGGGTTCCCAGCGCCACGCAGCGAGGACACGGTTTAGGATTTCTCCCTCAAGCATCCAGGCTCAATACCAGGGGCAAATCTTTCAGTGCCACACGGTGGGGCCGTTATTTTGGGGTTTCATCAAGGGCTCGCGTGGCGGGAACATTATTTGGGGTTTCTTCCCCAAGCAGCTGGGCTCCACCCCGGGGTGAAGGCTTCCAGTGCCACATGGAGGGGACGTGATTTAGGGTTTTGTCATCAGGTGCCCGGGTTCAACCCCAGGGACAGGGGTCGCAGTGCCACATGGTGGGAACATTATTTAGGGTTTCTGCATAGAGTCGTACAATCGTTCAGTCTGGAAAAGACCTCCCAAATCACCTGGTCCGACCCATAACCTCGCACTGACGCCCGCCACCAACCCACGCTATGGGGTGCTACATCCCCATGTTTCTCCAGGGATGGTGACACCACCACGTCCCCGTTCCAATGCCTCACACCCCTTTCTGCAACGAAATTTCTCCTAAATCCAGCCTAAACCTCCCCTGGCGCAACTTGAGGCCGTTTCCCTTCATTTGGCGGACGGGAAAAGAGCCCCCCCCGCCACGACTTCCTTTAAGCTAATTACGAAGCACGGCATTACGCTAATTATTTAGCGCAATGAAGCCTTCCTGAGCCTTCCCCCAGCCCATCCAGCAGCCGGCATCACCCCCACCTCCTCCTCCTGCCTTCCACACCCCCCCCCAAATAAATAAATAAATAAATAAATAAATAAAACACTTTAACGACCCCAAATCCTGACGCTTGGGGACGACGTAGGGCACAGCTCCGGGGCCAGGACATAGGAAGGGGGCGGGCAGGGCTTTTCCCCTCCCCAGACCCAGAGGTTGGGAAACGAAACCTCGAAACCTGAGGGTGCTGAGCGCCCCCCCCTCCCTACCTCCCCCCCCCCCCGCCGGCAGCGCCGCCCCCGCCGCCCGCCCCCGAGCCCCGAGCGAGCGGGGATGGAGCGGACCCGAGCCCCGGGACTCGCGCTGCCGCCCTACGAGCCTCTGGTGGAGGGCTTGGACATGGAGAACGTGCCCCGAAGCGTCGTGGTGCGCGCGGAGGCCCCCCCCCCGGGCGCCCCCCCCCCCCGCGACCACCTGGCTTGGTCGCTGTGCTCCACGCTGTACGGCAACGTCTGCTGCCTCGGCTTCCTGGCGCTCGTCTTCTCCGTCAAGGTTTGGGGAAAGGGGGAACGGGGACGGGGACGGGGCGACGGGGGGGTCGGGGTCAGTGCTGGCACCCGGGGGGTGGTGGGGTAGCGGCCGCGCAAGGTAGAGGGGGATGGAGCCGGGGAGCCCCAAAAGCCCAGCTCTGGGATGCGCCGTGGACCCCACAGAGTTCCTTGGAGTCCCCCAAAATCACCAAGCCTGGGGTTGCCCCACAGACCCACAGAGCACCAAAAGCCCCAGCCGTGGGTTAATGGGTGGACCCTGCAGAGCCCCTGACCCTGGGGACACCCGCGGACCTCCGCAGAACCCCCATCCTGGAAGTGACCCCGCACCTCAGGGAGCTCCGCAGACCCTCCGGAGCCCCAAGCCCAGGATGCCCCATGGGTTGCCCAGAGCCCCCACCCCGTGGGGCGAGGTTCGTCTCCCCCATCCGCAGCCCCCTCTCTCCAGCCCTGACCCCACTGACTCTGGCTTTGGTCTCCCCAGTCCAGGGATCGCAAAGTCCTCGGCGACTACAGCGGGGCGCTCAGCTACGGCTCCACCGCCAAGCACCTGAACATCACGGCCCTGCTGCTCAACATCTTCCTCATCATCCTCATCATCGCCCTGATCGCGAGTGGCACCATCACCATAGCCAAACTGTTCAACCACCACCAGCAGCAGCAGCAGGGCAACCACCCCTTCCTCGGCCCCACTTAGCCCCTTCCCTGGCATCGGGGGCAAAACTCGGCCCACTGCAGCCCCCGCCGCCCCTCGGAGCAGGGCTGAGATCCCCGTGCAGCCTCTCCGGTGCCTGCAGCGGTCTTGCCCTGCTTTCCTTGGCTGCTCCAAACCCCTCTGACCACCACTCAAAGCGCCTCGTGACACCTCTCCTCTGGTGGGAGCCGAGCCCTCAGAAGCTGGCTTTGGGAAGGGGACACGCATGCTTTGCCACTTGCTTTGCTCTGGCTTGTTTTTTTATATAGCCCCAAGTACCTTCTCGTCGGGAGAAAATGTGGTTTTAATAAACGTTTCTTTCACTTTTGCCCATGGGTCGTCCTTTTTTTTTTTTTTTTTTTTTTGGTGGGGGGGGGAACCCCCCTAGCCCAGCTTTTTGGGATGGGAAATGGTGGCTGTCCTGATGAAGCACTGCCATGGGACAACTGTCCCCTCTGCCACCCGCGGAGCACTCAGCATTGCGGGGATGCTCTGAAGTACGCAGACTGGTGAACCCAGCTCAGGGCATTGGGATACGAGGGACCATGGCAAGGATGAGGGCAGGAGGGAAGAGTGTCCCCTTCCCTGGGGTGCCACCACCATCACCCCTTCCTCTAGAGATGCAGGCGGGCTTCATCTGGGGACAGGGATGTGCAAAAAGGGTTTTGGCCCAGCTCGGGGCAGTGGGGGATGGGAGAGGCTTCCAGGAGGATGGGGGAGCCATGGGTGGGATGGCCCCACCCCAAATCACCGCGATGGGGACGCACCACCGGGTGACAGTGGCACAGGGTGCTTCGGAGGACAAGAGAGATGGCAACATCTCTCCCCTCCTCTCCAAAACTTCTCAGCGTCGCCCCATCCCGCCAGCCCCCCTCCCTCAGCCCAGCCGAAGGGTGATGTAAAAAAAAAATCACGCCCGTGGCTTTCGTGGCTTCAGCTGTGTCCAAATTGACCCAGGCAAGGCCCCGACCACCCGGACAAAAGTCCCGGACAAAGCCGATCTGGCAGAGGTTCAGGTATGTGCTTGGCCTGCCTTTCCTGTTCCCCAGCTCGCTGGAAGCCTTCGCTCTGCTCCAGGGCTCTCCCCAGGGCTGGGGCCCCGCCAGGCTGAGAGAAAGCCTTTGCTTTTTTTTTTTTTTTTTTTTTTTTTTTTTTCCTGAGAACAACTCCTGCCAAGAAGCTCTGCTCATGATCAAGCCATCCGAAATCCTTCCCGCAATACACAACAGTTATTTGTTGCAGGATCCCTGGCAGCATTGGCCGGGTGAATCATTTATTCCTCCTCTCCTTCCCGTAAAAGCGAACAGACACGTGCTGCCGGCTGGGAGCAGTGCTCTCGGCCACCTTCCCGAGCAGCCAGCAGGCAATGCATGGCCACAAGCAAGATTTGGGACTCCGTGTTCTCGTCCAGCTGGTGGGGTCAAGGCGCCTTTGCAAAGGCCATGAAATCCCTGCTCGAAAACCTTGTCCTGATCTCTCTAGGTCTCAGCATCGCTGCCTCCTTCTAGTGTTGGCAGCAGCCCGGTGCTGTTATACAAGGTCTTGGCGGGGTGCAGGTGGGCTGGGCTGAGTCCCACCCTCTGCTGCGTGTTCCTCCTCCTCCTCAGCAGCAGGACCCAGCTGAAATCCCCCCAAAAAATTAGGGTGTTTTTTACGCATGCCACCTCTCCATCTGACAGTCTTCCCAAGCAGCTGACACATGCAAAAACCTGGGGACAATTCCTAAGGACGTCCTGCAGCCAAAAGCGGACTTCAATTCTCCGGTCTGACATCCCCATGGGGAGTGGGACAGACTCAGAGAGTGCATCCCCAGCCCCAAAACCTCTCCCCTAAGCGTGACCATGCTTTTCCAAGCATGGCACAGCTCTGGGAGGCACAGCTCCTTGGGGCCAGATCCCTGCAGGCAATGGGAGGGGGGTCTTTGGAAGCAAAGCCCTTATTCTTGGGGTGCACAGGGGCAGGGCAGGGGTGTTCCCGCGACGTGAACAGCCCTTTTGTGCTCTTGCAAGCAATCGCTGCCGGCTGTTGGCAGGCAGCCACCGGGCCACTGAACTCCCTGCCCCGCTCCCAGCAGTGAGCCCAGAGCGAGCAGCGGGCTCGGTGAAACCCAGCACCCTGTGCTCAGCCCGGCTGAGAAACCCTCCAACAGACCTAAAAAAAAAATAAAAATCCCATTCAGAGACTTTCCCTCCTTACATGGAAAAAGCCAACCCTGGCATTTCACTTTCTCGTCCCGTCCCTGTGGTGCGTGGTGCCGGGTAGCATCCCCCTAACCCTGCACAGCCCCCTTCTCACGCCAGCATCCCGCCGGGGCTAGCGCGAACTGCGGCCCCCCACCCAGCAGCAGCAGGGGCTGGACTTTGTCTCTTCCTTGTGCCTTCTTGTCCCTGTCATTTGCTCAGGTGCAAAAGCAAACTGAGGGCAGGTGGCAATATCAGGATGTTCGCGCTGAGCTCGTTTAGATAAGACCACGATTGTAAAGCCACTCTCAGGGAGGATTTTTAGAAACTTCGGCAGAGATGTGGGGTCTTTTGGGATGAGCCAGATGCTCACAAACCTCACAGCTGCCAACGCTGTCTGATTTTGCCACCAGCACCACGGATCTGCACCTTCGCCCTTGGCTTGGGTGAGGCAGAGCAGCGCATCGTGCCCTGTGGAAGGACACCTGCAGCTTTTTTGGCAGAGCTGCAGGTCAGGTATTTGGGTCTTCAGTGCAAACCCAGCCCCAGATCCCCACCGAGCCCTCTCCCTCCTCCAGCCACAACATTTCCCCTCCCCAGCAGCCTCTCCACTTAATAGCCACTACGCCCAACTAAACCTGGTTACCTTCAAAGAGCAGCGCCCTGACAATGGGAAAATAGCCTTAGGAACAGGGAAAAAAAATACACACACAAAAAAATCTTTCTGTTCCTAAGGTTTTGAGATAAGCAGTGTTGGGGGTCAGGTCTTGGATCTGCATCCAAAGCATTCAGGTGGCCACAAAAGCCATGCGACAGCAAGCACACGTGGCTGATGCCCTTGATGTGCCCCAGACATGAAACCTCCCAATCTTCAATGTTTCCTGCGTAGGAAAACTCCATTTCTCACAGAAAAAACAGTTGTTTCAGTTTCGTTTTCGCTGCCTCTAACTCATCTCCCCAGGAAACGTGAATTGAAGTGCAGGCTGTTGATGTTTCTGAAACACACAAAATGTGTTTGCTCTGTGCATCGGTATTTTTTTAATTCAGGTCATTTTTAACTCCTTGCTGCTTTTCTGAACCTTTTTTTTTTTTTTTTTTTAATTCCCCTAATCATTTCTCAGCAGCTGCAAGACACTACAAAGAAAGGAATTAAAAAAAAAAAAAAAAAAAAAAAAGCAACAACAAGAAAACCCTTCAAACCCAAAGTGCAAACCCAGTAGCTTTATTCCCCACAGATGGGGATCGAGTCCCCCAAATCCTCCTGGGGACAAGCACGCCCTATGCCGCCTTCCAGCCACCTTGCCTCGTGCCATCGCGAAGCCACCCTTTGCACTCCAGCCTCACCAAATTGTCGTGCCGTTGCTGGCACTGTGCGAATGCCTCGACACGAGCTGGCTCCCAAATGCCAGCGCTGCTGGGGATGAGATGCAAAAGCTGAAGCAGCTCCAGAGTGGTGTTTTGCAGCCTCTCCCCCCCCCCCCCCAGCTTAAGGATAGGGGCTGTCTGGGGGGCTCGTGGTGGCCCCCGCCTGCCCCTGCTGCCCTCCGTGTCCGTGCTGGGACAGAACAGCACCTGGCACAGCTCTGCCCTGCCCTCCCCAGGGCATGTATAAAGAACGAGGAGATGCAGCTTCCCTACCACATCACCCAGCCCGTGGACATCCCCTTTGGCCGAGCTCCCCGTCCTCCCCCCAGACCGTGTCTGGCTCCTTGTGGCTCCCCTGTCCCGATCCCAGTGACCCCAAGCCAGCCAGCTGATCTCTGGCTGGGTCACAGGGCTGGTTGCCCCCGCCCCGGGGCGGGGTGACCCCACCCTGACAAACCCTTCCACTCACCCATAACTGGGTGAGCCCAAGAACGGTGCTCCAGCTCCCTGCTGCTGCCAGGCTGCCATGGAGAACTACCCGCAGTCCTTCAGCATCAACATGCAACCCTACGGCAGGAACGGGGGGTCCACCGCCGCCAACCCCATGGCCACCTCTTTCGGCCAGGCCACCTCTTTCGGCCAGACGGAGCCCACTCCCGTTTCTACCCCGCCACCCAAGGACTTTGTGCTCTGGTCTTTCTTCAACGCCATGTACTGCAACCCCTTCTGCCTGGGCTTCCTCGCTCTTGTCTTCTCCATCAAGGTGAGAGAAAAGTCAGCCTAGGCCTGGCAACCCCACGCCCAGCCTGGGAGCCCTGGCTGCCACCTGCCCCCATGCTGGGGCTCCCTAATCCCATCCCTACCCTACCTTCCCCCATCCCATCTTGTCACATCCCACCCCACCTTGACCCATTGTCACCACTCTCCCTTTCCTGCCTGTCTGACGTCTCCCCCCTCCATCCTGCCACATCCAGCCCTGCCCCACATCCAACCTCCCCTGGGAAGCCACCGTGGGAGGGCCACTTGCCACCTTTCAGCACCTCACCATCCCCAAGGGCCACAGGGAGAGGGGGACCCAGGAGCCCCACGTTGCTCTCGGCTCTTCTCCAATGCCCCCGAGCGCCCCAAATCAGCTGACGGCGGCACAAAGCCAGGGAGCTGGCTCCCTGCTCCCCCCCCGAGAGCCTCGCGCAGCACTCGCCAACGCGCCATGACACTTTTACCCTACCTGCGATAAGAAGCAGCTGCTCCCCGAGCACCTTCCCTTTATTGCCTTTAGCGCTAATCGTTCATAATGAGCACCCGGGGAGGGGAGGGCGGCATTCACCGGCGCCCCGGGAAGCACACCGGGGACCCTGCTCCTTCTCCCCATCTCTCCTCCACCGCCAATGCCGCCGCCTCGCCGGGCTCCGCAGGACTGGGCAGCACGTGGCCAACTGTAATGGCTTTTAACAAGCCATTAAGAAATTGCTTTTAGGCTGCCGGGAGCTCCGTTTCCAATCCGGGGGGAGGGGGCTTCCTGAGGGTCTGATGCCCCGTGGATGCTGGTGCCAGGTTTTGGCAAGAGTAGCCGCGCCGTGGTGTTGGAGACGGCCGGGTAGCTGCGGCCTGCAGGGTTTTGCTCCCTCGCTCCTCTCCCTCTGCAGGCCCGAGACAGGACAGTGGCGAAGGACCCCATGGCTGCCAGCAGCTACGGGAGGACAGCCAGGAGCCTCAACATCGCGGCACTCTGCCTGGGTATCGTGGGCACCATCATCCTTCTGGTCCTGCTGATACTCTACAGACCAACATACCCCTGACCTGTCCCACCGAGGAGAGGCAGCGCCACGGCTTTGCTCTTCCTTACCCCCCCCCGCCCCAAACTCCATCACCCTTCCGACCCGCTCCCTCCAGCTGAGGGGGTGCACCCGCCGTGGTGACCCCCTTGGGAGTGAGCTTCTGAGGTGAGCTCAAGACAAATAAAGTATTCCTCACTCCCTTTTGGCTTGGAAACGTTGTGGTTTTGGGTTTCGGGAGGCATTATCCGCCCTAAGCATCCCCACCTCAGGGGGCTGTGGCTACCCCATAACTTGGACGAGAAGGGAATGGGGCCAAGCAGCAGGAGAAGGTCTTGGAGAGCACATTGGTGCTGTTAAATATTTCCCCCTCGTGGGTTGGTGGGGGTGTTGAGAGCCTCCAGAGCCCCCTCCCAGACCAATTAACCATCCCAGGTGGAGAAGAACACGGTGGGAGGGGGACCACCAAGCTTTACAGCCCTGCTGCTGAAACCAGTGGGAGCGGGGGGGGGGGGGGCTCCCAC
>CM021701.1:30213528-30250366 GCA_011074415.1 Stictonetta naevosa
CCCCCCCCCCCCCCCCCAAAGCCTGCCCACTCTCTCCGCGCCCAGCCGGCTGCCAGCCATGTCCACGGCTGCCCGTCCCTGAGAGGAGTCAGTGTCCTTGCACCCGGGGGGGGGTAAAGGGGGGGGAGAACAGACACCAACCAGGCTGAGCCTGGAGGCCGGGAGGGGGGCTCGGCTGCTCCGCCTGCGCTCTGGGGCCTCGGGGCCGGATTTAGGGGCGGTGTGGGGCCGCTGCGGGGTTGGGTTCCGTTTCAGTTCCCCTACACGCTTCCCAGCCCTCCCGTCCTTGCTCAGCGCCCCAGCCCCGTCATGAAGCCCCAGCGGGCGGAGGTGAGCATCCCGCTGTACCCCCCCAGCCGGGGGCAGCCCCCCACCACCGGCCCCAACGAGCAGCCCCGAGACTTCTTTCTCTGGTCCCTCTTCAACGTCCTGATGGGATACAGTCTCGCCTACCTCGGCTGCCTCTGCTTCCCTGCGCTCATCTTCTCCATCAAGGTGAGACCACCAAATCCCCCCCACCCCCCGACCCGATGCCAGTTTGCTCACCCACCCCAGGACCCTTGCCCGTCCCGTGTCCTGTCGTGTTGTCATCATGCCCCCTCCTTCCAAGCCACCTCCTCCTGTTGTCTCCAGAGCCGATCTGTCCGGACCCTCCCCCCCAACCCAGGACCCCCAATCCGCCCCTTTTGACCCGCCCCAGGAACCCCACCTCAACCTCCTCCAACCAGACCCCTGACTGAGGACCCCCCCCCGACCTGACCTCCTCCAATCTGGTCTCTGCCTGACCCAGCCTGACAAAACATATCCCCCTCCCCAGCCCCAACCCCCCAATAATTTGCCCCCCAAATTCGTTGCTGCCCAGTCTGACCCCCCCAGCCAACCCACACAGCTTGGCACCCCCCCAACCCAGGACCTCCCCTCCACGACCTGACCACCCCCCAGCCCAGAACCCTCTGATCCAGTGCCCCAACCCAGCCCGATTTTTCCCTGACACCCCCTCAGTTTGCCGCCCCCTCCCCCCCAAGCCTTCCCACCTTGCTGCCCGTACCCCAAAACTCAGGACTGTGGGGGGGTACACGGGCAACTTCACACCCTGCCCCCCAAGGGAAGGCATCCATGAGGTCCTAGCTCCCTGTGGCATCTTCCCCAGGTGGGGAGGGGTCCCCAGCTTTTCCTGACCCTCCTTTCCCCCCTCCCCAACTTCCACTTGTTCCCACAGGCCCGCGACTGCAAGATGCTGGGGGATGTGGAGGGTGCCCAGCGGCACAGCACCCGGGCCAAGGTGTTGAACATCATCTGCTCCCTGCTGATGGTCGTCACCGTGGTCGTTGCCATCGTTGCCTTCGTGGCCGTCATTACCTGACCACTGCTGGCCACAGCCCCTCAGCCGATGGACCTACCTGCCACCCTCCCACTGCTACCCCCCCCCCCCAAAAAAAAAAAGTGTACCCTCGTGTCTCTGCTTTGTGTGGAGGGGAAGGGGTGGCCAGGAAGGCAGAGCCCTGTCCCCTTGCTGTGCACAGGGTGGTTGGCACAGCCGGTGGTTGGAAGGGGATGGGTGGGCCATGGTGGGATGGGTAAGGGGCAACCCCCTTCCTCCTCCACTTGTGCTCCTTGGCAGGGAGCTGCTGGGCTCCCTGGGCTGCGCCGGTGTTTGTCCAAACTGCAATGGTCGTGTAGATCGCTGCTGCCACAAATAAAGCTCCTGCTTGCCAAGCCCCTCGCCTGTTGCCTTATTCACAGGGAGGGAAAAAAGAGGGTCCTTCTGCCTCTTGGTGGCAGCTGCCTCCTCCTCCTCCATCCCCACCACCTTGCAGGGCACTGCCAGCCCCCGCCTCTCCCCCCAGCTGAGGACATGAGCTTCTTCCTAAAGATTTAGGCACAGCAGAAGAAGGAAATGGGGAAAAAAAATGCGTTTTCTGGTTGTAAACACACATCTTGCTGCAAAGCCCCATCTCCTCCTACTTCCAGGGAACCCTAGAGGGCTTTGCTAGAAGCAGCCCTTCCACATTTTAGCATTAAATGCCCACATAATGCATTCCCGGGGGGGGGGGGGGGGGGATGAGATGCGTAAGTGTGGAGCTTTTAGCAGTACTTAGTCCCACATGCTGCTAGCCCATTACCCCAGGCACTGTAGTGACAGAGATCAAAACGATTATTTATTGCAATTGCCCTTATTTGCCCTTATTGAAACAATTGACGTGAAAGGCGCGTTGCAAGGCAAACACACACACACCCAATGACAGCATCTTTGGCTGACGCACAGGAAACTCCAGCCTTCAAGAGCAACCAGGCCTTGCTGGTGTTTAAGGGGTTTTCCCGACCACCACCACCTACATGCCTTGGCTGGAGGCACCGGTGTGAGGAGAGGTCTCCTGGGATCCTGCATCGTGTTCGGGGGGTGGGGGCCGCTTGGTTTCTAACCCGTCCCATGGCTCTGTCCCCTTGGTCCTGCCCCAGCACGCAGGGCTGGCGCTGCCTGTGCCCCTCGCTGTGGGAGGAAGGCTGGATATAGAAAGCCCATCCACTCGCAAGAGAAAGGCAGGCTCACAAAACCAACTTTGTTTCTCCTAGCTCCCAGCCAAGCATTTCTGATAACCACAGCTCGGGGAGGGCTGTAATTTCTCTGTTTTATATATAGAGGAGACAAGGCCGGGCTGGAGGCGAGCGCTATATAAAGGGGCCGCCCAGCCCCGCTCCCCCAGCCAGGCTGGTGCAGCAGGAGAGCCCCGGGGTGCCTCTCTCCGTGGCCATGGACACGTCCTACCCACGGGAGGACTACCTGCCCATGACGTCCCACAAGCGGGACCTGTCTCCCACCGTCATCACCGTCGGGGCCTCTGCGCCGCCCCGTGACCACCTCATCTGGTCCATCTTCAACACCATCTACATGAACTTCTGCTGCCTTGGCTTTGTGGCTCTCGCCTTCTCTGTCAAGGTAAGCTGTGCCACAGCCAGGGCATGAGCAGGGATGGGAGAGAGGGTGTTTGGGGTCACCTGGTGTTTCTAGGAGTCGTCGTTGTCGTCGTCGTCGTCCCCCCCCACAGTGCTGAGGCAGGAGCAGGGAGGATTTTCCAGGGCATCATAAATAACTGCCTAGGAGGGCTGGGATGGGGGGTGCATGAGGATGAGAGCCCAACACTGTCAGAAAGACCATTTTAGGTGACAGCATCCCCTGGTAAAACCCTCCCATTTTTCCTGCCACCTATTAATAAGGCTATGAGAAGGCCCCCAACCAGATAATCACAGCTTCTTGTCACCACCCGAGGAGCTACCGTTGTCCCTAGACGACGCTGGAGGGGCTGAGATGCCCCTAGCCCCATGCCTGGATCTGCCCTTCAGCAGGAACAACTCCAGCTGGGCTGGAGCTGGGCAGATGTCCCAGGGGAAAGCTGGCAGAAGCCGGGAGGAGGCACGGGTGCATGAGGGTGCCAGTGCTGCCCTGCGTCTTGGCTCTTGCAGGCGCGGGACCGCAAAGTGGCTGGGGACGTGGAAGCCGCTCGGCGCTTCAGCTCCAAGGCCCGGTGCTACAACGCCCTGGCCACGGCCGGGAGCGTGGTGCTGCCTCTCCTGCTCGCTGCCCTGGTCATCACCGGTGTCCTCCACCTCTCCAAGCTCGCCCAGGACTCCATGGGCTTTTTCAGCTACCAGTTCAACACAAGCGACGACGAAGACAAGTGATTGGTGGGCGATGGGTTGGACAAAGTTCCTTCGCAGCACTGGCAGCCTCCCGAAAAGGACTGTCAGCCCTGAATAAAATCCTCATCCAGCCCACCACCCCCAGCCTTGCCGTGCCCAACCCCATGCTTCTTTGGGCAGCTATGTTATTTCTGTTTACCTTGTGTGGTTTTGTTTTTTGTTTGTTTTTTAAACCCTGCCTCCCATGTGGACTACAGCACCCCTCCAGCCTCAGTGATTACTATTTAAATCATTAAAACAATTCACCCATTGCGAACCTGTGGCACGCACGTGTGTATGTGGTGCAGGGATTGTGCTAAGGGATGGTATAAACATGGTTTGTGTGCTCTGATAGTGCACTTCACAGCTGGGTTAATCTACACCACTTCTAGGGTGCCCCAGCCTAAAATAGTCATGGTGAGAGGAAGAACACTGGCCTCATCTATAACAGAAGAGGGGAAAGAAGTAGGCAGATGTTTCCTGGCTTGGGATGGCAACAGCTGGGTAGAGCAGCCACCACCCCCTCAGGTGGAGCTGAGACCTACAAATTCATGGCAGCACAGCAGATTCCTCCCCAGCTGGCTCCTGGGCCATGACAGAGGGGATCTGCGTGTGGTGACCATGAGCCACACGGGATGGTGTGACCCACTGCACGCCCCAGCTCAGCCCACACAGGATCCATGGGGACCTTCCTCGTTGCTCTAAGCAGGTCAGGAGACATCCCCAGCCCTCAGGCTTGGCTCTCCCTGCTGCTTTGTGTTACGGCCAAAGCCATCTCATTTTGGCAACACAGCCAAAAACATCCATCCACAAGTGGGGCCTTATTCCTATCTCCTCCTCAAGCACCATAATCCAGGTGCAGCCCCCACAGCTGTTATCATGGGGCAGGAGGATAGAGGGGTCCATACGTCCTGCCCTGCTGCTGAGGGCTGCTGCTAATTAGTGGTTCAGGGCCCAGTGATGAGCCAGCCCTAATTACAAGGCAGAGGACCTGCACTGCTGCCTTCTCTAAGTGTTCCCACATGCTGTCTGTGGTGCCAAGCAGCCACAAAGCTTTTTATAAACTCCTGACCATTTAGGTGAGATTCCTGGGGTTTGTGTACAGAGCAGAACAAGTCTCAGCAGGGCAGGGAGCGCCTTCAAAATCCCCTTGCTCAACACGTGGCCACTCTAATGAAGACATGCAGGAAATACAGTACCAAAACTACAAATACTGTGCACCAGAACAATGCTCCGTTTCAGCCTTGCCTTTGTCCACACCTCATCATGCTGCCTCAGCAGCATTTCTCAGTACAGGGGTGTCAAGGTTTCGGGGTGCTGGTGCTTGGCACTTGAAAAAACAGAGGCCAAGGGATCCTTCTCTTTCTGCTGTCTGCTGTTGTGGATTGATGTGGCAAAGCAGCCATGGCCAGGCCTGCAAAACACTTTGAGAAGCACAGCAGGAAGAGCACCCGCTGCTTTCTCAGGGTTTAGCATCTGCAGGCCGCTCAGGGAATGCGTTTCAAACTGAGCTCACACATTCCACCGTTCTCTCCTCAAGCAAAGGACATGGCTTTTAGATTTGGTGTTGTCTCCTCTAAGTGAGAGATGGGGACGGCCTGTGAAGTGGGGACACGGGGTTCAGTGCCCCCACTGTGGACAAGGATGCTCAGCTTCACTCAAAGAGCTGCTGCCAGCCCAGTGATGGTGAGTGCTCCACACACCTTCCCCAGGCCGAAAAAACAAAGCATACACAGTCCCACAGGGGCAAAAGTTTTATGGCACAGGCCAGAACATCACAAGAATGCCTCATCCTTCTTCCTCTGACATCTGCACTTCAGGATTTTAGTCCCCATCACGCAAAACCCAGATCAGCCAGGCTTTAATGCGCTTTGGTGGGTAACCTCTGAATCCATCCAGCTGCAGTGGGGAAGGAGATGCTCTGCCCTGCAACAAAAACCAACATGCATGAGGCACAGGAAGAGCTTCTCCCTACATTTTCTTCATTTTTAGGAAAGTTGCTCAAGCAATGACTTCCTGAAGAGCTAGAGAGCAGGAAGTGCTGTTGGACAACTGCAAGGCCAGAATGCATAGTCACCCAGGGTCATGAAGGGTCATGACTGTACCTTCACCCAGGGGAAATCGCTGCCCTGACTCCTCCAGCACTGCCTCCAGAGGCAGTGCAGGAGGGTCAAGGGGAGATTCAGTCACTTTAATCCTGATCTCTTCCTTGGTGATGGTGAACTTCAGTTTGTTCCCCAAGTAGGAGACACCGATGACTTTCAACTTGTGGACGTCATCAGGACACGAGGGGTTGAAGAGAAGGCTGGTCTTTGTGATCCTGGAAAGGCAGGAGCAAGTCAGTCAAAACAGCACCCCCTTGTGTATCCCAGGGGCCCCTCCTCTTACTCCATGTATTTTCAGGCAGAAAGGCTCCTAGGTGCATCCCAAGGCTCTCTGGGCAAATCTCAAACACAACAAAGCATCTGGTGAAAAGCTACTGGGGCTGTGATTTCACAACCCAGCACCCTCTGGTGTTTCTGTCCCTCTTCCAGTTCCTCAGCTTAGGGTCTGTAGGTTGGATTTTAAAACAAACAAAAACACAGCAGGATTATATTTTTTCCCTTCTCAGTTTCCCGCTCCAGCTCAGGGGGTGACTTTATCAGCAGCTATGCTGGCAAAACGTCAGAAATGCCCTGCTCCAGGATGGGGAGGAGAGCTGGGCACAGGAACAAGCAGTGGGCAGCAGAATTGGATACAGATAATAAACTGCCAAAATAACACAGAATAAACTCAAAAACCAGTACGTGCTCTTTCACACAAGGATAAAAATCAGTCCAACAGCTCGAATCCTTTCTCCAAAGCCTTATCCAAAATCAAGCAGAGTCCATTTTTGTGTTTTGGCTTTGGACAAAACAAACAAACAAAAAAAAACAGTCACTAAATCTCTTACTGAAATCTTGACATAAGAGAGCTCTTGACCATGGTCTTTAGTCTACTGAGAGGACTTGAGAGAGGCTCAAGAGCAGAAACAGCACACTTCTCCCACGCTGGAATACCAGACACACATGTCACCAGTCCTCAGCCTGAAACTAAACGGGGCTCACAACCTGGGCCTGTGCTGCCCCGTTCACAGCGCTGCCTCCACGGAGGTACTCAGAAGCAGACCAATGTGCCAGCCAGCCACAGCTTACAACAGGCAAGGCAGGAGTGATGTCTCAAGGACTACATCAATGTCATCGTGACATTTTTGGAAATTTGGCTCGAGCCCCAAAGCCTGTGGGTTGAGCCTATTGCAGGAGGGGCCCGAATTTGACACACACACAGTATCTGAAGACCTTGAAGCTTTGCAAAAGCTGAGATTAGGGTTTTCAGCGAGGAATATAGTAGCTCACACCCAGCTCCACCAAGAGTCTGGTGGATTTCTCAGGAGATTCTGGCCACACACACACAGAGTAAAAACACAGTGCTAGAAGGCCTTGCTGGCAATCAAAAGACTTGCCAGTGTGATCCATCCTCAATTAAACTCTAAGAATACACTCCAGAGACTGCTGTTTCAGGGATGAAACCACCAAGCTGCTTCAGATGTGAGAGGCAGGCTTGAAATTATATGAAGAGCTTAGTGTGTTTTCTAAGGTATCTTAATGCTGTGGCAATTCCAGCTGACCACTTTTACTCCACAGAGTTGCAGTCCTGTGTGTGGATGGCAGATTAGTTCAGACGGGATGCAGAAGGACTTACACCTGTGTGTATGGCATCTCTCACTGGCAAGGCTGCTGTTAACCAGGCCATCCATGACCCTCTGTACTAGCTTCCTTTTCCACACAGTTTCTGGGACTCAGCAGGAGACTTCCCCTCTCTTACATATACTATTTTTAGTCTTTTGGCATGAGAACAGCAAATACATTTCCCAGTCTCTTGCCATTTCAGCAGCGTCACCATCTCTCGCCATGGTGATATCCACCCTGGCCTGTGAAAAAAAAAAAAAAAAAAAAAGGCAAAACAAAAAAATGGTGCAAAAGAAACAGGGAAAGAAGAACTTCTGCCCGCTTGAGACTCCCTTTCTACTCAGCAGAAAAACAGGGAAGGGAGAAAACAGCTTTGTGAAATAGTAGTTTTGCTCAAGATTACTTTTATCTCCTTCTTCCAGCAAAAGGAGGTTAAGTCTTGACTCCTTTTGAAGTCAATAGCTTTAAACACTGACGTAGCTGGAGGAGAAATGGATCAAAGCTCATCATTTCTGAAAGCTCCACTTTGTTCTCCAGCAGTGGCCAACTGTTCCCAGTGTCTACAGTTCATCAAGGATCATTAACCACTACCTGCCAAGAGCCATTGGCAGATGTTCTGGAATTTGTTAGATTCTTCAAGTTATTTTCTTTTTCACAAGCAACAAGTTGCTCCAGCTAAATGCTAACATTTCAAGTCACTTGTTGGTTAGAAATTAGACAAGACATAACGTAGGTCTCACCTGAACCCTGTGTAACCAAAGAGGACAGCTTGCAAGAATCCACCCATCCCTGTCAAGAAGTTCACAGCTCCAGATCCATCTGAATTCTCCACCCAGATCTACTCCAATATGAGGGGGAGGAGGGGAAAAGAAGTCAGTGGTTTCACTGGGACCCTTCATACAGTTATGTGTGCTTGAATATGCTTACCATCACAGCCACACATTAGGGGTATTGCAACAGTCGTATGCTGTTGCCCATCCCAGCATGAGACAGTCCTTTAAAACACCATCATCTCCATTCCCTTTCCCACCCCTTAAAGGAATAAGGAAGCCTGTGATGAGCAGGATACTGACCCCTGGCTTTGTATTTCTTGGTAGGAAGCAAACACTTCCTTGCTGTTCTTTGGAAACATGCAGAGAGGAGACTGTGTGCACCCAACCCAGCTCCATATGATAATCATCTTGTGACTGCAAGCGCAGACAGCATAGATAGGACCTACTTGGGAATGCACAAGATAGAAGCAAGAGACATTTGTAACATGGAAGCAGTGACAGCACTCCACACAGCTGACCTTGAAGGGCTCCGTGATGTTGCTGAAACACTTGTTCAGTTGGCTTTGTGCCCTCTGCATCTCCTTCAACTCCAGCCAGCCCACCGCAAACATGCTCTGCAGGAGGGAGAACTGTCCTTTTGCTGGCTGCTGTCTCCCCCAGGGGTGACTATGCTGCAAAGCCTCCAGAGTGACACCACAACTAGCAATCTTCAGTGTAGATCCCTTTGGCACACATTTCTAGCTCCAAGACAACTGTCCGCGTTCTCTTATCGCTTAAAGTAGGTTTATGTCCATTGATATGGGCTGGCATTGACTAACTCAGACAGAAATGACCACCTTGTGGATGAAAAACACCTCAGACTTTGCCCCTCTCCTCACCCAGGTCATGGCTGGCCCATTCAGCTCGGTGACAGGTTCATACATCTCCAGATCATTCCTCCGGACCTCAGGGCTCATGGAGTGCATCAGAGGGAATCCAAGCAAGACAACATCAGCTTGTTTCACAGGCTCACCTGGGGAAAGGAGCCAAGAATCAGTCAGACCACATATGCCAGCTGGGAGTAACTGATTGTCTGTTTACTCATAAAGGGAACGAATCTGGCATACAGAATCATAAACTTAAAACAACAAAAACCACATCGTGTTGGAAATGTTGTGGAACTGCAAGGAGGACAAGTCATTGCTGCCTTGCTAAAGGCAAATAAAACACACAAAGGAGGCATTAAACTGAATGTGCACTTGCACATGAACTTTCACTGCCAGAGGTTGCTGGAATGGCAATACATCGCACTTGACCTTGGAAGGATAGACCTAACTGCCAACACAGGGGTTCATAGCTGCCATGTCATCTGCAGCCCAGTATCCCATGCTCTCAAGGCCTCTTCCTACCCTCTGCATACCTAAAATTCTTAGCTGTATGACCACAACAATGAAAAATGATCCATCAAGAAACAGAAAAAACATCTGCAGCTCAGGATCCCCACACTGGCAACCCAAATGCTGCAGTGAGAGCAAACGCTGGAGGTTTGCTTCAGCCAACCACTCAGGCATTGTCCCTGCCTCTCGTGTGCTTCAAAAGAAAGAGCACCAGCCAATTCAAAGGTCTGCTGCTGCCCCTCCACTCACCTGGGCTGTAACCATCGTACTCAGGATGATATTTCTTCTCCATATCAAAGGGCACTTTGACTTTGTTGGCACATTCCACCCACTCCTCTGGCACAGGAATCGAGAGGTCTTGAGCAATGTCAGCTGCAAAACGTAAGCTAAAAAGGAGCGAGAAACAATGTTTTATATCAGAAACAAGTGCCTGTGACCCCTTGGAGAGGGAAAGAGAAGGAAGGGAACACAAAAAACTAATAGAGCCATAACTCACCGCCAAACAAGCAGGTGCTTAGAAAGAATGGGGGTCAAAGTCTAAGCTCAGGGTAACAGCTTTCATTGCTGGAGCTGGGACTCCTTGTCTAGCTACATATATTTCCAGCTGGCTAACTGTCTAAACATCCCACACAATGCAGGGAGATTAAATGAAAAACTTGTGAAATGTCTAATGCATATACCTGAAGGGTCAGGTGAACTGCCAGGGGAGCACCTACCTCCTTCTACCGACTGCAAACAAAGGCAAAAGAAACCAGCTCAGACAGAGGAAAGAGAGGAAAGGTGTGCAGCATGTGGGAGACTTGCTGTCTCCTACTCCTGCCAGACAGCTAGGCAGAAGAGAAGAAAATTGGCCCAGTGCCTTAACCAAAGCATGCGTGTTACCTCCGCTGGGCCAAGGCATTGGTGTAAGCAGAGTTATCAACCTGGTAGTGATATTCATCTGGGGGCATGACACCTGGAGGGAGAGAAAGGGGACACTTCACACTGCAGCACACCCAAGGTTTGCCATGGCTCTGTACCCCTCCTCAGGGAGCTGGCACAAGAAAGGGAACCCCTCCATTGCACTGATGCCTGCACACATGATTAGCATGGTGGAAAAATTATTAAACCTTAAGATTTGAGAGGTCTAAGAAGTTTATACTAACAAAAGGAACACTCCTTTCAACCAAAAGTTAGTAGTCCTGATTGTTTCTATCTCCCACTACTGAGCTAATACTGGATGTGCTGCTCCTACAGGCCCTAAGGAGTCCATCTCTCCCAGAAGTGGGAACTTGGTTTCATTAACATAGATTACTGTCCAACATCCATTCTTCCCAAGAATGTATTCCTGCCTTTTTAACTTTACAATGATTTTCTTTATGTCCTTGAAACAGCATATAAGTGGGGCCTCTGCAACAACTGGGCAGAGAGCATGGAGGAAGAGATGCTGCCTGAGCATTCTCACTACGATAATCATTAATAAAACTACTAAAAACACCTGTCTTAAATTGTACCTGCATTACTGCATGCTTGGAGTGCTGATATTTCCTGACAGTAGGTGTTGCCTCCCTGTTTCTGGAAGTGACCTCAGTGCAATGCTCAGTAGAGGGGAACGTAAGTGGTGTTTGCACTTGCTGTGAAGGAGAAACACCCTATCTTACAGCTTTATGAGTTAGCCTTGATGATCCTTGTGGCTTCGTTTCAACTTGGAATGTTCTATGATTTATCTGAAAAAGTGCATACTCTCAAGGTAACAGACATCCTGAGGGCATTTCCCTTAATTCAGAGCTGAGACTCGTAGGCAAGGTGACCTTCAAGTCCTTAACTGGATATATTTCCCTAGTTACAAGCTCAACTCCTTCCCTTGCTGATGTCCACTTTCTGAAAGACAAGTGAAAATATGCATTTCAAGTGCCTTCTTTTGGGACAACTTTTGGGACACTGGGGTTTAATACAAAGGATCTATTGATCACAAGCTAACCTGCAGCAACTCCAGGGGCTTTTCTAGCTCTTATCACCCCAACTGCATCGAGATCCTTCCACACTAAGCCAGCCATCTCCTCCAGACCCTCCGCCAACAAACAGCTCTTCTTCACTTCTAGCTCTTCTTCAAGTCACTGCTGATGTGTGCTTGTTCAACATAACATGCTTCAGCAGCACTGCTGCCTGTGGAGGCACCCTTTGTCCTGCCAGACATATCAGTGGTCGTACTTAGTTGGCACCAACAACATCAGGAGACCTTCAAGGAATTAACTCCTACAGGCTATTGTCAGATTTAAACTCAGGTCTTGTAAAAAAAAAATAAAATATGTTTGCCTGGGTTGCCAAGTCATGGAATGGCTCGGGTTGGAAGGGTTTTCATTCCATCTTTTTTTATAAGCTCCCTTTAAGTATTTAAAAGCTGCAATGAGGTCACCCTGGAGCCTTCTCTTCTCCAGGCTGAAGATCCCCAGCTCTCTCAGCCTTTCTACATAGGAGAGTTGCTCCAAACCTTGGAGCATCTTTGTGACCAGAGCAGAGGGAGACAATCCCCTCCCTGCCCTGCTGCCACCCCTCCGGTGATGCAGCCCAGGATGCAGGTGGCCACCTGGGCTGCAGGCACACACTGCTGGGTCCTGCCAATCTTTTTGTCCACCAGAACCCCCAGGTCCTTCTCTGCAGGGCTGCTCTCAGTGAGTTCTTCTCCCAGCGTGTGCTCCTGTCTGGGATTGCCCCGACCCAGGTGCAGCACCTTGCACTTGGACTTGTTGAACCTCGTTAGGTTGTTATGGGCCCTCTTCTCAAGCTTGTCCAGGTCCCTTTGGATGGCATCCCTTCCTTCTGGTGTGTTGACTGCACCACTCAGCTTTGTGTCATCTGCAAACTTGCTGAGGGTGCACTCAATCCCACTGATAAAGATATTAAACATTACTGGTCCCAAAACAGACCCCTGAGGGACACCACTCGTCACTGGCCTGCACCTGGATATGGAGCCATTGACCACCACCCTCTGGGTGCAGCCATCCAGTCAATTCCTTATCCACTGAATGGTCCACACTTCAAATCCATCTCTCTCCAATCTGGAGATCAAGATGTCACGTGGGATTGTGTCAAAGGCCTTACAGAAGTCCAGGTAGATGATATCAGCCAGTCTGTCCTTATCAACTGATGCAGTCACCACACTGTAGAAGGACACCAGGTTGGTCAGGCACAATTTGCCCTTGGTGAAGCCATGCTGGCTGTTTCTGATCACCTCCTTTTCTTGCATGTGTCTTACCATTGCCTCCAGGAGCATCTGTTCCATGATCTCCCCAGGCACAGAGGTGAGGTTCACTGGTCTGTAACTCCCCAGGTCCTCCTTTCTACCCTTTTAAAAATGAGAGTGATATTTCCCTTCCTCCAGTCACCAGGGATTTCACCTGACTGCCGGGGTTTTTCAAATATGATGGAGAGAGGCTTGGCAACTCCATTAGCCAATTCCTTCATGACCCTGGGATGCATGGCACCAGGCCCCATAGACTTGTACCTGTTCAGTTCCATCAGGTGGTCTCCAGCCTGAGTTCTTCACTTACACTGGGAGGGACTTTGCTCCCCCAACCCCTGCCCCTAGGCATTCCGCAACTCGAGACGTGGGAAGCCTGACTGGCAGTGAAGACTAAGGCAAACAAGTTGAGTCCCTCAGCCTTCTCCATGTCTGTCATTATCAGTTCTCCCTTCTCATTTATCAGAAAGGGGGCACTCTCCTTGGCCTCTCTTTTCTGGCCAGTATGCCTATAGAATCCCTTCTTGTTATTTTTTACATCCCTTGCCAATCTCAGTTCCATTCTGCCTTGGCTTTCCGCATCCCATCCCCACACATCTGAACAGCATCCCTGTACTCTCCTCAGGCCACATGTCCCTGCTGCCACTGCCTGTTATTTCCTTCTCACACCCCAGTTCGACCAGCAGGCCCTTGCTCAGCCATGCTGGTTTCCTGCCTTCCCTGCTTGATCTCTTATACATGGGGGTAGAAAGCTCTTGCACTCAAAGGAAAGCATCCTGAAAGAGCTGCCAGCTCCAATCAGCTCCTCTATTCCTAAGGACAGTGTTCCAGGGGATCTCATTCACTAGGCCTTTAAATAGCTGGAAGTTCCCTTTTCCAAAGTTCAGGGTCCTAACTTTGCTCTCTGCCAGGAACATATTCCTCAAGATCATGAACTCGAGCAGGGTGTGGTTGCTGCAGCCCAGACTGCCTCCAATCTTCACTTCTTTAATGAGTTCATCTGCACTGGTGAGCACCAGGTCCAGTAACGCCTCTCCTCTGGTTGGTTTTTCTAACACCTGGACCGGGAAGTTATCCTCAGTGCACTCCAGGAGTCTCCTGGATTGCTTACAGCCCACTGTGCAGCTTTCCCAGCAGATATCTGGGTGGTTGAAAACCCCCCTCACCACGAATGCCTGCGAGCACGATGCTGCTTGTAGCTGAAGGCCATGTCCACAGGCTCCCCTTGATCAGGCACCCTGTAGTAAACCCCAGCCACAAGGTGTCCTTTATTGGTCCAGTCCTTAACTTTTATCCACAAGCTCTCAATCTGTCCGTAGTTGTTTCTCAGAGGCAGCTTTTCACTGTTGAGCCATTTCTTATAGAATCATAGAATATCTAAGTTGGAAGGGACCCACCAGGATAATCGAGTCCAGCTCCCGGGTCCCCAAAGGGCCACTGAAAATATATATATATATATATATACACACACACACATATATATATACACACACACACATATATATATATATCAGACCATGTGTCTGAGAGCATTTTCCAAATGCTTCTTGAACTCTGGCAGTCTCGGTGCTATGAGCCACTTCCCTGGGTAGCCTGTTGCAGTGCCTGACTACCCTCTTGGTGAAAAACCTTTTCCTGAAATCCAATCTGAATTCTTAACATAGGCAAGGAAGGAGGGGTAGGAGTGCTGCCCTCCATCTCTTCTGAAGCCTTTCTTGTAACCCTCTCTTCCAGTGTTCCAGTTATGGGATCCATCCCACATTTCCGTGATAGCAATTAAGTCATGGTTTTCTAATTGCCCTGTGGTTTCCAGCTCCTCCCGCTTGTTTACCATGCAGAGTGCATTGGTGTAGAGGCACTTCAGCTGGGCCATCTGCCACATCACCTTTTTAGAGGAGTCCTTCCCCCATTCCTTTGGGACAATTCACAAGCATTTCCCTGCTGTTTCCTAAAGCGACAGTGTTCCCAGGTTCACTTCCATCATGCAGAGGTACATCCCCGGCCCCTGCTGAACCTCCCTCCTTCCTCTTAGAGCCCTCATACCCTATTTTCCAAAGCGTCACCAGTCACACCATCAGACCTCAAACAGCACCCAGGCTTGTCGCGTCAACTTATATTGCCATGGAAGGAGACGCTGAGGGGTGTCCTGTGAGCAGCAAGGGGCTGAGGGAAAAACAACTGGTCCTGTGGCACTGAAAGAGCTGGGCATCTTGCCATGTGGATACAGACATGGACAACAGGGCAGGAGGCTATAGAACCCATGCACTCCCACCCAGGTCTGGCTGGAGGGGCTCTGAGCCTCTCTTTGCAAAGCCCTTCCCCACAAACAGGCCTGGCAGTTGCAGAAGTACCTCTGATGTGGTAGCATTGCTCCTCCTCGCTCCACACCATCCTGCTGCACCAGTACTGAGCCACGGCCCCCACCAGCTTCCATCCTCCATCCTCCCTGAACAGCTTCTGGTCCTGGAAGGAGCCAAATCCAGAGAAAAGCAGGGATGGGGAAGCATGAGGGAAATTCAGACAGGCTTAGACTCAGCCGAAGGAAAGGAGCTATAAGAAAATGCACAGAGCAGGGGAAAAAGGCAGAAAACTGGCCTGAATTGAGCCAATAGGATGCTGAGCCACCCACTGAGGATCAAGAATGGGAGGAGGAGACGAAGAAAGGATCCCAGGGTGCTACTGGCAGTTCCGACAGGAGCAGATCAGAGTTTCTCTGAGAAGGGACAGCGACAGTCATCAGACGCCCTGCAGGCCTTACCACCAGGCCCTCCGTGTGGCACACACTCCCTTTACCTGCGTGGTGTAATAATACTGCTCAAAGGCCATCAAAACATCCCCAGTGATGTGAATTTCTTGGGCTCCATAGATGTCCTCAGGACACACCTCCTGGCCAGTGGCTGCACACTCCCATGGGAACTTAGCACCCTGCTGGGAGAAGGCACTCATGGAGCAGCTAAGCACAACCTCTCCTGACACTCTTCCCTGTTTACAACCTGCAGGCAAAACCCAGCTCACAGCCTCTGGCTAAAGATAGAGCCATAGAGGAAGAAGAAAGTCAAACTGTCCTGCTGGGTGACGCTGGCTGGGCTGCACTGTCCCCAGCCCGACAGCCCTGTCCCCACCTTGTAGCCTTGCTCCTCTGCGTTGTGTAAGGCTCCTTCCAGCATGCGAATTCGGTACTCCAGAATGGCTCGGGCAGCCTCAGGGTAAAACAGCAGGATGTTCGGGAACACCCAGGTGTCCTGAAAACATCCGAGCAAAGCAAAGTGGTGAAATTGGCTGGTTGGGCACCCAACTGCTCTCACCAGTTCAAGTCCACCCCCAGTCCTGAATGCTCTGACCATGATTTTGCTGCTGCTTTAAAGGTGCTGTCACATTGGCTAACTAAAAGGGATAAATCCACAAAGGTCTGTTACTGCCCTCAAAAGCGCATCTAGGCATCCATACCTCCTATCCTCTGCTAGCCACCCCCCGGTATCTTACTAGGATAATCTCAGCAGGACCCTCAGCATGCAAAAGAGGGGAGGTAGGAGTCCTCCAAAAAGCCAAAGGCTCTGGGTGGGTCAAAAACAAGGCCCACAGGACTAAAAAACCTTTGCCAGTTTGAAAGACCAGGCTGGGTTCAGCACAGGGGGCTCAGCACCATCTAGCCGTATTTCTCACTCACGTTATGCGTTAAATATTCAACTGCAGAGCTGCATGCTCATTTGGTGCAGCTGTCTCCAAGGGCAGCTCTGAGCTTCTGGTTAGGGCAAAGCTGCCCGTATGGACTGGTTTGCTGAGTACACACCAAACCTCCACCAAAAAGCTGAAAACATAGAAAGCACTTGCTTTTTTAATAATTACCTCAAGCACAATAGGGTTTGCTGATGCCACCAAAGCTGGGAGAATTTCAGGCTGGTTAAAACTTATTTCCTGTATGTTAGTGGCCTTGCTTTAAACTAGACACTGAAGTTCCCTTTGCTTTGGCCTCCCTTGGGTGAGTGACCTATCTTAGTATGGGGAAGAGAGCTGCCCTGCCATGGGATCCCTCTTGGCTTCTCACCCCCACTGCCTACACACCAACACCAGCCTTCTAGCTTGGCTTTAGGCAATTAACTTTCGAGTTAGAGGAGATAACTATCATGAGTAATTCCAAGGATGGAGCTGAGCCTCAGTAGTTGTTAGCGAAGGACAAGCACGATGTTCTTCTACAAGAGGCTGGTGCCAAGATACCCCTATCATCAGCAAGGAGGTGAGCAACCCAACGCCGAGTTTTCTCCATCCCAGTTGCTGCTCAAAGCCCCACGGTGAACTGATAGCACAGCTTCAACCCACCTGGTCCCAGAAGACGTGCCCCCAGTAGTCCTCGCCCCGGGTGCCGTTGGACAAGCCGCCAGGGCTGATGCCATGGAATAGGAAACCCGGGCTGTCCCGGGGAGGGATGGCACTCAGCAGGTAATACAGACACCCATAGAGGGCCTGCCTTAGAGGCAGAGGGCCATCCAGGTCGATGCAGCACCCTCGCCACAGTGTGTCCCAGGCACGGGTGTGGGAGGAATGCAGGGAGCCAGAGGCAATGAGGGCCAGCCCCTCACTGTAGCTCCTCTTCACCTCCTCTTCACTTTCAGCCACAGCTGTCAGGAACTCCCAGGATCGCTCCCGCTCCTCCCCACGCAAGGTCAGGTCTTGCGGCACAGGAGTCCAGAGCATGTGAACAGTGGGCCGGGGTCCCCCCGCTACCTCAGGAACCAGTGTCGTCCCATAGATATAGCTGCATGGGATGGCAAGCAACAGGGAAAAGTAAGAGCAGAGCAGAAGTGCAAATCCACCCATGCACGGTGAACCATTAGCTGATTTTTTCCCCTGTTCCCACCTAGGAAAGAAGCTCACTTGTCCTCATACTTCAGCTGAGCTGCAGTCCCAGTTCCAAACTGCAGAAGACTGAGATTCACCACAACTCTCTCACGGGGTCCCCAGCAACACCAAGCCATTTTTAGAGGTTATCGCCTCCAAGCTCACCATCTTCCCCAAACTCGTTTCTTTGTAATCACATACAGTCCCCGTGGCCTCTGATGCTCTTGTGCGTCAGCATAGGTAATAATTTTGGCATTGCAATTAATAAAAATGTTTCTATATATTTTATATATAATTAAAAAAAAGATATGTGTGCGTATATTTATATATGTATACGTATATATGTACAGTTTTCATTCCTGTCAGGAAGAAGTAAATTTGCACAAGACTCAACAACACTTGTAATTTCATTCTAGCTCTAGCCTTATTTTTTCAGTTTCCTATCTGGGAACAAGGCAACATGCTACAATCTACGAAGGATTTGTTCCAGGCCAGGCTCCTGCCTGTGATGCAAACTCACTGTGCTCCTTGGAAGTCCACTCCTTGGTACAGGTCCAAGTCCTGGCTCTTTGGCACAAAAGGAGTCCGGAGCTGCACCGTGATGGGTTGGCCAGTGTGCGCTGACCGCCGAATGGTGATGCTGAAGGCCATCAAGTGAACAAGGGAATGGTGAGCGTAGATTTGATGGGTAGCTGTATAATCGGTTGACTGAAGCATGTGGCTGAAGGTTCCTGTAAACGCAAGAGTCAGCCATTTTAGCTGTCAGGTCCCGATGTTCTGCCCCAGACTACCATTTCTACCTTATTTACTGGTTCCAATTGGCAAAGGAACAGTCTTTCCCAGATCCAGGCCAGAACACAGGTTTTGTCTGGACAACACTGTTAACACACTAAATCTGACCAAGCTGGTGAGGAATGGATTCGTTATATATAGATAGATAGATAGATGGATATATATATATATATATATATTTTTTTTTTTTTTTTACCAGGTTTCACCATTAAACAGTCTTTACTGAGCCTGGGGCCAGCAGGGGTTGAGATATAATCTGAAAATCGCCTGCTCTTATTCTCCACTTATTCCAAAGCAACTTCATAAGAGTAATGTGGGAAAGGAAAGCCTTCTGCATGTCTTTTGTGCATGAATGAAAGTGCCCATTTCATTCAATACATACCACTACTTAGAGAAGATTTGCTTCTGAAAATAAATGAATTTACTACTCTGTAAAGCTAAATCCTGAAATCTGCAAAATTACCACTCACAGAGGGATCAGCAAAAAAACCCTCCTCCCCTTTCTTCCAACTACACTTTCTAGTGTATGACATCAAGTTCAGAGCTGGCTGCTGTCCAAAGGCAAGAGCAAACAATGCCATATCCATTTCTGGCTCCTTTACAAACACGTTGTGGGGTTCACTTAACAACCATTAGCTAGCTGCTTCCAAAATAAATGCCTGCACTTGAACCTGTTAGACACCTATGACAGTCAGTGAAATCCAGGGTATAATTCGTTTAATCTCTTTATAAACATTTGAATTGATTGATCAAATCTCCTTTCCCAACAAAACTACGTATCTGTTCTGCACAAAAACTCCAGCACTGACTGCACCTAAAGCAAGGAATTCTACTGCTAGGGTGGAGATGACATCCTTCACAGACCTATTTGGTACACACTGAGCCATGGGTGAGTGGAGAGCGGGGAGAAGAATGATGCGACCTCCTGGAAGAGGCAAGGAGGCTTAACTTCTAGAAGAGGACAGCCAGCACTCGGAGAGAAAGAACAAAGGGCGCACACGATTCAGGTAGGAAAAGAGGCTGCAGGACAGGGACACCTTCTCTGTGCTTTGCTCTTTACCCGTCCGGGTGTTCAGGGTGAAGGTCTCAGCCAGGCTGTCCGCACCAGGCACAGTCATCCTCACACTGAGGGGGCTGGGGACGTCAGCACGGTGCGTGTCGCCCACCGCTCCATTGTACACCCCGTTGACATGGAGGATGTCACGGTACACACGGGTGCCGAGGTACGCATTGGTCACCGTAGCAAGAAGACGCTGGTCTGAGGGCAAACAAGTGGTGGCGAACACAGCAGGGTCCTCCTTGCTGTCAGTCATTTTTACCAGTCCAAGCTGCGGAAAGAAAATAAAAAAGTAAAAGTCATAGAAAAGGGCTGGATGGAGCAATCCCAACACAGACCAAGTTGGTGCATGGCTGAGCGTGGCTGTGGGGGATGTCAGCTGAAAACGGTGGCTGCAAGTCGCCCCTCTTTGCACAACCTTCCTGCTCATCTGCTTCCAGCCTCGCTACGTTCCTAGGGTCTCTATTTCCTTTATTTCCCCCTCTGATCACCACCAGCACCTCCAAGCCACGGTTTTCCTCCATCCCAGCACTTCAGGCAGGTCAGCTCCACCCAGGCTCATTTCCTCCTGTGTAGCTTCCTTTTTGGCAGACATCTCCCAGCCAGGCAGGGCAGCTTCTCTAACTTACCCAGATCTTGCATGCTCATTGCTTTTGTCCCTTCTCCAGTTCTTCCCCTTTCACTTCCCTTTCCATGCTAGTACCTCACCACTTTCTCCCAATACATCACATCACACAATAATCTTCTTCTTCCTTCCTCTTCTTCATCCTCCTCCCAACGTTATTCCACAACATTACTGAATATTCTTTTATTCTTTATTCTCGTGGTACCTCCACAGTTCCTTTCCCTCTTGCATCTCTAGCCCCACTTCGGTTACTGGCTTGCTGGGGAAGGAACATTTTATTTATTTTTATATATATACATATACACATACAAAGAGAATATTGCAAAAGTGAGTTGCAGCTGGTGCCTCGCAGCATTAGGCACTGCATTAATATGAGAAATGATAGAAGTGGAGCTCGGACAGGCTCTCCGAGCAGAGGGGGGACACCAGCTCTGGGCAGTACCTGAAAGCCGTCCTCACGGGCTGCCCAGCCGCGCTCGGGGACAACTCAGTTGGCTCACGTCAGGCGGTGCCCGCAATCAAATCACAAGAAAAAACACTCCTCCTGCCTGCAGGGAGGGAGTTAAAAAAAAAAAAAAAAAAGAATAAAAAAGAAAAAAGAGGTGTGGGAAGTTCGGAGATTTGACCTTGCCTTTCATGTCAGGCTGTTTGCGGACTCTGACCGTGCAGGCTGCTGCCGTGGGGCCCTGGTGGAGGGGGGACGACGGAAGTTGCCCAACTGAGATTGGAGGAAGGAAATAACTCCCCCGCCTTTCCCTTTCCTTAATAGCAACCTGGTTGACACGTAGGTATTTGCCTAGATAAGCTCACTGTCCGGCAATGGGGCTGCCTCGAGCACCAGGAAAGAAGGTCCGAGACAAAAAAGTTTGTCAGCTGAAAGCTGTCCAAGAAATTTAGCAGTGAGCACAGCCCTGGCAGACGGCCACCATCGCTCTCCATTGAGAGAGCAGCACAAAGACCTCTGCAGAAGGAATTGTGGCTGACAACTGCCCTTTGTCCCCAGCTGCGTTGTGACCCTTTTACTTGCCTGCTTTTAGAGATCCAGACTTCAGCTTTGTAACACATTCCAGCTTCCGTCCTTTGAACCGCTGCTGGCACTGCAGTGTGTTTTTCTGGTGCAGAGCAGTCCCCACCCTGATTGTCTGTGCCACGAAGGCACTTCTAGCATTAATCCCCATTCCTCCCAGACCCCAACACCTTCTGTTGTTTTTAAAACCCTGCCACACACAGAACACAAGGGTTTACTGAGTTGTCCTCAGAGATGCCCAGCTTACCTTCCACTACAAGGTCAAACATGCTTTCTTCCATGTGTTGAGCTCTACCTGCTAGGCTGCATCATCTTGACCCTACCCAAGCACGGAAGCACCTGTAAAGCCATGTCTCTGGGTAGCGCCCAAACCCCAATTCCAGCTTGCTGATGCAGATAAGCCACGGCCTTGATGCACCAGAGCCCCTGCTTTGGCAGAGCAGCCGTCTGTCTCCAGCAGAGGCTGCTTTGAGACAGCCAGAAACCATGGTGCTGCACAGACATCCTCTACGGCCAAGACCACGACTACTCATTTCCCTTCAGAACTTTCCAGAGCTATGTTCTTACCATCTCATGTCACAGTCCGGCTTTATACACGAGCAGAAAAATAGATTTTGCAATTGCCAGCTGCAGTGGCCAAATTCATCCCGTATGTCCTGTAGCAAAGGGAGATGGCTGCTGCTCTGCAGACATGCTCGTGCTCTCCATCAAACGCGGCAGCCACAGGAAGGCACAGAAGCATTGTGTTGCTGACCTAGGCTTAGGAAATGGGGGCATTAAGGGGAGGGAAGAAAAAAAGAAATAGGAAGTTATCATAGATCTAAGTGCAAATTTGTCCCTGGATTCCAGGTGTGCCTCCAGTTCATTTGTCAATGCCCACTGGAAGACGGAGGTCCCAGATCCACCTCTTACTTGATTCAGTGTCTCTTCTGAGTCTGATCCTGCTCCCTTTCCCTCACCTTGTCTCCAAGGAGGCCCAAGCATAGGGCAACCTCAGCTTTTGTTAGCCTTCACGCTCCTGCGAGCAAGAGCATCGTTAAGGCTCCCTGCTCAGCCAAACCAAGCACCACCTGCGTCCCCGATGCAGGGGAGCACTGCGTCAGCAGCTTGCCTGGCACCTGAAACACAGTCCTGCCATGCTACAGCTGCTGGAAAGCTTTGAATTGATTATGGGAGAACATAAAAATAATCCACCCTATACCAATGTGAGCAATATAGGTAAATGCGTAGGGCAGCATCAATGCCAAAATGCTTTAAGGTCACATCCTAGCCTCTACACAGCTACCCTCTTTAGCCCACAAGATCCTTGGAAGGACAAACCTCCTTTAGCCAAAAGATCTAAGGTCCATTCCTTGTGGATCAGTGGACACATGGAAAGCAGCATGGCCAGATGCTGTGACTCTTGTACCAACCTACTGCCTCTGGCTCGGTGCTCAAAGAGAAGGATTATCTTATTGAACAATCCAGCATTTATGGGATAAATACTACACATCTGTTCCATTCTCTGTAAATCCACAGAAAACCCAGTGTCTGACTCAAGCAAAGCTGTTATCAGTGTGAAGGAAGCAAATCCTTTGTCCAGAAGCTCTCCTAGGCAAGCGAAGACATTGCTTCTCTTTGCTCACCACAGCTCGGGGAAGATGAATGCTCCTCACCACACCTTCCTGAGCTGTGAGTCACTTCAGATTTATGCCTCAAGTCTCCCACAACCAGCACTAAAGAGAAGTGATAGTGACTGAGCCAGGAGGAACACAACCAGAAACCACACTGAAACCATCACATGAGCTTGCAGAGAAAATAAAGGTAATGTTCCTTGTCCCACCTCTGGGTCCAATCATGCTAAACAGGGCTGAGGGGTTTTCCATGGGCACACTTGTTAACATGTCCTGAAGCAGCCTTCCTGCTAGAAACTACCCAGGGAGGAAGAGGAAAGGAGAGGTGGAATATCAAGGGTGTACGAGTCAAGTGCAAGGGCTGCTCTACAACTTCTTTAAGAAGAGAAAAGGTAGAGGGGGTCAAAGTGTCTCCTGTGTCAACTGCTCCAAGTACACGCATCTTCTGCTTCCAAAAAAATTCACCAGCCTGTGAGAGAGAGGTAGATGTTCCCTAAGAAATACAATTTGCATAGCAGAGCATTGCTGGATCAGTCCTATCGATATCTGAGAGATGCTTGGAGAAACCCTGATGAGCAGTGAAGGTCTGATCCCAACTACTGGCATTTTTTCCCAGCTCTGCTCTTCGTATTTAAGGATCTAAAGTCAAACCTCGCCACAGGAAGCTTCATTTAAGCTTTTCTTACTCTTCAATTCCAACAGCTGGTCTCACACAAGGGATGAGTCTGTGGCAGAGGTACGTGAATCTAATCCACCAGAGATCACCCCAGGTGCTGCAGCTTGGACACCATCAAGGCTTTCAGTACGAGCATTTCCTTCAGCAGCTGTGAGTGCACGAGTGGAGAGCATTCACTCCCCCAGCCCACCCAACAGATATGCACTGTTTGCTTTGTTGAAGGAACATCAAAATACCCTTTTCAGAAAAATCCCTTTATCTCAGCAAGACCTACTCTGACTCTGTCACCGCTTTTTCAGAGTTGATCTTGCTGCGACCAGAAAGCAGTGTTTCTGAAGACCCTTTCTTCATCGGCAAGGTGACAACAAGACCCCTTATTCATCGGCACCATATGATTTTCTCCCAGATAAGTCAAGATGGACAAGTTTCTTTAAAAAATTGAAGAAAAATCTGTTAACCACAGCCATCCTTTGTCACCAGCTGTTCCTCCAGCTTCTCAAAGGTTCATAATTGGTATTTTTCCTTGGCTCCTGCTTGAAACAAAACTTGCAAGACTTCACTGCTCAGATAAGGTTATTCCCCTACCATTTATAGGAAAACACAACCAAGGCTTTCCCAGCTGCCCCAGACCAATGTGGCCGCTTTTGCTGTCATCCATGTTTATCCCAGCAATGCTCCTCAACATGAGTACTTGCCTCAGATGAGAAGATTGATCTACAGGAGCAGAAGAGGTTTCTCACCAAGGTTTTCAGAAAGGTACAGGAATGCTCCCCACTCCTCTGCACCCTAAAAAGCTGAGCGTGTGAGGATTGATGGAAGCAGGTGCTGCGATGTCTGCTAATACAATTATGACTAAGGAGGAAAGTGAGTGAGCATGCGATATAAAGGGGGATTTCTTGGAGGTCGGAGGACTAAGAGTCTCCTTCCTTATCTCAACATGGAAGGTGTTTTGTGAAACTGCTCAGAAGAAAAAATCTTTGCTGCTGGAGGCTCTGCCACCTCCCCAGCTTTGTGACTGCCACATAGAGAGATCACTGACTGTCAGGAAAGAAGTTCCGATGAGACAGGAGTCAAAGGGGAATCCTTCGGAAAGCCAGCGGCAAGCAGCAGATACAAGGTAAGAGGATTCTCTTACTGTTTTTAATTTTCTTCGGTCATCTTTCATCAACAAAAGTGTGCTTGGCCTGTCCTGCTCCACACAGCTCACTGTGCCACTTGTAAGGTAAAAACCTGTGCTTTCCTGAGACACCTGGTACTCTGGGAGAAGGTCTCTGACCTTCTCAATATAATAATAAAAACCTAGTTTTACCCCAAAAAGGAGCCTGCTGCACACCACAAAACCCCAGCAGCTGCCAGGAAAACAAGAGAGCATTCCCAATTCCATCCAAAACCCGATAATCCTACATAGCTGTTTTTAAGGGAGAGAAGAACAAAGCTGGGTTATTCAATGAAGCTGGCACGTGTTGAAGCAAAGGGTCCTGACTTGTCTCTCTGACAAGTGCCTGCACATCGCAGGAATGAGACCCAGGCTCGAGGCTTTCAGCCACTTCTGCTATCGGATTGAGGCAAGTAGGAAGTTGCTTCTGCAAACATCAGCCCAACCTGACCAAACACCGCCAACGAATCCAACAGTCTGTGGCTCGCAGGACAGATCATAATACCATGTAAGGTGCCTGTACGTGCTTGGTTTGGAGCCCGTGCATCTGCTGAGGCACAAAGGGAAGACAGAGAAGCCGAGCGGCCATTGCTGATTCGGGACAAGCAAGGGCTAGCCATCGCATCTGCAACGGTTTAAAGAATGTAACTGGTTTTTATGGGTCTTACAAATTAAAGTTCAAAATAGAAGGTTTGCTCTCCAGCAGGACTTTGTAGAGATGCCCTCCCTTGGTGGCTGGGGCTGCTGTTTGTGGGGTGCAGGCAGAAAGTCCAACACTCCAGGGGGGAAAAACAATGCAGCGAGCACTCGAGGAGAACCTTGACACTTGCAGGTTTTCTGCTGCCACGCTCCCAGGAGAGCGGGCGCGGTGCCGAGGGGTGGCAGCAGGGGGGTGGCAGTGACGGGCCGGGCAGCTGCAGTCTGGCGGTGGCTGCAGCGAGGAGGGCAGCGCTCAGCCTGCCGCCGCCATGTGGGGCTTCCAGGGGGGCTCCCGGCTGCTGGCCACCATGCTGCGGGCACCACGGGTCCCCCGGGCGGGGGTCACCTCCAAACCACCCGAACACCCGATTTCTGCTGCTGTGAGTAGCTTACGGGGAAGTAAAAAAAATAAACAGGGGGGGAGGGGGTAGCTGGGGACAGCCTGGGCATTGGCATACAGCCCCCATTTTTTGCTGGGAGTTAAAGCAAGGTAGGGGGAGAGGTAGGAAGAAAGGTGCACATGCACACAGCTCCTACCCCCTACCCTCCGGCTCTTGCTTCCCTTTTATTTTGTCCATTCAACACCCCGCCCCCCTTTTAAGTCCCCTACAGCCCAGAGTGCCCTCCATGGGGCTGCCTGAAGGCCCCGGGCACCCCACCAATGCATGGGTTGCCCCCTTCCCCCCCCCCCCCCCCCCATTTTTACTGCCATTTCCAGAGGGGCACTCACCCCCAAAGCAGGTGTCCTCCTGGGCAGGGAAGGTCTGCTGCCCCCGCACAGCTGAGCTGTGTAGGTCCTTCCACCGCTCCTTCCTCTTGCAGTGGGGATGATTGCCCACCAAAACAGCAGCTGCTTCAGCTGCACCGACCCTCCTGGGCTGGGTGAAAAGAGTTCAAAAAAAAAGGAGCTTTACACCAAAAACCCTGGGTGGGTTTCACCTCCAGCCTTTGCTTGTGGAGTTTACCCCAAGCTGCATTTCCGAGGCCTGCAATGAAGCGTTTAACAGGCCTGAAGACTCTTCTTCAAGCCAAATAAGAAATAATAGTGACAGCACAACGGGTTAAGTGCTGTGCTTGTGTGCCAAAAATGGCAGAGGCTGCTGCGCATTGCTCTTCCCACCTCAAAGTCATTTGAAAGTCAGGCACAGCTGCTTCTGGAAACTCTGTGGGCCCAAGCCTGAGTCTTGCTGCCAACTGAAGGACACAGTCACGCTTCCCAGTGAGTATCGTGACCGAGAAATACAGAGCAATAGAAGCAGACCTAGAGAGCAGCCAGCTTGGTCTGCTGTTGGTAGAAACTGCTGTGCTTACCCAAATCTTTCCACAGCCCCAAAAGGTGTTCCCCTGACAGCCTGGAAAGGGCAGGGAGGGCAGATGAGTGCACTCTGTTGCATTAGACGCAGCAGCAAGCAATTGCCCTGCGGACCCCACGGGCATTGCAGCTGCTGTGCAGCCATCCCACTGATTCCTCTGGTCCTTCTCCCACCCGCAGGAGCAAGCCATTGCACTAGCTGCGATGTTTACATGCTTCCTGGCACCAACAGCCTGGGTCTTGGCACACGTGGAGCACTACAAGAGCAGAGGAGATTAAGAAGTGGCCAGAACCACCTACACCCCCGGGAGCAGAAGTGTGAGCGAAGATCAGATCACAGAACAGATCTTCACCCGGGAAAGAACCCCAAGTTTGTTCATTAAAATTCACATTTGCATTAAACACTGGGGTCTGTTGGCTTTGCTTGGTCCATGTGCTTGTTGGTAGGGGAATGAACCAGCAATCCTGTGCTGCTGGACAGCGTGCCGTCATGGAGGCAGTATTCCTTTACAAGTTTGTAGCAGGCCCCAGGGATGTATGGTTTCCCACTTGAGCGCTTACCGAGTAGAGTTGCAGTGCAGCATAAGGCAGATGCCGAGGAACTGCTCAGCATGAGCACAGAAGAAAAAAATTAAGTTGAACTCCTGACAAGAAAATGCTCAAAGGCCTTAAACATCACTTTAAAATACCACTTTGAAAGTGGTCTGCTGGCTGCTACACATCTGACTTCTTTTGATCCTGTGTAAAGACACACACACCCCCAAACCACCACCCAAACACACACCAAACTTCCTAAGCCCTAGGAAAGCTGACAGCCAGCACTTGCTCCCACTCAGAAAGATCTAGAGAGCAAACCGTATTTCCAGACATCCTGAAAAAACCTTCTGCAACTGTCACAACTCACTTGGACTACAGATCTTTACACTCCCTTCAGAAGCTGCTCAATCATTTCTGTACAAACACTCCCCTCAGTACAAGAGGGTTGTCAAAATACTCTCAGTGAAAAGACTCACGTACTGCCTTGGCAGCACTGCCTCAGCTTTTTGATATGCATCGGAAGTGATGGCAGCCCAATGAGCTTGCTGCACTGTTGGCACTGCCTTTACTCCCTACATGTAGTGACATGAGGCTGCTAAGGAAATTCTATTTTCAAGTCCTCTTCCTGTCTTTAGCTATGAGGTAAAGGGGAGATTTTCCTGACTAGAATGCTCATTCCCCCAGCATTCTCTTCTGAAGCCAGTAAGAGCAAGCTCAGGAATGAGCTTTGGAAGATGCAACAAGGCACGAGCTAGGGAAGTCAAACTGCATGAGCTAGGAGGCGAAAACATCACAACATAGCTCAACAGCTCAGCTAAGGGCAGAGCAAAACATTAAAGCTGATGGAGTGGGCAGGGAAGATGCGGGTATTCAGAACTTAACCAAGAAATTTAGACAAAAACTAGTAAGAGGCAGAAGGTGCCCAAAAACTAGTAAGAGTGACCAGGTGTAGGGTTTGACAGTTTTACTTTTGCTGTTTTAAATACGCTTAATTCTTCCTTGTCCAAGACATTTGCTATGCTACACATAGCAGTGTAGCATCAGCCATGTGCTTTCTTTTTTCTGTTGCTGGTCTTAAAACCTGAAAGTCAAGACAGCAAACAAAAAAAAGCATACAAAGAGTAAGGATTTCTATGCTAGTTTGAGTGACACAGCGTATTTAATAACCAGAGAATCAAAATGCTAACTGAAGCTCTTGAATCACAGTAGTCCATCAAGCTAGCACTGTAAAGCAAAAACCATCAATGAATGCTTTGGCAGCAGTACTTTAAAAAATCTAGTTACAGCCTCAGGAATTTATCCAAGTTGTATGACTGTGCTCAGTTTAAAGCTACTGTTATACATTTTAGTGTAGTTTGCTATTACTACTGTTTAATTATGCGTATTGTGCATCCAGATGGATACTTGGACATAGCCCCCAGTTCAGACCTGCACTTGTTTCAGTCTTGATACGTACAATTATCGTCCACCCTTATACAGAGTAGCAGAGTAAAACCATTACATTATGGAAAGCTTTTAAAGTCATTAAGAGGCAAAAGCAAAGAAAAAAAAAACAAAAAACCACAACCTCATCTCAGGCCTTATTCAGACCTTTTCAGTCACTTATGCTTGTTTGTCAAAAGGTATCAGGAGTACAGTTTCCCACAAAAGAGCAGAAATTGACAATAAAGAACATATTTAAATAGTACTACATGCTATGCAAATTATACACTAATCCGGCTGGTGATTAGCAGACTGATTTAATCTGTGTTGTTCTTGGAGAAAGGGGTTTTGTAACATGAAACCTAGAAGGAAGCATATTCGTAAACAGAGCAGAGATCCAAATGCAAGTCAGAATGAAGGCACAACAGAACTACAAAGAAAGGGAAGGCAGAGACGTTTATTCCAGCAATACTGCTGCAACTCACTTTAGCACAAAGTGTTCATAAAAGACAACAACCCCCAAAAGTATATAAAACCAAAACCACTGAACAGTAATCCTGGAAAAAACCCTTTGATGGAGTAAACACTCCCTCTACTGCAAATGAGGAGGAGGGGTTGTGGAGAAAGAGGGCGAAAAGAGAGATGATTTCAGCAATCTGCCTTGGGGCTGCTGCAGGAGCACAGAGGGAGGATACCAGGGAAGGTCACACCCTCCTAAGGCCAATACCACTACGTAATACCACATACAATGATCAGGCACCTCTCTAGCACGCTTTAATAGAGGAGCTTCTGCTACCCCTTTTCCAGGCAAATAACCTCCACCACTTCAACATGCAACCAGCATCATCCTCCCACAACAGCTTGATAGCAAAACTGATAAATAAACCACTGTGGAGCCTGTGTCCACTTTTTTACGAGAGCAGGATGGGAGCTCTCATGGTCAGTGCCACTACTGGTAGTGCGTAGGGAAATCTTGACTCCAAGCACCAAAGGGTTACACTGCGAAAGGCCACTTACTCCTCCGACCAAGCATCAGAAAGCTGCTCTCCCCCCTGCCCACCCACCCACCCCCCTTCCATATAATTCAGTACAGAGTCAGTGGTCTGAGTGCTGCTAGCAGCAGCAGAAGTTACTGTCCCAGGGTAGTGCAAGGGCTTCTATGTCAGGATGTCGTGGGCTTGGTGCTCCACCAGCATCTCCATGCTCCTCACATCTGTGCACCAGAACTCCAGGCGATCTTTCATCCCTTTGATCTGGAAGACAAGTCCACAGAAAGTAACTTTGCTGCTCCCTCCCACTAGAAGATCAACATTCACTGTTAAGGACAAAAGCTTGAGATCTCAACTTCTCATAATCCCATGCATTTGGAAAAGACACTGCCTAACATCTCTTAGCATCAAAACTATAGTATTGTAAATTAAACTGAAATGCACAACAGAAATTGTTTGCAAATATTATTCCATGTATGTAGCGATTTGTGTGTGTGTGTGTGTGTTTCTCAAAAGGTAAGGGCACCTTATACAGTCTCCCAGAACATCTATTACAAAGGTGCTGAGCTTCTCAAATTCATCTTCTTTACCACCCTCTTCCCAACACAAGGATGCCACCTACAACCCAGGAACACAGCATTTTGTTCCATGCACTTGGGTCTGAAGAAACCATGTAAACATCTGCAGCGTTCTGTAGCACACTGTCAACAAGTTTGTGTTTCCTGGTGGTTTGTGTGGTTTTTGAGAAGTGTTGCTACTAGTTTATCGCCTGACAGATTTGTAACTAGCTACTGCACAACAGTTACAAAATGCACTATATATTTAAGGTAAGAGCTAAAGAAGACAATATAAAAAGGATGGAGGAAAAGCAGATATACTTCTGAGCTCCTTGAACAGCTAGGGAGACATTCTCAGCTAGTGATCCTTCCCAGTTGTTACTTTAGTTTCTGGTCACCTCAGACACAAGAAAACAAGTCAGTACTGCCATAGTATTCAAGCTGGTCATTACCTGCTGTAAATCCAACACACGTGGTTGTACCCACGTCATGTGCACCCTCTTATCCACTTCATCAATACTGCCCTTTACCAAGCCTACTGAGAGAGCCTTCATCACCAGCAGTTCCACCTTAAAAAGAAAAAAAAAAAAATCAAGAACACAGAATCACCTGCTTTTCCAAAGATGGAGGAAATTTTCAAACAGATCTAGCCTGCGGAATTCTTTCTACATTCAAAAAAAAATCAAGACCACCTACAGTCTCTCACACCCATCTTTTAAATGATGTAACTTACTCAGTGGATGAAGAGCTGTAGGTGCTCTGCACCTTTCTTTTTGCAAGGCACTCAACAAAACCTTTTACCACATTCTTGCTGAAAAGCTCGTCAGAGCATACAGAGGGACCGCAAGATCAGGGGAACAATCTGCTAAACCTCCGAGCTCAAAGGGTAGTGGTTAGTGATTCAGAGCTGAATAAACAGCTAGTTACAAACAGAGTTTCTCAGGTGTTGATACTGGGTTTGATACCAGTTAATTATATTTGAAATCAGCAGCATTACAAATCTGCAGATGAAGCCAAACTGGTAGGAGAGGTAGATAAGCTACAAGCAAGTCACCGTAAAGACACACCTCAACAGACTGAGCTAACAAGGTCTGCGTAGAGCGCAACAAAGACAAGTGTGAGGTCCTGCACCTCACAGAGAAAGAAAGAGAGAGAGAGAGTTTCCCAGCACCAGCACAGGCTGAGCTCTGGCTGCAGAAACCCTGCTGAAAAGGAGGGGACTCACAGCAGGGACAGTAAACTCGCACTTCCCCAAACATACTTGCAACACTGGGTCCTGCTTTGCACCACCCCCTTTCTAGTTTAAGTCAGGCAATGCAAAACTGGAGAGAGGACAGCAAAGAGCCATCACGATTAGGAGGTGGGGAACCTGACATAGGAAGAAACTGGATTTGTTCAGCTTCAATAAGAGAAGGCTTGGGGAAAATTCATCACTGGCTTCCAAAACTTAAAAGGCAGTAACATGGAGGTACCGTTCTTACAAGGACACATGAAAAGACAAGGGACTACAGGCAGAAGTTGCTTCAAAGGAATTCCAACTGGATTACAGAAAAAAGTCTTCACTGTGAGAAAAAATAAACATCGGTGACACGGTGGAATCTCCCCTCACTGGATGACGACGGATCTGCCAAACTCACTTACCAAGAAACAGGAACAATTCCTCGCAAGAACAGAGTTCTCCAAATAAACAAGAACAGGGGAGAACATTTATACTTAGAGTTCAGCTATGGGAGTAGACCTATTCAGAAGCTTTTAGAGCTTCAAAACTCAGATATCAAGAAGCGTCAGACCTGAACTCACCTCATTCACAGTGACTTTGGCACTCTTAGCAATCTCTTCAAAAGTGAGTTGCCTGTGATTGGCTGGTCGGGTGAAAGTCATCTGAATTCAAGCAAACAAAACAAAAAATAAAGCCCCATAGTTTTATTTCCCCTCCACAAACAGGGTGCACAGCTTTCACCGCACCACCCTGCTGGGCGCTCAACATGCAATGCCAACTACATTCCTTACATTTAATCAAAATACTTCCAATAAAAACAGATTTACATCAGCAGAAAGCAGCAGCACCCCTCACTCCTCCCTCCGCACACCTTGATTCTCTAAGCATTTCTTAGACAACAAAATCTCCAATAAAGCAGATCAATCTGTACTGAAGGGTCTCAGTGCCCAAACTCCTGGCATAACACAACGCCTAGAGGACGTAAGACTAGATCACAGTAAAACATGAGAAGTGGAATATATGCGCACACTCCTGTGCACAAATGCATAAATATACATTACACTTCAGATACTCAATATTTAAGTTTTTGAGAACAGATCCAGAGCCATGGAGGATTACACATCAGTGTTATTTGGTGACAATAGAGCCAAAGCCTTCAAGTGACAGGAAAAAAACTTTTAAATAGAGTTGCCTCTCAGGGAAAGGATTTTCAGGCCTTCTGAAACTGAAGTGTTAACTGTGTTTTCAGAAGTCTTTGTTATACTAGAACTTTTATACTTGAGCAGTTTTTGCAGATACTATTCTCAGATACAAAGGCTGCACCTTACTTCCCCCACCTCCACATCCTGCCTGAAAGAGAGTACACCCTTTACGCTGCCAACAAGTAGTCGCTGAAGACTTTTCCTAGCAGTACTTGCTTTTTGGCACCACCTAGAGGCAAAACTTGCAGTCAACAACTAGTTATAACGCTGAGGATCTGTAGAACAAATCCAGCAGAGAACACACCGCTTAGCAGTGCTACCCCCATCAAAAGGCAGTTAGAGCAGTGCCTTTTCATGTCCCACATTTAACACCGAGCTCTCAGCTCAGCAGCTCACCTCCATAAGACATAAAAGTTGAATCTTCTGCAGCAGAAGTGCTTCGTTTGCAGCCAGATCTGGCTGTGAGAGGATAAAATGAAACAAGTTCATTAGTACTTATTTCCCCCCACCCGTGGGAGCAGCTGCAAACTGAAGGAGGCCACTTGGAGACCCATTATCCTCATTCACAAGAGAAAGACACCATTACAATCCACCTACTGCTTGGCAGTGGGTCCATAAAACAAGTCTTGAGAACTGCGTGCCTAAATGCAGGGCTTCACAAGATGGGCAACCTGCTACTAAACGGCCACGGCCTTGTAGAAGCAGCCACATCGACCTGCAAAGTACTGCTGTGTCAATGATCATGGAATCCGAAAATCCAGAGTTGGAAGGGACCCACGAGGATCATGGAGTCCAACTCCTGGCTCCACACAGGGCTTCCTAAAAACTAAACTGAACACAAGTCCTTTGAGGAGCAGCTGAGGGAACTGGGGGTGTTTAGTCTGGAGAAGAGGAGGCTCGGGAAGACCTCATTGCTCTCTGCTGCTGCCTAAAAGGAGGTTGTGGGGAGCTGGGGGTCAGCCTCTTCTCGCAGGTAACTGGTGATAGAACTAGAGGGAATGGCCTCAAGTTGTGCCAGGGGAGGTTCAGGTTGGAAATGAGGAGACATTTCCTCTCAGAAAGAGCAGTCAGGCATTGGGATGGGTTGCCCAGGGAGGTGGTGGAGTCACCGTCCCTGGGAGTGTTCAAGGAAAGGTTGGACGTGGTGCTTAGGGACATGGACGAGTGGGGAAATTGGTGGTAGGGGGACGGTTGGACCAGGTGGTCTTGGAGGGCTTTTCCAACCTGAACGATTCTGTGCTTCTATGAAAGAAGCATTGCTATGCTATTATTAAAATTACACCCATGCAAAGATTCAGGAAATTTAACTCGAGTTAAAGGATCTCCTAAGCGAACTCTGTAAATACCAAGCCTAGCCTTAAGCAACGTAACTCGCTCACTCACCTGCTGTCCCCATGCTGACTTCAAAGCCTGAAACGTCTCTACGTTACCACTGTTGAAGGCATAAAGTGTATCAATCAGCCACTGCCTGTCAGTGTTTCTCAGGGACTCCAGAACAGGGTGCATGAGCTGCAGAACGCAGGCAAGACAGTGTTAATAGGATAAAATCAACTCGTGGTACTTAAGAGCTGAAACAAAGCAGCTGCAACTTACCAGCTCCCCAAAGTTATAAACACCTTCTCCCAAGAGCCCTGCCAGCCCCAGGGTAAAGGCTCTCTCCTGCTGCTCTGATACTGCAGGAAAAAAGAAATAAAGCACCCTCAAAACAACAAAATAAAAATCAGGATGAAGCAGCAGCCTAAGACCCATCACCCCTTCCCTCACCCTTCCCTCTGTGTCTGCATGAAATCATCTCCAGCCTTCCTCCTCCTCATCTACTCCCAAGACTGTCACTGCAGGCTTCTGAATTTCAGCAGTAGCGGCACAAACTGGCTATTTTTAAAACCTATTTTGAAGATTTCGGGGAACTAGAAAAAACTATTCCTTCCAGTAGAAGCACTACCCCCTCCCCCCATCACTTCAATACACTCCTGTGTCGAATCTTACTCGGGCATTCTTCTGGTGTTCCCCCTTCCCCCTAGATCCTGACCCAACAACGACAGATTCAAATTCGTGTTGAGAAAACTTTTTCTCTGCCAGTGCATTTATTTAAAGTGGTAAAACAGAATGGAAGTCGGGGCTTTCCGTGCTTGGCAAAGGAGTTACCTGGCAGATCTTTAACATCGATGCATCCCAGGAAGCGCAGAGCATCCTTGTAGTAAGAGGCGTGGTTCCCAATCGTCTGGTAGTACTTGCTGGAGAGGTCGTAGAAGCGGCTGTGAACTGAAGTCACCCCGGGGAGATTGTTCAGCATCTCCTCAACCTCCTCGATGGTCTCCTGGAGGAGAGCAGGAAGTCTGTTTGTTACAGGTAAGGGTACAACTCATACACGTCCACCTCCCAGTTCACTGCTAAGGGGTTTGCACTCCTGGGTGTTCCAGAAGTAGCACCCATTCAGGAATAAAGCAGAAGAGGCCACTGCCAAAGCCAAGAGGATGACAGAAAACAACGCAAGAAATGAAGTTCAATCCTTGTTAGCTGAACGTCACCAAGCACCCTAAACGCTGCTGATTCCAGAAGGCTCTGAGCTGTGACCTGAAATACATGAAGAGCTCTCCTCTTCTCACCTTTGTGACCTGCAGGTCTCCAATGTTCAGCTTCAGGGCCCCAATGGCTGTTTTACACAAAATGACAGCTTCATCGCTGCTTTTCACCTGCAGTTACACAGAGATGCACAGTTAGAGAATGTCACCACCCCAGCCAGGCAGGCTCCTGAAACCTAAAAGTAGTTGCATGTCATTTGTCAACAAGCTCCTGCCTTAAAATACAGGATCATTCACTGTAGAGAATAAGTGTTCTCCAGTGCAGGTCTCAACACACACCATCTGCCTCTTCCGCTACACGATGTGTTCACATGCAAAACAATTCCTGAAAGCAAACCGTTAGAAAGGGCAACCTCTAAAATACCTTTTCTCGAGTCTTCTCCAAAAAAGTAAGGGCCACAGCGGGATCTGCAGTGGAGGAAAAAAGCAGCAATATCAGGAATTCCAACAGAACTAAATCTCAACCTTGAAAGAAATCCTTTAACAGAATTGCAGAAGACTGGAATATTTTTTCCTAGTGTACTGCTCCGCCTCCCAGAGGTGCCGCTGTCTGTAAGCCACGCTTTCTGCACGACAGCTAATTCTCCAACAAAACAGCAGTACTGCTGCTCTCATACAGCAGCAATTACTGCAGCTCTCCCTGTTGGTGCTTCCCTTTTCAACTTAGCAGAAACACAACAGCTTAGCGTTGGATATTTAGCCGTTACTACTAACTAGTTCCGTTTCGTAGTCATCACTTCTTAAAAACACTGTATGCAGCGGGTAAGGTCACCTACCTGTCATCTGTCTCACTACATGAAGAATGATCTCTACGAGGGACAAGGGATTCACCCTGGAACAACAGAAAAGCCACTGCCATAGGAGTCATAGCCAACAGCACATTACCTAAAAACTTCCAGGCAAATAAACTCACCTGTGTTCAAACTCACTGATGAAGTTCTCATAAAGCTGTGGGTACAAAGATATCAGCAGTCAGGGCGAAGTTATATTTCGTTTTACCTAAGACGTTTAGTTTTTATTGCATTCCTATTCATCCCTTCAACAAAGCAGTGGGCATCCAGCAGAGGAATGCCTATGGCACACAAAATTCAGGAGCCGCAAGTTGCTTATTCTGGATAATTTCATTGGTTCTGCACCTAGAAACTAACAACTCTTTATCACAAAAAGAAGTACTAAGTGGAACTTGAATGGAAAAACACAACGGAGAGGGAAAGCGTACAACTACTAGTGTAAGCAGTTATCTCCAGGAACAGAAAAATTTCCCAGGGAACGGGTGAAATAAGCTACTGTGTGATTTGAAGCAAGGATGAGTGTGACAACCCACCCTGTGTCTGGGATTGTAACCCTTCTGTTACAAAAGAGACTCCCTCTGCACCCCCAAAACAATCTAAAGTGCCTGGAATTAAGACAGCATTGGTTTGAAGCTCCTCACACTAACACATTTAATCTCAGCAGGTTTTTAATACATTAGCCAAAGCCTGCATGCTTCATAACCCCCCCCCCTCCCCCCCCAGGCTGAATTCACCTAGCTGAGTAATGCTCTAAAGTCCCAGAGCGCTTGTGATTGGTACGGTAACGCCCCTACTGATCCGTCACGGACAGCAAGAACCCCCCCGGGGACACCCGCGCGCCTCACCTTGATGAGCCCATCTCCCTGGGCGAAGCACGGGTCCTGAACGAAGTCCAAGACCTGCAGCGTCAGCTGGTGCCACAGCCTTTAAAAACCACAGAGCCGCTCAGCACCCCGCGCTTCGCACCGGCCCCGCGCCGCTCCTCGCCCCCC